>JARLTB010000048.1:2070000-2212500 GCA_030141615.1 Unio pictorum | reverse complement strand
TAGAACTAATGTCTTCCCTCGCTTATGTGTACTGGTCACCGGGAATGATTAGTGTCTACGCAATGTCTGTCTGACTATCTGTCTGTTTTCTAGCTCTCTAATACAATCGAGAACAATTACCATTCACCATCCTTCTACATTAGAAGTAAATATACAAAGGACCAGTAGCGAATATTCCTATCATTTTATACCAAGTCAGATATTAATTATATATACAGTTAATGATACAACAGTCTTTCGCACTTAAAAATATATTTAAAAAATAAATAGATTCGGCCTTTGGTCGTTAAACTTCACAAACTAAGTAAATAAATTTAAAAAAAATACAAATAGATCGGGCTGTCTTGGGGTACTTTCATAATTGTAATCGTTTATGTTGTTGCTGTTGTTTATGTTGTCCTGTGTCGCTACTATTATTATACCAAACACAAGTGGCGTAGCATTCGCCATGCAATCCCATGCAATCGCCATGCAATCCCAGGTACATTCAATATTAAACGTTGGTTCAGCTCGGACCCATTTAGTGATCAACGGCACATTGATTTCCACTTGAATTGAAAATAATAATAAAATTGCCAACAGTTGACACAACATGAAAAGAAAATCCCGGCTGTGAAGTAATTCGAATTACTGTTGGACGTTATATGAAACTTTGACTTAAAAGTAGTAAACACAAATTGTATAATCCCCATTTAAGGTCACTTGCACTGCTTTATCTATAGACCTAATACGAGTGTACGATGTGTTCTTTTTAGATAAATTTCACATATGTAGTATCAAACAGATCACACACACACACACACACACACATGGACTGGACAAATATAAATGGAGTACTCCACAACTGATATAAAGAACTCCAGAATAAACATAAATATTATTAGGGACAGTAATATATGTTCATAACAAAACAACGTTAAACACCATTTTGGGGTCTGTAGATCACCCATTTCAGTACAATTTGTTTGGGTGACAGTAGATTAAATAAATGTGTGTAAGAGTTTACAATAACACTTGTGTGCGTGCTTTTGGCTTATTGCAGTCCTTTTACACGTGCACTCGGGAAAGACGTGTGTGTGTGTGTGTGTGTGTGTGAGAGAGAGAGAGAGAGAGAGAGAGAGAGAGAGAGAGATTTTTAAGGTAGCTTTAACAATTGTTGAGTCATATCGCTACGATGTCTGCAGTGTGGCAGTTTATAGTGGTGTCTAGCACTGGGTCATCATGCAGACATGTAGCATGATGCCCCCCCACCCAGTCCCATTATCCTGACACCAGGCCGACCAGTCCTAACACTAACCTCTTAATACTGAACGCCAAGCGAGGTAAGACGTAAACTTGTTCATATTCAATTGTTAATAAGTTGATGAAACAGCGTTTAAATCTGATGTTTAAATCTGATGTTATTTGTTCAAAGGAACATTGCTTGCTACTAAATATAGAATACTAGTAGATACCTCTTCTTAAATACATTAAACACTTATAGTTTATATATTAATATTATTATATTTCTTATAGTTTATATATTTATATTATTATATTTCTTATAGTTTATATATTTATATTATTATATTTCTTATAGTTTATATATTTATATTATTATATTTCTTATATTTTATATATTTATATTATTATATTTCTTATAGTTTATATATTTATATTATTATATTTAATTTTTGTCGCTATCAACTGCCATTTGCGAAGACCAGACACTTCCATGGCAAGGCCGATGAAATAAAACATTATTCTTGTATTCTAAGACTAAAAATGATTGGAAATGCTAACGCGCACTTGTGTGTGTGTGTGTGTGTGTGTGTGTGTGTGTGTGTGTGTGTGTGTGTGTGTGTGTCTGAAGATGTAATAAGATATAAAACTGTATGATGAATATGTATGTATTGCTACAAATACGAGCTGTGCATCCATTCATCTATCTATCTATCTATCTATCTATCTATCTATCTATCTATCTATCTATCTATCTATCTATCTATCTATCTATCTATCTATCTATCTATCTATCTAAATCTAGAGGGGAAAGACAACTGTATTAATTGTTATTCCCAATGGAGCCTATCACATCCTTGAATCAATATTTAACACTTAATGATGTCTTGATTATTTTAGTCTATTCTGAATAGCATTGAAGTTTTCAATAGAAATCATTTGTTTCTTTAATTATATATTTGGGAACTTGCTGTCTTTCTTCTTAAAAATGGGGATCAAGCAACACTTCAAAGACTTTAATCAAATATAAAATTGTGGATAGCATAACAATGACCCTGATAACCGAAGTATTTGTACATAACAAGATAGAAAATTTGCCTGCAGCACCTAAATTATGATTTTGGAGGTCAAGATGACAAGATAGCAAATTTGCCTGCAGCACCTAAATTGTGATTATGGAGGTCAAGATAACAAGATAGCAAATTTTCCTGCAGCACTTAAATTATGACTATAGAGGTCAAGAGAACAAATTAACAAATTTTCCTGCAGCACCTAAATTATGACTATAGAGGTCAAGAGAACAAATTAACAAATTTGCCTGCAGCACCTAAACTATGACTATAGATGTCAAGAGAAGATATTATAAATAACACAACACCCAAATATGTATCCCTCGCTTGAAAACTTTCTGTATATAGTTTCGCTTATAACACCAGAAATGATCTGGATACGATGGCTGAAGTTTGTTTTCATCCTTGCTTCAATTTATTTTTTTATTAATTAACACGAACAAATTCTAATGCGATATCACATGATCTAATAGCATATGTTTGTTTTATTCACAGCATTATCAGACAAATCACTCGGTAAAAGACACAGCATTTCAAACTTCATATTATTCCCATGAACCGTGTTAATTTTAAGAGGTAGCAGATGTATCAGTGAATCTTAACATTTGAACCTGGCGTGTTTGTTTTGTGTGTGTGTGTTTTTTGTTGTTATATTAAACAAGCGCATTGCAAATTGGATATATATATATATATATATATATATATATATATATATATATATATATATATATATATATATATATATATATATATATATATATATATATATATATATATTTGTTTCCATCAACAAATATTTTAAAATATTTTGTTACTGCACGTTCGTTTCTCATTATGAAAACCGTACTCTATAATACGTCAGCATAGGATGTTACGGATTATGGACGTTTCGCCCCATGGACTTTTCGGCCCAATACATTTCGCCCCACTTCAATGGACACTTCGCCCCACTTCAATGGACATTTCGCCCCACATGGTTAATGGACGTTTCGCCCCATGGACGTTTCGGCCCACATCAATGGAAATATCGGACGTTTATATAAATTCACAACCATTACAAAACGATCAAAAATATAATGTAATGAGAGAAATGACACACACCAGCAAGCATAAAAATATAAAAAATCCCAAATTCTGTCTCAGTATAATGGTAATGCAAGAAACGACACACATCTGCAAGCATACAACAGCAAAAATCCCCAATTAAATTTAATATAATAAAACAATGACAAATTATCATTGTATTGATTGTATCCAAAAAGAAAATATAATAATAAAACATGGGTAATTTGACTTAGTGGCTGTCCCTACACGGAAAACTGACTTTTTTGTTCAAAAATATTTTATAAAGTAAACAAACGACATACGTTTGGCGAAAACATACACATATAAAACAACTTTTTTATAAGTAGGGGTGCATTTGTCTGGTGCCATAAAGAAAAAATGTTCTGGCGTTCACTATTGCTCACAGCAAGTGTTAATAGGACTTAATTACAGCCAGGTAACTTCTTTGATCTTCATAGTTAAATAATCTACTAAATGTGGTATCAAGGTAATTAAGCTGCTGCCAGGGTTTTGAGTAAGTCGTGTTAGCTTTTATGAAAAGGAAATTACAATTTAGCACATATGTTATGGCGTTCACTAATAACTAAAATAATGACATATAAATAAACGTTTGATCTTAGTATATAAAAATCTGAGTTGTAGGATAAAAATTAGGATTTTTCAAGTGCATTGTCCAACAGATAGTTTGTATAGAAGCTCGTGCATGTGTTTGCATGGAGATTTATCAGTGGCTCTATAAATTGCAATATTTCCTTTTCTTGGTACTAGTTGTTTTAAAATCACGTAAATCAATAGATCGAACCATGTCTTCGTGCATTTACTGCAGAAAACCAGTTACACGTCGCCAGCAAGCCATAGATTGCGATATTTGCGGCCTATGGCAGCACAGAGCATGTGGAAATACTGGTAAGTTTATTTATTTATTTCTACATCATAGATCATTCCGTAATTGAACGGGCATAACAAAATAAATACATTTTTTAAATAATAATTGTATGTATCTAGTGACCTTTTCTCGCATGTTATGGTTCGTGTTTCAGTATATCCAAATGTCTTTCAAAATAAATGTTATCATAAGACAAATATAATTAACTAACTGATACTACGAAATGGTTTCTATTTACAGGTTTATCAAGCTACAAGTATGGTCTTCTTAGAAGTAAAAAGATATCTTTTCAGTTTATGTGTGCCCTGTGCAGTTCTAAACCTGAGGTAAGATTTCAATACAAACGAAATATTTTAAAAATAAAGACATGCTACAGTAGCTGATTCCCATTCGCATTCCATGTATTTAAGCTACGGTTAAATAAAAATTGCCAACAAAACGTGGAACGCTACCTACTTTCTCCCTATCACAAATGCTGGTAGATTAGTAAAAATAATGTTTCTTGTATCAAATATTTCGTTGTTTTTTCTTGGGCTACACGTTTTAACATTAATACTGTTTACAGGCAGATGGCTACGATGTCGAAATGGACTTAAGCGGCATACCAAATACATCTGCCAGATTTGAAATGTATACCGGTACAGCACGGGGGCCGATGGAGAGCACGAGAAATTCGACGTCGATTTCTATCAATAAAGATGATATTTCGACAAGGTGAATGTTATTTTATTTATTAAAATCGTACGGGTGCTTGCATACGTCCTTATGTGTAAATACCATATTCGGTATAGTCCAACTTGGTTTTATATATATATATATATATATATATATATATATATATATATATATATATATATATATATATATATATATATATATATATATATGATTATATGTTTTCAACATTTTCTGACGAGAATTTCTAATTTCTAATTACAGGCTGGATAGAAATCAACAAGTGAACGAGTTTACGGTCAACAATGATGCTGCATCAACATTTGCAGCCGACATCTCTTCATTTGACGTTGAGCGCCCACACAGATCTTTGACACCAGAAGAAGAAGAAGCGTAAGTTTAAAAGCGAAGCGGAGCGGACAAGAAAGCGCAGAAATTCGAAACAATTTATTTCAGTAATATTGATGTACATAACTAATTTTTGTGCGTGTAAAATATTCTTTTTTTTTTTTTTTTTGATAATCACGATTTTTCTCCTTTCCTCATGTCAGTTAGGAATGAAACTGTTTATGGAGAAGTGGCAGTGCCAGTGGATTCTGAGGATAGTATAACCTTTGAAGTAGTAGCTTCAGGATCCACTCGAGGAAAAAGGAAATTAATATATAGTGCTGGATATAGTTTTGTTGTTAAGCGTGAGCTAAAGAATGGAACCATCGAATGGCGTTGTAGCGTGCGTGGGAAGAATACGCAATGCCCTGCAACCGTGCGACAGACAAAATCAAAACCGAGGTATTTTGCGGAACATGATTAATCTGTATAAATACTTTGTCTGTTCTATCAATATATTATTAACAGTATATGTTGGTTAAATTTTAATCAATTTACTTATAATTAATGTATGCTAAATCCAGAAATATCGCTTTATTGTCTACATTAAACGAGATTATGTTGATCTTCGACTTCCAATCGTTCTGCTATATTAACTATGCAGTATTGAAAAGTTATACTGTGCCAATAATGACAAAATTTCGTCACTCATATATCCATACAAATATCTGTCCATACATACATACATACATACATACATACATACATACATACATACATACATACATACATACATACATACATACATACATACATACATACATATACTATATAAGGTTTTGTTTTCATTTAGGCCAAGTTATTAGGGAAAGATAATTTGTTTGAAACAGCCCATACACTGGTTAATGAGGCTATAGAAGTTCATGGAGAACCATTACAATCTGAGGCATCCAGGGTTGCTGAGACGAACCTAGTTAGAATGGTCAACCGGACCAGGTCCGCAACCAGACCAGAAAATCCCAGAGATCTTACGTTTACTGTAAGTGAATGATTTTTTTCTGTATAAAATCTATGGTTGCATTGTATTTTAACATTTTTTCTCTATATATATATATTAATTCGTACTCTACGTGTTATTTATTTCTATTTATAACATTCTGCCAAGTATTATCGAGCATTCTCTTAAAGAACCGTTCTGTTTCTTGTATCTTTATAACTCTCTCTCTCTCTCTCTCTCTCTCTCTCTCTCTCTCTCTCTATATATATATATATATATATATATATATATATATATATATATATATATATATATATATATATATTCCAGCTTGACGACGGATTTCTTAACATGACCATCAGTGAACCGTTCTTTAGATTTGATGTCGTCGTTGGCAGGAAGCGTCACCTGATCTTTGCCACTAACAAACAGCTGGAGCTTCTCGGAATGGCCAAAACATGGTATATTGATGGCACATTCAAATTAGTAAAGAAGCCATTTTATCAACTGCTATCTATACATGGATTTGTGAGATCAGGTGTTGACTTGAAGCAAATACCGCTGTGTTTTTGCATCATGTCGGGAAAGAAGACGAGACATTACAAAAAGGTGTGTGTGTGTACTGAGGATGAGAGAAGATTATGATAATTACTTTAATAAATTAATGTGTAAAATAACGAACAGTATTTTATCACATAAAATATATTTTCAATTTATTTATCCTAAATATACACGTCCAGATCAAAAAGCGATTTAGAAAATCGGTTATTAAATTAATTATTGTACAAGCAAATAAAAGACACTAAACTATACTGAATTTCTGTATGTCCATGAATAGTTTTACTTTTTCCCTTCCATTTTCAGGTTTTTCAGTCAATCAAGGACCTGTTGCCTGAATCGAAAGTAACTTCATTTGTTGTTGACTTCGAAAAGGGTCTTTGGCAAGGGATCAGAGCAGTTGTCTAATGTTGTAGAGCGCTTAGAGCTTCTAAAAATTAGGCGCTCTATAAAGTCCTCATTATTATTATTATTATTATTATTATTATTATTATTATTATTATTGTATTTGTATTTCAATTTCTTATTTTAGTAGCAGATGTTTTAGTTAAATGCATTTTTTACAAACTCATAGATAGTTACTGTTTAGAAGTATACTTTTGCACATCACAATTTGACACTTCTAACCTGTATTGAAGTGTAATTTTGACTAGTTATGTGTGTTGATTTAAAAATACAAATACATGCCTCATATTTCAAAAAAATAAATCTCAGAAACCATTTTTATATCTCGTTCTTGTTAATTAAAATTAACATTCCTCGCCCCACGTGTTTCTCCTTGTTCGCGATATGTTGGGCTATTATGTGCACAGCTTTGAAAAGATGTAATGAAGAACCTTCGGGATATAGAAATGAAGTACATTAATTTGGACTGTTTCTGTCAGCAGTTCAGTCGAGTAATTAGATCAGATTTATAGCTAGTTTTAAAAAATCCAAAGTAACAATGCCAATAAATGGCAAGAGATGAAAAGCAAATTAAACCGATCTTGAAAAAAATTACGCTCGCTGATTGGGTAAACGAACAGCGTGATTGATAAGTGGCGATATGTCAATTTCCTACAAACGGTTAAAAAAAATGGTTTTCATCAGCTTGTGTAACAGCGAAAATAAAACTTGAGTAACAGCGAAAATAAAAGTACTGCCGTATAGAAATTGATCACTGTAAACGATAGATTAATTTCTGATTAATCTTATTAGATAAATGAAGAAAAAGGGAAAATATTGTCTGATATAACGGCATGCTGAATGTAATTGAAATCTGAGAATTTAATAATTTAAATCTTAACGGTAGGCCCCAAAAGTAAAATGAAGACAATAGTGTAATGGTAGTGAATTTTTATAAATGTCCGATATTTCCATTGATGTGGGCCGAAACGTTCATGGGGCGAAACGTCCATGGGGCGAAACGTCCATTAACCATGTGGGGCGAAATGTCCGTTGAAGTGGGGCGAAATGTCTTGGGCCGAAACGTCCATGGGGCGAAACGTCCAGGTACCGGATGTTACTTATTTAAGCACAAATAGTGGATGTCATTCTAAAATAATTCACCATAGCGAGAAGCTGCAGTAGCTCTGGCTTGATATGAAGCACTAACAAGTTGTTAGTGTTTGAGACATGAATGACGAGAATCGGGTTAGAAATCATAATTGATGACTTAAATTACTAAGTTATATTAATTATGTTTGATATTTGTTTTAAAATCGGCAAATGAAATGCGTGCGAGAACTATGCAGGTACAATAATTACATAGGGAATGCGTTCGAAAACTATGCAGGTACAAGAATTCCATAGGGAATGCGTGCGAAAAACTATGCAGGTACAAGAATTAGATAGGGAATGCGCGCGAAAACTATGCAGGCACAAGAATTAGATAGGGAATGCGTGCGAAAACTATGCAGGTACAAGAATTACAAAGGGAATGCGTGCGAAAACTATGCTGATACAAGAATTACATAAGGAATGGCATCTAGGCCCTTTCTAAACTTGTATCTGTCCAGAAAAGTTTACTAGGATTACTCGGCGATTGGATTAGACCGGCATATCTTGGTCTATGCCGGTTTTTTGTGTGGAGTAATCAACAGAACCAGCATTACATATCTTGATCTATCGTTGTATAATGCGCCGACAGATCGGTGTCCATGTTGTCTGCTGTTAAACACACCTGATAAGCAAATATAGAAGGTAATGGATGATTCAAATTTTCAATCTGCTCAACTGTTTCACTTTCATCGCAATTTTTTACAACAACTAGGACACAGAGTCAAAACAAATTACGTCAACTCATCTTCGTATCTTTTACAACTATGATGACATGATATTTGTGTCATGTTATTTGTGCACTAATAAGTAAAATTCATGGAAGTATCAGTGACCCGACTGAGGCATGAATGAAATGCGTGCGACAACTATGCAGGTACAAGAATTCCATAGGGAATGCGTGCGAAAACTATGCAGGTACAAGAATTCCATAGGGAATGCGTTCGAAAACTATGCAGGTACAAGAATTCCATAGGGAATGCGTGCGAAAACTATGCAGGTACAAGAATTCCATAGGGAATGCGTTCGAAAACTATGCAGGTACAAGAATTCCATAGGGAATGCGTTCGAAAACTATGCAGGTACAAGAATTCCATAGGGAATGCGTGCGAAAAACTATGCAAGAGAATGAACATGTCAGAGTCAGCATGTATTAGGTTAGGTTGACTATACGTGGCTTGCAGCATGCTTCACGCGGATTGATAAAAGGTCTTGTCCGCCATGTGGTTGCCTTAGAGCCAAATAACATTTAACCGCGTGTTGCAGCATTGAATATGGCTGTCAATGTGTGTGTTCGCTATCAATGACAATTACGTTCTCAAAGATAATGGCGTCTGATCAAAACGAGCTCGTGACGATACTTCTAAACATAATTTGGATGACATACAAACCTTTTGTTACCCGTGGGGTGTTAAGTAAATACACCCCAAATTTCCTGCGAATCAGTACACAATTTATCGGTCTGGTTACGGCGTAGCAGCACATCGCAAGGGGCCGAAGGGTATTATTAACACCAACTCTAAGAAAGTCACGCCCACCCATTATTATTGCGTTCGATGAGTGCAGATTTATTTATTTGTTGAAAAAGTGAAGATAATGATAATTGATTATAATTAATATCTAGCACTGTATGAATGAACCAAATTTAGTCTTTATGAAAATTCAACGTCGATGGATAAAGAGGAACAAAGATTATTTTTTTGCTTATTTATTTCCACAGACATTGCGTTATCCGATCACTTTACATGTCTACACGGCAACAATAGAAAAATATCTCAATGTATCTATGGAAAAATAAACCATAAAAGGGTATGTGTATTAGTACAAATTAACTATAAAAGCATGTCAATCAGAAAATAAATTGTGAAAAAAACCAGTGTATTAACTAAATAATGACATATACAAGTGTTTTTGTATTAATCAAACAAAAAGTATGAGAGTGATTTTGTATTAATCAAACAAGTATGAAAGTGATATTGTATTAATCAAAATCTGAAATGAAAATGTATGTTTTAATCAAACAAAAAAGTATGAAAGTTATTTAGTATTAATCAAACAAAAAGGTATGAAATTGATTTTGTATTAATCAAACAAAAAAGTATGAGTGATTTATTATTAATCAAAAAGTATGAAAATGATTTATTATTAAACAAACAAATAGTATGAAAGTGATTTAGTATTAATCAAACAAAAGAGTATGAAAGTAATTTAGTATTAATCAAAAAGTATGAAAATGATTTAGTATTAATCAAACAAAAAAGTATGAAAGTGATTTATCATTAATCAAACAAAAAAGTATGAGTGATTTATTACTAATCAAAAAGGATGAAAATGATTTATTATTAATCAAACAAAATAGTATGAAAGTGATTTTTGTATTAATCAAACAACAAAGTATGAAAGTGATTTATCATTAATCAAACAAAAAAGTATGCAAGTGATTTTTGTATTAATCAAACAAAAAAGTATGAGTGATTTATTATTAATGAAACAAAAAATTATGAAAGTGATTTAGTATTAATGAAACAAAAAGTAAGAAAGTGATTTAGTATTAATGAAACAAATAGTATGAAAATGATTTATTATTGATCAAACAAAACGTATGAAAGTGATTTTGTATCAATCAAACAAAAAAGTATCAAAGGGTCAATGTATTAAATAAATGAGTATGTACATGTATGTGTATCAAACAATAAAATATGACTGTCTTTGTATTTATCTAGCAATGAAGAATGAAAGTGTGTGTGTGTATTAATCAAACAATATTAAGTGTGTGCACGCGTGTGTGTGTGTGTCGTAAACAAAAATAAATCATTAAAGTTTGTATCTTAATCAAGCAATAACATATAAAAGTGCGTATTAATCAAACATTAAAATATGATCGTGCATGTGTATTATTAACTCATTGAACTATGAAACTGTCTGTTTTAATCAAACATAATAATCTACGAAAGCATTTGTGTATTAATCAGACAATAAAATGTGAAAGTGCATGTTTATTAATAAGACAATGAACTATGAATGCTGTGCATTAACTAAAAATGTAATCTGAAATTGTGGGTTTATTAATCTAACAATAGACTATGAAAATGTGTGTGTATTAATCAAACAAAAAAGTATAAAATGGTTCGCGTATTACTTAAACAACAACTATACAAATTTACCAGCATACTAAAGCATACGAAAAAGTCATCAATAATTCCAAACAAAATGACAAAATAGATGCAACGTGATATATCAGTGTCAAAAACAACTCCTCAAAAACATCCTCCTCATCATCATCAGTCGCTTGACCTAGTGTGGTCTTTAATGTTTCTCTGCTGCTGAACATCTGACCAGTTCCCTCCACTTGTCTCTATAATGTGCCAATATCTGTGTCTCTGCAAAAAATTCTCTTGTCAATTCTGTGATGTTGTCAGTCCAATTTTTTCTCTGTCTACCTCTCCTTCTACCACCTTGGAGACTACCCTGCAGTACTGTTGTGGATAGACTGTTGGTTCTAGTGACATGGCCATGCCATTTCAGCTTTCTCTTTTTGACAGTGGTGAGGAGGTCTTCATTATGGCCTACTTTGTGCCTGATGATGTTATGCACTTCTTCATTTGTGATGTGGTTCCATGTAAGAAATGTCAAGGATGGTTCTGTAGCATCTCATTGCAAGTGCCTGGATTCTTCGTTGTAATTCTGCTGTCAGGGTCCAGGCCTCACATGAATACAGAAAAATTGAGATGACTAGTGCTCTCAATAGTCTGATTTTAGTTTTGAGACAGATAGTCTTGTCTCTCCAGATGGGTCTTAGCTTTGACATAGCTGCCGTTGTTTGTGCTGCTCGTGACAAATTTCTGCTCTTGATCCCTCTTCCATGATTATGGAACCAAAATATTTAAATTGTCCCGCTGTTTCCAGTTCCTGTCCTCTGACTTTAATCTTGATTGAGATTTATTTGCCACTATTTGTCATCAGCTTTGTCTTTTCGGCACATATCTCCATGTCAAATCTGGAAGATGTTTCATCCAGGTTCTTCACTAAGGTGGAAAGCTCATCTTCACTGCCTGCAAGCCCATCAATGTCGTCTGCAAAGCGTATGTTGGTGATGTTACGCCCTCCAATGCTGACTGTCCCACAGTGGTTTTCCAGGGCTTAGCTCACGATGCGATCTAAGTAAATGTTGAAAAGCGTGGGTGACTGGAGACAGCCTTGCCGTACTCCAACTGTTGTCTTGAACCAGTCCCCCACAGAACCTTGAGCACGTACTGCACTGGTAGACTTGGTATACAGCTGCGTGATGGTGTAGGACAACTTTTGACCCATGTTGTACTTCTTGACTGTGACCCACAATACCTCATGCCACACTCTGTCAAAAGCCTTTTTTAAATCTTTAAACACATGATAGATGTCTTGCTGATGTTGTGAGTACTTTTCACACAGAACCCTAAGACTAAATATTTGTTTTGTTGTGCTTCTTCCACTCCGGTACCCTGCCTGTTATTCAGTGATTATTTCTTCTGCTTGTGGGTTCAGTCTGTTCAAGATGATCTTCAGCATCACCTTACTAGCATGGCTGATCAAACTAATGGTTCTGTAATTTTGGCACAGTTGGAGATTGCCTTTTGTGGGTAGTGTTATAATCAGTGACTGGGTCCACTGTGTTGGCCATTCGCCTGTCTGCCATGTCTTGTTGCAGATTTTTGTTAGTAGCTCTCACTGATTCCCCACCATTCTTGATAAGTTCAGTTGGGATGATGTCTAGTCCAGCTGCCTTCCCATTCTTCAGTGCTCTTATTGCTGACTCCACCTCTTCTTTGAGAATGGGGAAATCATCATTTATGAGTTTGGGACTTCAAACACTTTTGGGTCACTTGTGGACAGATGGTTGTAGTATTCTTTACAATACTCAGTCCATCTTTCTGCAATGTCGCTTGCTTCTGTGAGGCATTTTCCAGTTTTGTCTTCAATCGCACATACTCGTGGTTGCTTCTGTCTGTTGAGGTCTTTCACAATTTGGAATGCCTTTTTGCACCTATTGTGTATCAGACTGCTCTCTAGTTCTGTGTACTTTTGTCCAATCCAATATTCTTTTGCTTTCTTCAAGTTTTGTTTCTGATATTCTTGTTTATTTTTCAATACTCCACTGCCCCTGTTGTGTGTCTGATGTTTTTGAGGTCTCTCCATGCATCACACAGACTCAGAATCTCTAATGTAACCCAGGTTTTATTCTTTGGGCGATGGGCGCCATTGATGTCCTTGGCAGCTGTTGTCATGACAGTGTTGAAAGTATCTGTCATCACTTTAACATCAACATCCATCACTATTAGTGGAGCAAATTTTCCTCCAATGGTGGCTTGGAATGACATACAGATGTTAGGTTCTTTCAGTTGTTCAAGGTTGAATTTGAGCCTGATTTTCTTTGGCTTGTTAATTTTCTTCAACCTCACTCGGAAGTTCATAACGACGAGCTCGTCGTGATCACTCCCAACATCAGCACCTGGGAACGTTCTTGTTTTTGCTTTATTGATGCCAGATCGGTACCGATTTTGAACCAGTATGTAGTCGATCTGGTTATGATGGGTTCCATTTGGTGCGTGCCATGTCCAGCATCGTGAAGCTTTATGTTGGCCCAGTGTATCGGCTAGGACCAAGTTGTAGCTTGCGAACTCGAGCAGCCGTAGTTGGAGCATATACTTGGTGATGTTAAAGGGAGATGTTTTCAGACGAATGGAGATGATTTTGCTAGATATGGGGCGACATTCAAGCACAGATCCCTTCATGGCTTTATTTACAAGGAAGCCTACTTCATTTATGGACATCTCAAACTCTCCACTATAGTATAATATATGGCCATCTTCAGTTTGGTGTTCTCCTAGGGCTTTATGGGAATTATTATTACCGCGAGTCTTTAAAGACACATTCTTCCAGTCTAATGCACGTAATTTTTCTTAGTAATTTTAAAGTAAATTTGAATTTAATTTTATTTTCTAATGTTCCAGGTGGCGATGACAATGTTGTCTCTCTCTCTCTGATTTATGCAAAGTACCAGAAGCGCACTTGTCACCTCCGTCCTGGTGGACAACGGCAGGAGCGGTTCTTGTTGACCCGGGCGACGACCGATCCGGTTTGATAACTTCAGTTTATTTTCCAGCATTATCAGTGTGTCTTGGGCAAAATTCGTCTGGCCGAGCCCATCCCTCTCCAGACCAAGGAGTTGCCAGAAGGGGATGAAGTACATCGTCCAACTGCCTTAGGGTATCCACTCCGTATTTTCTTTTAGGGTTTACTCTCTTAGCCTTTGGCTAACCAAAGCCAACCTGCAAGGCAGCAGGAGACTCGTGTATGGGCGGGTTCGTTCATTTCCCGAGAAGATAGAGCATCTGCCACTGCCCACTCCCGTCTAGCATTTACAATGAATAAATTATGAAAATGTTTTTGGGAGCAATTAGTTTTTAATGAACAAATCAATCAATTATCGAGAACCGGTATAATATGCACAATGGTAAATAAACAAGATGGTCTTACATCCTTATATACCGATTTAAAAAAAAATTATGCAGCTATTTTTCGCTGAACAGTTGCTTTAGTCGACCACTGTATTATTATGGTAATGTATATTGTAAGTGTATTAATTACATTGGTTGGTGTTATGTAGTACTTACGTTTAATATATTGTGTAAATGTAGTACTTACGTTTGTTGATATTGTAATACGCACAGGGGTATTCACTTGACCGAGCGGTGTCAAAACCCTGGCGCGAGTCTCGCTGGAAGTCATAAGTTTTCCCCAAATTTCCAAAGACTTCCATACAACTTGAGTTGTAAAATGGAAAGAAAGCCGTGTCTGCTATAATTATTAATCTTTGCTGTAATCAATGGGCGACCCAGAGGAGACAACTTGCCCAAACGTCCATTAACTGCACCTTTGCATGGTTTTTATTCATTATCATCCGAATTCCGTACCGCAAACCCGTCATGCCATGGAAATTCCACTAGTATTCCATTACTGACTGGGAAATATTTAACTGCGCGACCCTAGGCCAGTCAATCCACAGAATTTCCGGCGTATCACGCTCATATACATACGCCCATTTTCCACTATGGCCACATAAACGGCACCTACCAAGTTCCAACTTATTGATTCCATTCTATAATTTACTCATTTCCAACCATAAATGCTGCCTTTTCAATCACAATACTTGTATACACCGCTGAATTTTAATATGGACTATGTTACTGAAAGGGACAGTCATTCGGCTTGTACCCAAATTCACTACTAACGAACCCAGCATGGTTCAAATTCACTAACACTCCTCTCTGTGATGTTTTCTCTTACTAACTGGCTAACTATTTCGGGCTAGCAACTCCAAATTTATTACAATATTATTATGATAATGTATTAATGTTAATATAGTACGTACATTGTTGATATTATTATGATAATATTTTATGTAAATGTACATTTTTGTTGTTGTCGCTATTGTGTTTTAGCTTTAAATATTATTTACTTGTCAGGTACATGGGGCTGTACTATTGATTTTCTTTACTTTCCGTTTTTTTCCCCCTGAAAATGCTTGTCGGAACCTGTCACATGTAGAATGCCATGAACTGAAGATTAAAAATGCCTCCTCTACGTAGCTTATTACTACGATCCAGACCATATCTCTTTCGTTTAAACTTGAATGAAATAGAGGAGTAAATTCCATTAAATAACGTTTCAGTCTGAAAGAAAACCCATAGCTGTGAAATGATTTCAAACAGATTTGCAGTTTACGCTAAAATATTGTAGGAAAATTGTTAGTCAAGAGAACAGACACGATGATTATCGTCTTCGTTTAATTAAAAACGTATATGGTCCTCGTTTAGCCAAAGAAGTATATTGTCATCGTTTAATATAAAAAGGTACATTATCCTCGTTTAATAATTAAAAATATATTGAACTATTTTACCTCTGGTTCTCAAAATGCGTATTAATACAAAACAGAAGTGAACAAAATGTCTTAAGTTATAACCTTGTTTAACGCGCATGCCAGAAAAAAAAGCAATGTAACAAACTTCCATATAAGGAATAAGACGTATCTTTAAAATGTTAAACATAAACAAATATATTGAGTTGGTAAATAGTACCAATGTTAAACATAAATATATTGAGTTGGTAAATAGTACAAAAGTTAAAGATAAACAAATATATTGAGTTGGTAAATAGTATAAACGTTAAAGATAAACAAATATATTGAGTTGGTAAATAGTGCAAATATTAACGATAAACAAATATATTGAGTTGGTAATTAGTACAAATGTTAAAGATAAACAAATATATTGAGTTGGTAATTAACACGAATGTTAAACACAAATATATTGAGTTGGTAAATATTACAAAGTTAAAGATAAACAAATATATTGAGTTGGTAATTAGTACAAATGTTAAACATAAATATATTGAGTTGGTACATAGTACAAAAGTTAAAGATAAACAAATATATTGAGTTGGTAATTAGTACAAATGTTAAAGATAAACAAATATATTGAGTTGGTAATTAACACGAATGTTAAACATAAATATATTGAGTTGGTAAATAGTACAAAAGTTAAAGATAAACAAATATATTGAGTTGGTAATTAGTACAAATGTTAAAGATAAATATATTGAGTTGGTAAATAGTACAAAAGTTAAATATGAACAAATATATTGAGTTGGTAAATAGTGCAAATGTTAAAGATAAACAAATATATTGAGTTGGCAATTAGTACAAATGTTAAAGATAAACAAATATATTGAGTTGGTAATTAGTACAAATGTTAAACATAAATATATTGAGTTGGCAATTAACACAAATGTTAAACATAAATATATTAAGTTGGTAAATAGTACAAAAGTTAAAGATAAACAAATATATTGAGTTGGTAAATAGTATAAACGTTAAAGATAAACAAATATATTGAGTTGGTAAATAGTGCAAATATTAACGATAAACAAATATATTGAGTTGGTAATTAGTACAAATGTTAAAGATAAACAAATATATTGAGTTGGTAATTAACACGAATGTTAAACACAAATATATTGAGTTGGTAAATATTACAAAGTTAAAGATAAACAAATATATTGAGTTGGTAATTAGTACAAATGTTAAACATAAATATATTGAGTTGGTAAATAGTACAAAAGTTAAAGATAAACAAATATATTGAGTTGGTAATTAGTACAAATGTTAAAGATAAACAAATATATTGAGTTGGTAATTAACACGAATGTTAAACATAAATATATTGAGTTGGTAAATAGTGCAAATGTTAAAGATAAACAAATATATTGAGTTGGCAATTAGTACAAATGTTAAAGATAAACAAATATATTGAGTTGGTAATTAGTACAAATGTTAAACATAAATATATTGAGTTGGCAATTAACACAAATGTTAAACATAAATATATTAAGTTGGTAAATAGTACAAAAGTTAAAGATAAACAAATATATTGAGTTGGTAAATAGTATAAACGTTAAAGATAAACAAATATATTGAGTTGGTAAATAGTGCAAATATTAACGATAAACAAATATATTGAGTTGGTAATTAGTACAAATGTTAAAGATAAACAAATATATTGAGTTGGTAATTAACACGAATGTTAAACACAAATATATTGAGTTGGTAAATATTACAAAGTTAAAGATAAACAAATATATTGAGTTGGTAATTAGTACAAATGTTAAACATAAATATATTGAGTTGGTAAATAGTACAAAAGTTAAATATGAACAAATATATTGAGTTGGTAAATAGTGCAAATGTTAAAGATAAACAAATATATTGAGTTGGCAATTAGTACAAATGTTAAAGATAAACAAATATATTGAGTTGGTAATTAGTACAAATGTTAACGATAAAGAAATATATTGAGTTGGTAATTAGTACAAATGTTAACGATAAACAAATATATTGAGTTGGTAATTAGTACAAATGTTAACGATAAACAAATATATTGAGTTGGTAATTAGTACAAATGTTAAAGATAAACAAATATATTGAGTTGGTAATTAGTACAAATGTTAACGATAAACAAATATATTGAGTTGGTAATTAACACAAATGTTAAAGGTAAACAAATATATTGAGTTGGTAATTAGTACAAATGTTAAAGATAAACAAATATATTGAGTTGGTAATTAGTACAAATGTTAACGATAAACAAATATATTGAGTTGGTAATTAACACAAATGTTAAAGGTAAACAAATATATTGAGTTGGTAAATAGTACAAATGTTAAAGACAAATATATTGAGTTGGTAATTAGTACAAATGTTAACGATAAACAAATATATTGAGTTGGTAATTAGTACAAATGTTAACGATAAACTAATATATTGAGTTGGTAATTAACACAAATGTTAAAGGTAAACAAATATATTGAGTTGGTAATTAGCACAAATGTTAAAGATAAACAAATATATTGAATTGGTAATTAGTACAAATGTTAACGATAAACAAATATATTGAGTTAGTAAATAGTACAAATGTTAAAGATAAATATATTGAGTTGATAATTAGTACAACTGTTAAAGATAAACAGATATATTGAGTTGGTATAGTACAAATGTTAAACAGAAATATATTGAGTTGGTAAATTAGTACAAATGTTAAAGATAAATATATTGAGTTGATAAATAGTACAAATGTTAAAGATAAATATATTGAGTTGGTAATTAGTACAACTGTTAAAGATAAACAGATATATTGAGTTGGAATAGTACAAATATTAAACATAAATATATTGAGTTGGTAAATAGTACAAATGTTAAAGATAAATATATTGAGTTGGTAAATAGTACAAATGTTAAAGATGAATATACTGAGTTGGTAAATAGTACAAATGTTAACGTACTTTCGAAATTAAGTCATTGTATCGATCTAATATCGAGAACGTTCTTTTTGTTTTGTTTTGATTAGGATTTTTAACGTAGCTGTAACAATTTTTCAGTCATATCGCTACGATGTCTGCAGTGAGGCAGTTTATAGTGATGTCTAGCACTGAGACATCATGCCGCAGAGATGTAGCATGATGTCTCACCCAGTCACATTATCCTGACACCAGGCCGACCAGTCCTAACACTAACCTCTTAATGCTAAACGTCAAGCGAGGCAGCTGTTAGTACCATTTTTGTAAGTTTTTGGTATGACTCGGCCGGGGATCGAACCGACGACCTCCCGCTTCCGGAGCGGACACTCTAACCACTAGGCCACCGGAGCGGTTCGAGAACGTTCTGTTCCTAAGTGAAGACTGTATGTCTATGTCAACAGAATGATACCAGGAAAATATTTTCCCCGCGGTATTTCTGAACCTACCGCGATACGTACCACGGTATACCACAATTATATTATGAGCAACAATTCAGTATTCCTAGGGCAGGAGCTAGACATTCCGGATGTCAATAGCAAAAAAATGTCTTGCTCTGATTTATTGCAAAATGGCACCATATTATATCCATTATATTATTTGTGGGTAAATTTTATTGAGGTAAAAGGAAAGAAAACATAGCTTAAAAGAAAATTAATCGGTCATTACCATATAGAAGATGAATTTTCTATGTGTATGTTAATTGCTATGTGTATGTTAATTGTTATGTGTATGTTAATTGCTATGTGTATGTTAATTGTTATGTGTATGTTAATTGCTATGTGTATGTTAATTGCTATGTGTATGTTAATTGCTATGTGTATGTTAATTGCTATGTGTATGTTAATTGTTATGTGTATGTTAATTGCTATGTGTATGTTAATTGCTGTGTGTATGTGTATGTTAATTGTTATGTGTATGTTAATTGCTATGTGTATGTTAATTGTTATGTGTATGTTAATTGTTATGTGTATGTTAATTGATATGTGTATGTTAATTGTTATGTGTATGTTAATTGCTATGTGTATGTTAATTGTTATGTGTATGTTAATTGTTATGTTTATGTTAATTGTTATGTGTATGTTAATTGTTATGTGTATGTTAATTGCTATGTGTATGTTAATTGCTATGTGTTAATTAATTGCTATGTGTATGTTAATTGCTATGTGTATGTTAATTGTTATGTGCATGTTAATTGCTATGTGTATGTTAATTGCTATGTGTATGTTAATTGTTATGTGTATGTTAATTGCTATGTGTATGTTATTTGCTATGTGTATGTTAGTTGTTATGTGTATGTTAATTGTTATGTGTTTGTTAATTGCTATGTGTATCTTAATTGCTATGTGTATGTTAATTGCTATGTGTATCTTAATTACTATGTGTATGTTAATTGCTATGTGTATGTTAATTGCTATGTGTATGTTAATTGCTATGTGTATGTTAATTGCTATGTGTATCTTAATTGCTATGTGTATGTTAATTGCTATGTGTTAATTTGTTATGTGTATGTTAATTGCTATGTGTTAATTTGTTATGTGTATGTTAATTGTTATGTGTATGTTAATTGCTATGTGTATGTTAATTGCTATGTGTATGTTAATTGCTATGTGTATGTTAATTGCTATGTGTATGTTAATTGCTATGTGTATGTTAATTGCTATGTGTATGTTAATTGCTATGTGTATGTTAATTGCTATGTGTTAATTTGTTATGTGTATGTTAATTGCTATGTGTTAATTTGTTATGTGTATGTTAATTGCTATGTGTATGTTAATTGCTATGTGTATGTTAATTGCTATGTGTATGTTAATTTCTATGTGTATGTTAATTGCTATGTGTTAATTTGTTATGTGTATGTTAATTGCTATGTGTTAATTAATTGCTATGTGTATGTTAATTGCTAAATAGGTTGCAATATAAAAGCCGTATACAAAGTGGGAGGATTAAGCTAGTAGCTATACTGGGAAGGACATAATTTAGACATTAGAGAACTTGTTGATAAATATAGGAAGTATTGATAATGAAGCCGATACTTTAATTGTGTATATCGATATCATAGAAATTTTGATTGGGATGCCAAACAACCGGGCAAAAGATTTATCAGAGACGGGCAATCTTGCTCAACAAACGAGAAAATATATAGTGAACTTGAGCAATTACGTAAACGTCAGACAAAACTGTGTTACTAAAAATCGTGGAATGATTCGCAATCTTACAAAAAATGCAAGTACTTATCGAATTCATATACGCTAGTAAATAATGAAAACATGACATGTGTTTTCGGTTTTCTCTGTTTTTTCCCTCTGAAATTTCTCGAAACGTTGGATTTTGACCAGAATTCCTTTCTTAGTATTGAATTTTGCCACTGCGTTCGCACACGCGACACGTGATAAACGCGTGATTAATGTTCTCCCTCTAGTGATTGACTATAAGAGAAATGTCATTAGAGTGGTTTGACTGTATGAGAAATGTCAGTATAGTGGTAGACTATAAGATAAATGTCATTATAGTGGCTTGTGTTACGTGCTTAGGCTCGAATAAGCAGCATCAAAGAATAACTTGAACAATGAATTTATTAAGTACAATTATTTTCAAAAAATAAATAAACTTACGGTTTTAGAGAATCAAATCCAACATTAATCCAATATAGAATTCACAATAATAATCCACTAATGGAATTGCAAGAGTCCTGATAAATAAATGTTCTAATAGTTCCAGGTTCGAATCTTGTAATCCAAAATGGCTGACAATGTCACGTAATACAGTTCTTGTTTTATTATCAGCCAAATGAATTATGAGCACATGTTTTCTCCTCCAAATAGATAAATAAATCCTCTTTCTTCAATGAATTGACACAATGTCCAGAACAAGATAATTAAAATTATAACTCAAACATAAATACACAACTGTTAACTTTAAAGCCCAGATTCTACTGAACTGTTCTATCTCAAACAACAGTATATATAACTGTTTTTCTTAAGTAAACAAGTGATCACGTGATTTTCTAGAAATTGATAGAAGTTCATGGAAGGTCACAGAAAGAGACTGCCTTCACTAAATCACGTACTCTAGATATTTCCTACACCCAAGAACTAAAAATAAAAAGTTGTCCTTGAAATTAACCAATAGTTTTAGAAGCTTGTTGACAATGTCTAAAGCAGGATCAGGAATTAGTTCAACAAGCCAAGGTCAAAAACTTGTTTACAGTTAAAGGATGGTCAGCCTGAACTTTCTAGAAAAAAAATCTCCCAATTAATGAATATTAAACCCTAAATGACAAATTTGGATTTAACAATTAAAAAATAAATAATTTAAATCCAATAGACGTAAAACTTGACTATATGAGAAATGTCAGTATAGTGGTTGACTATAATAGAAATGTCAATATAGTGGTTTGACTATAATAGAAATGTCAATATAGTGTTTGACTATAAGAGAAATGTCATTATAGTGGTTTGACTATATGAGAAATGTCAATATAGTATTTGACTATAAGAGAAATGTTATTATAGTGGTTTGACTATATGGGAAATGTCATTATAGTGGTTTGACTATATGAGAAATGTCAGTATAGTGCTTGACTATAAGAGAAATGTCAATATAGTGATTTGACTATAAGAGAAATGTCAGTATAGTGGTTTGACTATAAGAGAAATGTCAATATAGTCGTTTGACTATAAGAGAAATGTCAATATAGTGGCTTGACTATAAGAGAAATGTCATTATAGTGTTTGACTCTAAGAGAAATGTCAGTATAGTGGTTGACTACAGACAATAGCAGAGTAGTGTTTGATTATCTAAGACAAGTTTATAATTATTGAATATTCCAAATTATTATTTATCTGTTCTTCATAATGGTTTTTCATTGGTTCCGTATTATGTACCCTTGTATTTATTTTCTCACTCGCATACGTGTTTGTTATTTCTTAAATACCAATTCAATCTCAAAGGGTGTTAGCTCGATTACGTACACTTGTACAGTATAGGTCGATTACGTACACTTGTACAGTATATTTATACTTCTGAGAATCGTAATCGCAGTTTAAAATCCATCCAATCATACATGACGTCACAAAGCCGACGCACTGTTTGCCCAAATACGACACAATATTAATTTCAGTAAATGAATCACATCAATCGGCTCTATGATATATATATATATATATATATATATATATATATATATATATATATATATATATATATATATATATATATATATATATATATATATATATAATGAATATAAGAATTAAAATAGTTTCTTGAATTTTCGAATAGAAAACTGCTATTGGAATATCCGGGTTTTTAACCGAGCGTGATACTAAATTTTGTAATAAACAAAGAAGGATAAATTTTAATGACGCAATGTTGAGTCAATTAGTTTACAGGGAAAACTAAGAAACTGCTTAATCGTCAAAAAATCATACTCCGAAATGACAAATCGGCATAGACAACGCGGCTATCCTCAATCCGCTGCCATTTAATACAATATTGGATTTGACTCTTCTGGGTGCTACGAAACACTCAAATCATAAAATCTACCCAAATCCATAAAATCTACCCAAATCCATACCAAATCAACCCAAAATCTACCGAAATTCAGACCAAATCACAGTCTATTGTCTCGTCTAGAAATTAAAAACGTTCTCCCTTTCCCCAATTTGTTTTCTTTAAAAGTTCGCGTTCTTGTGTCAGATTGATCAATAAAATAAAATACAAATGCAAATTTACTAGTATTGTCTTTCGACTGCAATCTCCACTCAATTAATAAATAAATTACAAATCTCTCCATCGCATCACCTCCTCGCTCCATCGCATCACCTCCTCGCTCCATCGCATCACCTCCTCGCTCCATCGCATCACCTCCTCGCTCCATCGCATCAGCTCCTCGCTCCATCGCATCACCTCCTCGCTCCATCGCAGGGCCAAATACTACACGATCGAAAGATGGAGCGATTGGCCCCAACAGGATTCCATATAAATGACCTATAAAATATTTAAATGACCAAGAACAAAGGTTGCAAATATTTTGTCATAAGAATCTCTCTCTCTCTCTCTCTCTCTCTCTCTCTCTCTCTCTCTCTCTCTCTCTCTCTCTCATCTATCTATCTATCTATCTATCTATCTATCTATCTATCTATCTATCTATATATATATATATATATATATATATATATATATATATATATATATATATTGTGATATTCACCATTAAATTATGACATATATAACTGTTTTGGAAAAAAGTGACTAGTTCTTTAGTTATTTTGCATAAAAGAAAATGAAAACACGCTGTAAATATTCAGGTTGTATCAAGATTACACGGGGATTTTTCCGTATAGTCCTTACTGACGTTAACTACAGAACTACTGGTAAAGTTAAATAAAACCGCTGTACGTAACACCAAAAGAAAAATAATGCGGTAAAGCGTAATACTTATTTAATATTTTTTCTTCACACGTGTATCAGAATATACCTTTATCTATCACTGTTTCTTGTGTATACATTTCTCCATAGTTATCCACAATCAGTAATTTTTCTAAACAAAGTAAAGGTTTCTCGTTAACTAGGTTGGGGTGGTGTGCTCCCAATAATATTATCTTAAATTATTACAAAAGACCCACCCTGGCTCATTTTTGTCAGAAATTGAAGTAGTGATAGAGAGATGCAAAGCTCCGAGTCCACAGTCAGCGATGCTGACAGTTAAATTAATGAAAACACATCATATGAAATTCAAATAAACAACAATTCAATATCATTTAATAACAGATAGTAATCTATCAAATAAGATACAAATTTAAAACCTGTAACCAGTCTTTCACTCGAACAAGTGATGGCCTATTTCATCATCTAACGTAGTGTGATAGATTTTCCTCCTGTCCTGTGTTCCTACTCAAATGTATTATGCTTCTCTGGACTGGTACTCCAGTTCCCTCCAGTCCGTCTAACGTCCGCCTCCGTTCTTCCTTTTTCTTTGTCTCCCAGAGACTCGGGACCAACTGCACTAGGGTATTTCCCTCTGTCTCCTTCAGTTCCTTTGGTCCCTAATAGCTTACTGTACGAACACACATGGCCATTAGCATAGCATATTCTCCATGCTATATAACTCACACTAAACAACAATATCATCAGAACAGCCATTACTTCCTTTGGTCACGCATTTGTGCCTATCGATATACCTATTCTCTCTGCGTACACGATATATATATATATATATATATATATATATATATATATAGAGAGAGAGAGAGAGAGAGAGAGAGAGAGAGAGAGAGAGAGATTCTCAGTCTTATTATACAGAACAATATCACATAATCATACGTATCTGTACATTGCACTTTTACAAGGTGTACACAGATATCCACATATCCATGCGCTGATATATATTTTTACGCATGATACTCTTACAAAGTATACACAAATAGTCAAATCCCTATTAACTAATGTTGCACACTGCAACCATTACACAAAGTTATAATTCAATTCAACATTTGCAAATCTAGAATATCACATGAATAAATGCACGAGGTTTACTACGAAGTAACCAAATAGCAAATTACAGTATTAATTACTTGCATAAACATTGCTCATATCTCAAATTATTCATGTAGATCAAACACTACAAACGAATCACTACAAATGAATCAAACACTACAACGGAATCAAACCCTACAAATGGTAATTCTAAGTACTAACGATTCTAGTACTGAAGTATACATACTGCAATAATTAAAGTACAATTACATTGACATAATAGATTATAACACTCTAGCAAATAGTCACTGACATGATTTGAAGCTCCTTGTAATACCCAGAATAACAGGTTTCCAGCCGATTTCGAATGACGTCGGCGCTGCTTATCTTCTTTTATAATTCCCGTAAGATGGTTTAGCGACTACTAGAATTTAGTTCTAAGAAAATAGATTTAAACTTGAGATTATATTGGTGACCATGCCTTGCTCAACTCCGAGTGGATGTTGATTCACCCCTGCTTCACATAATTAGCAGACGCTGTGCCCTCCCCGGTAGTCTGTCAATGGTGGCTTAACGACCCCCACTTCATGGTCCTTTGCTCCGAGCAGAGGATTTCATCACTTACCTGTGAAGCATGTTATTGCCTTGTAATGTAACTGGCTTGGCCAAAATAAGGCGCCAGTCAAGAATTCCTATGACCATGTCAAATAACTGGTTTGACATCCCATTGTTCGCAGAACTGACCTTAGTACATTATGACGCAAAATTATTAGCCTCAGGGTCAAGCATATACATGTTGCAATCTGGTTAATTTTCTTACAACGTGATAGTTAATTGCAAGCAACTAATTGCAAGGTATACAATCTTACACACATGTTTATGGGCAATTTGTGTATAATATGAATCAATACATGTGTATATATTGGTACTTTGTGTATAAAGTAAATCAATGCATGTGTGTATATGGGTAGTTTGTGTATAATATGAATCAATACATGTGTATATATGGGTAAGTTGTGTAGAGTGTGAATCAATACACACGTGTTTATGGGTAATTTGTGTATAGCATGAATCAAAACACGTGTATAAATGGGTACTTTGTGTATAGTGTAAATCAATGAACGTGTGTGTGTGTATATATGGGTAACTTTTGTATAGTTTGAATCAATACATGTGTGTATATGGGTAATTTGTATATAGTCTGAATTATTACATGCATATACATGTGTAATTTGTGTATAGTGTGAATCAATACATGTGTGTATATGGGTAATTTTTGTATAGTGTAAATCAATACATGTGTGTATATGGGTAATTTGTGTATAGTGTGAATTATTACATGTGTGTATATGGGTAATTTTTTTATAGTGTAAATCAATGCATGTGTGTATATGAGTAATTTGTGTATAGTGTGAATTATTACATGTGTGCACATGTGTAATTTGTGTATAGTGTGAATCATTACATGTGTATATGGGTAATTTGTGTATAGTGTGACCCAATGTATGTGTGTATACTGGTAATCTGAATGTGTATAGTGTTTAATGAATGCATGTATTAGTGACAAAGCGAGAGAGAGAGAGAGAGAGAGAGAGAGAGAGAGACAGAATAATCCATGTATTGTGAGTGCTAATTTAAACAATATTATGCTAAAAAGACATCTCAAATATCTTACCAATTTATTACGCATTTAAAGGAATATTCAGCATTTAACATTGTTTTGGTTATCTGCATTTATAATGATGGACAGTCTTGTTATATTTTCATTTTATATTATGCATTATATTTTTTATTAAATAGTATCGAAAAGACAACACTTCAAACTTTTATTAAAAAGTGGCATCATTCAATTATATCAATAACACAATCTAGTACTGAACAGGACATCAATCTGCAATCACTTGAACCAAATATTGACATTAATAAGAAAATATTAGAATGGTTCAAACACACAGCTAAATAAATATTTTATGCATAAATACAATGTATATGTGAGCCTGGTCTCTTTTCTTCTATCAACACCCAAATCTATACATGAACATGGCCTCTTTCCTTCTATCAATACCCAAATGTATATATGAGCCCGGCCTCTTTCCTTCTATCAACACCCAAATATATGTGAGCCTGGCCTCTTTCTTCAAACATCACCCAAATGTATGTATGAGCCTGGCACCTTTTCTGCTATCAACACCCAAATGTATATATGACCCTGTCCTCTTTCCTTCTATCAACACCCAAATGTATATTTGAGTCTGGCTTCTTTTTAATATTAAACAAATAGTAACGAAATCTTATAATATCAGATTGATTCACACAACTTTTCAAAAAGAAGAATTTAAGGAAAAATATTGTTACACACATTATATAAATTAGAATGGTTTAAAAAAACTTAGAAAAATAGTTGAACCAAGTATAAATCAATTAATTTAAAATCATATGGTTAATGGAATGGAAGTATTTAAGTATTCTCTTCCTCAACTAATGACTTGTGTTGTGTTTTATTTCCATCAGCAAATAGGCTGATCCTTGCACAGTGCTTTCTCATTATAAATACCTCCTTGTTACAATTAACTGGACAGAATGGATGTCAAAACAGATCCTAGAATAAGTAAACATCCAATATTACTTACAAATAACAAAAACTGTAAACATAATGGTGGATCATCACTACAATTTGTTAAGGTCCTAAAACTGGGGAACTCGTTATCGTGAAAGCCAAGTTTTGAGTAGATGGATATTCTAAGTCTTCTCTGAATTATTATAAAGGATGCTTTAAGTTCATCTCTTCATGATTCATCAATACAAACAATACCCCATGTAAAGCTAGGAAGCTGATTCACAAGGCCAATAACTCTATCTCAACTTAAGTGGACCTGAAGAAGAAAAAAAACTCATAAATGTCACATAATGCTCTATAAATGATATTCACATTAAATCAGAACATGCTGATTTAAAAAAAACGAAATATATTAATTACAAGCAACATCTCTTAGTAAAGACATTAAGCTGCTTGACAAGGGCCATAATGCAGTCAAAAAGTTGACGAGACAAAAACACATAAAAGGTACATCTACAAAAAAAAAAATATCAAATTGTATTACAATATGCTGAATAGTTCATAAGCTCTGAAGAATACATCCCAGACAAAGATGAGAAGCTAATAAAAAAAAAACTTAAAAATAACATGTAATTCAATGGGACATAGGAAATTGCAACAGATTTTGTTTAATCGTTATTGATCTCTGCCACTTGCAAACAACATCATATGGTAAGATATGCAGTTAATTGTCAGGGGTCATAACTCTCAAAAAGAAAATGGAGTTGATGAGACCTAACCCATAAAAGGTATCACAATATGTAGAATTGTTGCCAGGGTTACAAATGGTTACAAAGATCCGCTGTAAAAACGATTTAAAATTCATAAAGGGAATAACTCTACCACAACTGGAACAGAAAGGACAAAATCTTTAGGAAGTATATCTGCTTGTAATATTCAATTATGTAAAAATGTAGAAGAGCTATAATGGTTAACAGAGGTGTGAACAGATGGATGGATTAATGGAAATGTTTATTACTCATATGTTAACAAAAACAAGGTTGTTTGTTGTAATGTTTAACGCCATTTTTCAGCACACGATTGGCTATACATGGTGGCCAGTATTAATGTTGGAGGAAGAACCTGGGAAAACCCCCAGAAAGAACCACTGACCCACGAGAAGTTACTGGCAAGCTTTCTCACATACCCACATTGGCCAATTCTGAGACTCGAACCCACACAGACAGAGGTGAGATGGCAGTGATCCGTAACGGAGAACGCTTTTGACCACTCAGGGCCCCAACAAACAATGTAGTTCCCTGATCATCCACTTTACTGAGAACACATGTAATTATGTATTTATTTTACCGATTTTATATAATCAAGGAAGAGAAGACTGTTGTGCCAGACTAAGAAAGTCATTCAAGTTATGCAGAATCTTCAAGCGCCTGAGCTAGCAAGAAGTTATTCAAGTTATGAAAAAATCTTCAAGCGACTCAGCTAGCAATGTTTATCTGTATTTGTTCCTTTAGTGTCTTAAGCACATAATCCTAAATAAGAAGTTGACAAATATTGTGCAAAGTTCATAATACAAAATATGATACCAGATTTGTTCTCAGAACCAATGTAATTAATATTTTTGATAACATGTTTAAATTTCATCCAATTTGCAAAAATTAATGTATTAGCAATATGGAAAAAATTGAATTCATAAGATCTTTTCCTGGCAAAATTATATTTTACTCAATTTTGTCATCACTGACATTTGTAAAGTACTCATAAAAGGTTAATGGGACAAAATGACGAGAATAAAGCAACATTCCTATCCTCATTTTTATCGATAACATTTCAGTACATCTTGTTAATGCAAAATATTCAGAAGTACAATGGAGATGGGAGAAAAGCTGTTATGCATGTAAATATAGATTAAACAGTCAGACAAATATTATATAATGTCTTGAATAGTTAAACATTTTCTAAATGTGTCATACAAATCATTCTATTGAATAAAATTTAAGAATTTTATAACTATGCAAAAATTAATTTACAATCCAACTGGGTGATAATGTTTAGTGAGTTGTTATAAAGAAAACTCAGGTGCATTATTACATGCAGAAAACTTCAAAAATGTTTTTGCCTAAAGATGGTGACTTTCAAATTAATATTAAAATATAAATTTTTAAATCTTCCAAAAACTTTATCATCATGCAATGTTTAACAGTATTTTAAATTTTTTTTGCAAGATAGCTGTGATTTTCTGACTTGTGTCATACTTTTGCAATATAATTTTCATCTCATAACTGTCTGATGTAAATGGCATGTACTAGTTTGCAAAGACATCTTGCACAGGTAACTAAAAGGTAACAGTCGTCATCTCAAATGAAATGACAAGGTACTGTAAATAGTTACTTATAAGCAAAGTCCAACTGCAAAATGCATAGATCCAGATCTGCCATTGCATAATGTGCTTAAAATCTGGATCTATGCAGTCTGTTAATTAAAGTAAATAGTAGAACAAACAATATAGACCTTGAACTACTGGAACATTATTAATATGGGTATGTTCTATTGCAGGTAAGAATTATTCAAATTTCCTGTGAATAAAATGTTTGCATATGATAAGGTCACAACTCTAGAGGTAAAATAAATCTAACTGTACTAAAGTTCAAAAGCTTGTTTGATTTTTTTTGAGATCCTCCAGGGTATAAACTGTAGACTCCCGTGATTCCAGATTCTGTAAGATAGACTGCACAACTGAAATAAAATTAAAAAAACATTTGTAATGTGATTTTGTGAGTTTATTTTAAAAAATTGCTTTCATTCAAGTACACTTTTTTCCTACAATGATCTTGAATGTTAGAGCAAGTCTTCAGCACAGTATCATTTCTTATTTCAAATTAAAGCACATAGTTTTGGCAAAGAATAGACAAAAGTAATGCCGACAAAATCAGTCAAGACAATTCTAGTGAGTTTTGTGAATGTCAACAATTAAGACTGAAATTTATTGTTTTATGATTTAATTACTGAATCTATGTACAGATCTCTGAAACAGTAAGTGATTCATGCTAAACAATTTTGTCCAAAATTTTCAGTTGTTTTGACTTTTCAAGGGTATGGATGGATAAGGTCACATGTAACAAGTCTTTAGACAAATGACTGAGCCAGTCACATGTAACAAGTCTTTAGACAAATGACTAAGCCAGTCACATGTAACAAGTCTTTAGACAAATGACTGAGCCAGTCACTCAAGTTATTATGACTTGAGTGTTTATATGAAAATGTCACCAATTGTATTTATTAAAACTTTTATCTTGGTCATACAGATATATTGACAAATATGGTGACCACCTTTAATTAAGTTTAGGATGTCAGATTACTGAGGTAATGCTAGAAAGTAATTTAGATAAAATAATCACCCTCCTCTGTGAAATTTTACATCAATATGCCATGAAAGCAAAGTTAACTTGATCTTGTTCTAATTCAGTGCCTACCCCTTCCCCACTGACTTTTGAATTACTGAATCTGAACCAAACACAACGCTGTATAAATGTATACAGGTTTAAAAATAGTGGAAACAGACATTAAATTAATTTTCATGCTAATTAACTAGAAATTTTCATGCTAATTGACTAGAAATTTTCATGCTAATTGACTAGAAATTTTCATGCTAATTAAGTTGCCATTGGTGCTCTTAAATATGCATGGAGTTATGATTTTACTACCATCTGCAGCATACAAATGTCAAAGTCTAGGAAGTGAAATCACAAGAATTTTTATATTTGAATGAGACAAAAACTGAGCCCAGCAAAATTTATCGTAAAAAGCTGAATTTGTAGTAATTTTTTAAAACAATCTATCCCAACTATTTTCTTCTTTGTATCTAATGTATTTTTAACACCCACCCCCAAAGAAATGCCATTATTCTGAGATCAAAATGAAAGGATCTGACCCAAATTTGTTTTCTCCCTTCTGCACACACAGGATGTGTTGTCATTTCAGACAATTAACATAAGAGTAATTTTAAAAGTCATACTCTTTATTAAATTTATGAATGCTTTTCACCATACATCCCACATATACAATCAGTCTTATTTTATTTCAATTTAATTACAGGAAAGATGCCATGCAAAACCACAGGCCAACTGATGGATTTTGCAGCCAATCCTTATACCTAAGGGGAGATCATTCTGCCCAACAACGATCTAAGTCAATAGACAACTTTTAGCTCCCTTTAGATTTGAAAGGTAGTAGTAGTTGTTCCAAGGTATTATGACTGGGCAATATATGTAAAAAAGAAACTCCCTCATAACAATGCAGATACAGTGACGATTAATTTTCAATGCTGAGAAAAGTTAAAGAAAATCTTCAGGGAAGTCTTAACAACAGTACCATCCAGTCTTAGTGCAAGATGAATACTAAGTATGTATGTGTGTGCATGTGTTTGTGTGCATGTGTGTGTGTGTGTGTGTGTGTGTGATGAAACAAGCCAATGATTTATGCAACCAATTTTAATTTGAAATTGTATTAAATGCATGTATGAAAACAAATTTTGTTTTTGTTTTCCGCTATTTAAATTACGTTTCCAGTCATTTTAGATACATCTTTTCTGAAAGGACATCTTTATGCTCGATCATACAATGTCACTTATATGGTTCATGTGCATATTCCCCTCCATTTTTGGAATAACACAAAACAAATTTTTATCACCAACACTATCCAGAATCAGGGCAGGTATGATTAAAACAAGTACAGTAAATATATTCAAATCAAGTACACCATGCAAATAATTGAGCAGTGCTTACAAAACAACTTTCTAAAATCAAGTACACCATGCAAACAAGTGAGCAGCGCTTATAAAACAACTTTCTAAAATCAAGAACACCATGCAAATAAGTGAGCAGCTCTTATAAAACAACTTTCTAAAATCAAGTACACCATGCAAATAAGTGAGCAGCGCTTACAAAACAACTTTCTAAAATCAAGTACACCATGCACATAAGTGAGCAGCGCTTATAAAACAACTTTCTAAAATCAAGTACACCATGCAAATAAGTGAGCAGTGCTTACAAAACAACTTTCTAAAATCAAGTACACCATGCAAATAAGTGAGCAGTGATTACAAAACAACTTTCTAAAATCAAGTACACCATGCAAATAAGAGAGCAGTGCTTACAAAACAACTTTCTAAAATCAAGTACACCATGCAAATAAGTGAGCAGTGCTTACAAAACAACTTTCTAAAATCAAGTACACCATGCAAATAAGTGAGCAGCGCTTACAAAACAACTTTCTAAAATCAAGTACACCATGCAAATAAGTGAGCAGTGCTTATAAAACAACTTTCTAAAATCAAGTACACCATGCAAATAAGTGAGCAGTGCTTACAAAACAACTTTCTAAAATCAAGTACACCATGCAAATAAGAGAGCAGTGCTTACAAAACAACTTTCTAAAATCAAGTACACCATGCAAACAAGTGAGCAGTGCTTACAAAACAACTTTCTAAAATCAAGTACACCATGCAAATAAGTGAGCAGTGCTTACAAAACAACTTTCTAAAATCAAGTACACCATGCAAATAAGTGAGCAACTTTCTAAAATCAAGTACACACTTTTTCATTTCGTTACATAGTACATAATGTTCTTTAATTGAAAGGGGGACAAATGTCATATATATACATGTATATATATATATATATATATATATATATATATATATATATATATATATATATATATATATATATATATATATATATATATATATATATATATAACATGGTACTTCAAAAGTACCTGACATTACTTTTTACATTCTTGAAATTTCAAGTGTAAGCTATATTTGAAATATCACTGACACAGGATCAAACTTATTGGAATTTATTATTCGAGAAATTTAAATCGGAGTCAGAAACATTTGTTTAAAAAAAAATAGTAATTTTTTAACTGCAATGAATTCATACTGTCATACTGACATGAACATGTATACATTTATATATCTATCTCCAATAGGCAAACATAAATTTTAAAAAAAGATTGCAAATTGTATGATTAATCTCTCATCTAACTGTAAGAATATTTTCGCTAAATTATTCCCATTAAGGAATTGCATAAAAGTTAAAGTTAAATCTAAGTCAAAGAATGAAGCCTATTCTAATAATGTTCTAATAGTTTCAGCAAAAATTGAAATCATGAATACCATTGAAAATACAGGTCAAGAATCACAATGTGGAGAACAATAAAATCACATTCACACCAGGCTTGTTGAATACTCCAAATTTTAAACTCTTATCTGTATAATCTTACACAAATATCCCAATGAATATAGGAATGATGTACTTTTATTTTGCAATACTCATTTATTTACATAAATATCCCAATGAATATAGGAATGATGTACTTTTATTTTGCACTAGCAAGTACCCGGCATGCGTTGCAATGCCACTGAAGGAAAGAAAGTGTTTGTGTTTTAATAGACTATTTGACTGGTTTCTGGAAAGCATCTCAGATTATTTAGTGGTATTTATCGAGCCCACAATAAGTGGTTACCTTGTCGTTCATGGATTGGAAATGCGCCATACTGCTTCATTGCTACTAATGTAGCGTCTCATTTGATATTGGTAGATTTCATCGATGGATGCATTTGCATTTCCCACTCCAAAAACTGCCATATCGCTTCCTTTGTTAACATATTTGCAAATGTACTTGATAGATTTCACCGAATTGCAATACTTGACATTGATGTGTGCTTTTTACGTTTTCGAAAGTAACGGTGAATACGGCACAACCCAACGATTATCGACTTCAACATCATTGTTTCGTACTTTTAAAGTTATGGATTTGCCACCATCTTCAGTTGATCGCCGACGATAGAGTGGATATCCGTCATTACCAGTGATAGTCTCGGCAAGTAAGTGTCTTGGGTATCGTTTCGTGCATTTCCCATCAGACATGCATGGTGAATTGTTGTTGAGTAAGCCACATGGACCATGAATCATGTTTTTGGTGACGACTTCAAATAAGTCTTTATCAATATCGACATCTGGTATTTCTGCTGAGATGACTTGATCAATTTGATCTGGTGTGACTTTTTGGATGAACCATATCAAAATGTGTGCATGTGGCAAACCTCTTTTTTGCCATTCAATGGAATACATCCAACAGCGTGTCTGTTCAAAAACATGATGCTAGACAATGAAATCTATTAAAGATTTCAATTTTTGTTTGAACACACCCGCGGAAATATCATGACGATCCGATGATGATTATCCAGGTAACTAAAGTTCTTATATTTCATCCCACGTCGGATTGCATGTGAAGGTAATGAACAAATCTGGACGGCCATATGCGCGAACATATGTCATTGCATCTTGTGCGTATTCATGCATGTGCCGTGGACTCCCTGTAAATGTGGCCGGTAGTATGACCATTTTTCCGAATTCATTGAGATTCACATTGCCATCATTAACAACTGCATCACGTAAATGAATGTACTCTTCGGAACACAACTTGGTTTGATTTAATCGAATGTAGAGGAGTCGTTCGGTTTCGATTTTAGCATACATATCAACAATGTATTGATGGAACAATTGTCGACATTTCAAGATATGATTTTCAGCGTTTTCACGAATCATCAATCGATATGAATAGTATTTCATGGCACTGACTTTCTTATTCATTTCCTCATTTGTTTGTGGATTTCTCATTAAGATGTTGAAATGATATCCATCTTCTCCTTGCCAAAATAAAATCGGATATTGCAATCCGTCGTATGAGCGATGAGTTTCTGAGACTCGCTGAACATCACCATTTGTGGGATGAAGAATTATATCACGCGAGTTAAATTCTTCGCCAACTATAACGATCGCCACTTCATCAATTGTTGGTGCATTGTACTGTCTTTCGTGTTGGCCGACAGGTGTTTTGTCTGCTCTAACTACGACTTTGTAGTCATCAGTTGGCATTTGTTCAAGGGCAGTTCTGAACAATCGAATTAATTCGTTGTGTTGATCAAATAAAGTTTGTAATTCAGCGACTATTTCTCGTTTAGTGCCCGTATTGAATTGACAACGTTGATCGATTTGTTCATGAGTGTTTCCCATGAAATAAATTTGAAGAAATTTGTGATCTGCGTTCGGTAGTGGTAGTAGTGATCCTGCACGATGGTAAATTTGCCCTTGCACTTTAAATGTTGGCATGTAATTCTCGCGCACGATATTTGTTGCACCGAACGATGTCATTTGGAAACATGAATTGTACTTCCGTATGTTTGCCAAGAAATGTTTCGATTGGCTTGTGTCACCTGATACCAACGTTGATAATGGTTCGCGTGGTGAATGTAATTCTGGCAATTTCACTTTTCCACCCGCGCAGCACATTCCTGGTGTTTCATTCTTAAATTTGAGGGCATTGCAATACACGCATGATTTATCCATTTTTCCAATAAGCACACTTGGATGAAGACTGTAATCATAATTTGCATTATAATGGAATGCACTAAGATTTAAATCAGCGTGCATAGTTTGTCTGGATTGAGCAGTGCAAACTCGAACAGTTTCTAATCTTGCTTCCGTTGTTCGTCTGTTTCAGATGATCGGGCATGAGCAGTGTGAACTCGAACGGTTTGCAATCTTGCTTCCCGTTGTTCGTCTGTTTCAGATGATCGGGCTTGAGCAGTGTGAACTCGAACGGTTTGCAATCTTGCTTCCCGTTGCTCGTCTGTTTCAGATGATCGGGTTTTAGCAGTGCAAACTCGAACGGTTTCTAATCTTGCTTTCCGTTGCTCGTCTGTTTCTGAAGCTCGTGATGCCTTTATCTTTCGTGCTTGAGGTGTAGATCGACCAATAGCTCTTCGTTTAGGTGGCATAATTGATTAGACAGCGAAAGTAATGCTTTGTAACGACTATTACAAATTCACACCGCGATTGTTTGAAGTAACCAAGGTGCGAACCAAACGTAACTAAGTAAACATGACGTACACCGATTATGAATTTCATACAGCTGTTGATTTACGTCATCATAGTTTCAGCCAATCCAGACCGTGTTCGATCACGTGACGTATTTAAGGCGCCTACTGTTCGATCACGTGACGTACAAATTCACACCACGATTGTTTGACGTAACCAAGGCGCGAACCAAACGTAACTAAGTAAACATGATGTATCTAAGGTGCCTAGTTAATATGTACTTTTAAGATAGTGACGTATGTGAGGTGAAGTTGTTTGCATTTGTAACGTGCACAATGGAGATAATGTTGGCATATCTCAATGCTACTTTGATGTAATGTGGCTGATATTTCTTTGGATACTGCACTTGTGGAAATTGTAAATGATCTAAGCGCATGGTATAACAAAATGGATGCTCCCATGTGCTTGAAAAATTAGCCAGAATTAATCAAAAGTACACTAACTTTAGCAGTTATTAAACTAGGGAAAACGAATTTTGCTGAAGTAGGCAATAGCAGCTTCTGAAAGTGCAATGAACAAATTACAAAATATCTGAAAAGTAAAAAAAGTTATCGTACCATTTTTCTACAATTTACCTCTGAAGTCCAGGGAGTAAAAATGACCATGCGGAGCTAGCAGTTTGTTTACATGAGCACATATTATGTTAGCCCAAGCTGTATACTCTAGAACCAAAAGTACACCCATCAATCATACATCAAAATAAAGGGAATTGAAAGTTCTTCTCCCAACACCTAAGATATACAAAGTCTTTATTATATTGCCAGTATAACCAGTGAAGAATTCCCAGAAAATTATTTTTCTTTAAAATTCTAACCCTATGCAAAGTACGAAACTGTAGAGAGCCACCCTACAGTTCACACCGAAGACACGCGAAATTAGGTATCACTACAGACCGTGTTCGATCACGTGACGTATCTAAGGCGCCTACTGTTCGATCACGTGACGTATCTAAGGCGCCTACTGTTCGATCACGTGACATATCTAAAGGCGCCTACTGTTCGATCTCATGACGTATCTAAAGGCACCTACAGTTCACAGCGAACACACGGTAAATGTCGCAAAAACACATTTGTTAATTGTTACAATTTTAATGGTTGTACTAATTCAGAAACCTTCGCGGGCGTGCGCAGAACAACTCACCAAAGTTTAATCGCAATCGGATGAACGGTATAGGAATGCATACGACACAAACAAACAAACATTCATTTTTAAATATATAGATTACTCATTTATTTACATAAATATCCCAATGAATATAGGAATGATGTACTTATAGTTTGCATTACTCATTTATTTACATAAATATCCCAATGAATATAGGAATGATGTACTTATATTTTACATTACTCATTTATTTACATAAATATCCCAATTTGTTTTTTTGCATTTATTTATAGCAACAATTGTTACCTGACTTCTCACTGGGGTTCATGAACATGGCAACTGTCTGGAATCTGGGTACTCTGTACAACTGCTGCAAAATTTTAAAACCTGTGTCATCCTCTCCTAGAAAAAAAAAGGTTTGTTAGTTGGTTTCTAAAAGCATATTACTAGCTATACTATTCAGAGGAAAATGGAGCCAAGTGCCCATCCAAGGATATAAAATGGTAGCCGATTTGGGTGAGTATTGAACCCAAGACACATATGTCTCAATCAAGTTATGGTATTATAAACAATACTGCAGAAGGTGTGAGTTAAGGAATTTTGACAGCAAAGCTGACACCCTAAAGACATAAAACAACTCAAGACTAAATAGATAAAAGAATTAAAATGTAAAGAATCAAATATATATATATATATATATATATATATATATATATATATATATTGGTCGGCATCCGTCCGTCTTCGAGAGACGATGGTGTAGCTTCCGATTTGGGTGTCCTATCTGCACCTTCGCGAGTGGCTGAAGAGTCCGACCCTTGAGTGACAGTCTCTGTTGCACTTGCTGCAGGTGTATGCTGATGCTTGCTGAGGATGTTTTTGGTTCGCCTTCCTCCTGGCTCTCTTTGCAGCGCGGTTTGTGTTTCTCATCTCCCCAGCTTTCTGAGTGCCCTGTCTGACAGCAAGACGCCACGCGGAGCAGTCGTCAGCACAGCTCTCCCAATTGTTTATGTTGATGTTGGCTGTCTTCATGTCCTTTTTGCAGACATCTTTGTAGCGCAGACGTGGCCTTCCAGTCGTTCGTGCACCTTCTACTAGCTCGCCGGACAGCAGGTCCTTGGGTATGCGGCCTGGGTCCATTCTCCTAACATGGCCTAGCCAGCGAAGGCGCCTCTCGCTGAGAATGGAGAACATGCTGTTCATGCCAGTGCATTTCAGAACCTCAGTGTTGGGAACTTTGTCCTCCCACTGGATACGCAGAATGCGCCGCAAGCATCTCAGGTGGAAGCTGTTGAGTTTCCTCACGTGACTCGCGTTGGTGGTCCATGCCTCGCAGCTGTAAAGGATAAAGTCTTCAATTTCTGCTAAATAAAAATGACATAATAATCAACCTCGTTAATTCAATTCCGATTTAACATGTTAGTTCCAGATATAGCAGTACATTATGTGCAGCCTGGAGATGAATTGTATAGCAACTAGCGAGAAAAGACACACTTAAAAAAATCCTTACCATCTTTAATGAAGTGGTCATGGACACATCTTGTTATTGTGGTCATCATTTTATCATCAAGCTTGTTACTGACAACTGAAAAATAATAAATCATCCCTTAACACGGAACATTGCTATAAAGTGGATCTTACTAAAAGGTGTGCAAAAGATTAAACAAAATGAATACATTTGGTTGAAACAGTTAAGAATATTGACCAATAGAAGAGATTGTTTGAAAGGATCAGTCAAAGAAGTTTAATTAAACAGACTTTATGATGTGACATGTTTCACAGTATTCTGAAAGACTTTTAACTGTCAACATAAGTGAATGTAGGGAAAATAAAGGAAAAACTTCAAATAATTAGTGCAGGAAAGATGGGTATGAAATATCAATAGTTTTTTGTCATGTAAATTATGCTCATCAGGGAATACTTACCTGATTATATTAACATTAGGAAGAAGCTAAGTTACATCTTGAATCTCACAAAACATGTTCCCTTTCCCATACATATTTGATACAGACAAGGAGGAAGACTCTTCAACCATTCCATTTATCATCCAACAATACTTCTAGAAGTCTATGGTTGTTTACCAGGTTTACCTTGATATATACCTTGATGAGTATGCTCACACTTGCAGGGAAGAGTAAAAGAGTTTAACAGGAATGTGATTGGATATGTATTATTTGCAAAACATAATTGACCCAAATTTGCTTTCTCTTTTCATATTCTACAATCAAACTAATGTTAAGAGAACAAGTAATACCTAAATCTGAGCATTCTACCTCTACCATGGTCACATTCGATGGAATATGGAATCTTTCCTGTATGACAGGAAAGTGAACTCCTAATATAAGACCAGCACAACTGATGGTCACACTGATGACAGTACAATGGTAACAGAAAAGGTCACACTGTGATGACAGTACAATGGTAACAGAAAAGATCACACTGATGACAGTACAATGATAACAGAAAAGGTCACTCTGATGACTGTACAATGGTAACAAAAAAGGTCACACTGTGATGACAGTATAATGGTAACAGAAAAGGTCACACTGTGATGACAGTACAATGGTAACAAAAAAGGTCACACTGTGATGACAGTACAATGGTAACAGAAAAGGTCACACTGTGATGACAGTACAATGGTAACAGAAAAGGTCACACTGTGATGACAGTACAATGGTAACAGAAAAGGTCACACTGTGATGACAGTACAATGGTAACAGAAAACGTCACACTGTGATGACGGTACAATGATAACAGAAAAGGTCACACTGTGATGACAGTACAATGGTAACAGAAAAGGTCACACTGTGATGACAGTACAATGGTAACAGAAAACGTGACACTGTGATGACGGTACAATGGTAACAGAAATGGTCACACTGTGATGACAGTACAATGGTAACAGAAAAGGTCACACTGTGATGACAGTACAATGGTAACAAAAAAGGTCACACTGATGACAGTACAATGGTAACAGAAAAGGTCACACTGTGATGACAGTACAATGGTAACAGAAAAGGTCACACTGTGATGACAGTACAATGGTAACAGAAAAGGTCACACTGTGATGACAGTACAATGGTAACAAAAAAGGTTACATTGTGATGACAGTACAATGGTAACAGAAAAGGTCACACTGTGATGACAGTACAATGGCAATAAAAAAGGTCACATTGTGATGACAGTACAATGGTAACAGAAAAGTTCACACTGTGATGACAGTATAATGGTAACAGAAAAGGAAGCAAATTAATTTTCTTAATGAGTATAACCACTAGTAAAGTGCTGTTTTATGCCTGTAATAAGACAGTGCTAACTTCAAACTCATCTGGTAATGGTCTTCGCTGCAGTCACCATATCTACCAGACTCAATTCTTCTCTCAGCAAAGCTAGATCATGCAGACAGAAGCAAAGAAGGGTGACTGTGTATCCCAGACAACTGCACCTATCGTGTTCAGATTGTCATGTTCTATTCTAATGTAAGGTTTGCAGAGATTGCTCTAATTCCATGAGATAAAGCATACTTGATTATTTTAGAATATGCTGACTGAATTATGAACTACAGTGTGACCCTGCTATAGCATTATGGATGGGGTCTACACAATGTGACTGGCTTATAAACTGATCCGTGTTATAACCAACCAAATCTGTCAGCTGAAGAAAGTGATGTATTAACAATTCACCCTAAAAAAATGAGGGAAGATAGAAGTATGTGCACTACTGTGGACTCGCTTATGCAACTATCAGATAAACAAGAAGTACTTAAAACAGTTATACTGAATCTTTATTTGTATGCATAAATTCTAGGTAACGTAATTATAAATAGTTGAGTATGTGTAGTAGTCAGTCAAATCTGTTTTATCCATGATAGCAATTCCATCAACAATGTGCATAAAGAAGCATAAATTCTATCATATCATTCTTTGTCCATCTGAAACCAGCATTTAATATCCTGCTAATACCTGAACACAATTTTCTGAAACTTTTACATTTACTGGACATGTCCAAGTGTCCGATTTCTGACCAACAATAAATGCTTCATTCAGACAATGAGAGTTTCTGAAAAGAACCTGTATTTAGGCTTGAAAAGCATATGTACTTGGCTAATAATTCACACAGAATGTCAAAGATATTGACTTCATAAAGCTTGGTGCTGACAATTCAACGCACAAGGTAGGGAGTAGAATGTTGATTATATTAGCCAATCCCTCCACCCCTATAACTTAAATGGGATTGTTCCAATCAGTGTTAACAATGGCATGATAGTTTCTTGTGTATATGTGATTGATTGAGTGTTTTTAACACAGGGACATCGTGCATGTAGCATCATGTTACACCCAGTCACATTATCCTGACACCAGGTTCACCAGTTCTAACACTAAACAACTAAATGCTGAGTGCTAAGCGAGGCAGCGGTTAGTACCATTTTTATAAGTCTTTGTTATGACTTGGCTAGGGTTCTAACCTATGACCTCCAGCATCCAAGGCAGATGCTCTAACCACTAAGCCACTGGAGCAGAAACTGGTAAATAAAAATATGTGTGCGATAATGACAATCTGGTCCATAAACTTGGTTATGTATGACTGTTGATGAAGCAGATACCGATAATATAATGTATTCCCTAAAAATGGTTGGTTGTATAGCAAAGCAGATGGATTGGTTAACAGGATTAATCAACACGTGGGAGACATATGCGCAGTGGGCAGTCTAGAAAAGGGAGTACATTCTCGCTTGATTTCCAAATCATCACAGGAGAGTGTGTGATTAGGATTTTTAATGTAACTTTAACAATTTTTTCATTCACATCACTACGATGTCTGCAGTAAGGCATTTAATAGTGATGTCGAGCACTGGGGCGTCATGCTGCAGACATGTAACATGATGTCCCACCTGGTCACATTATCCTGACACCAGTCACTGTATCTGCAACTCCATCAACATCTGTGTGGGCAACAATTATGCTATCCCTTTTTCTTCCATCTGTAGCTGACCTGATAAAACAGATGCTGCTGGAATTGGACACATCATTGATTGGGGAGAGTCCATCAAAGTGTTTCCCACAATGCTGGCTAGTGGTGATGTTTTCAAACTTAGTATGTCTTTCTTAACTTGCTGCATCTTTCATTGATTGTTAATCCTCATCATAGTACAGTCGACTCCGGTTAACTGCACACCCTTGGGCCCGTCACGAGACTGTGCAGTTAACTGAAGTGTGCAGTTAACCGAAGTACGGTACAGTACAGCTTTAAATCAACACGGCACGAATATATGTGAAAAATAAATTTAAACAATGATTAGAATCCACTCTTTCAACTTTACTTAAATGTTAAGTTTGTTTTCCTTCCCCTGAACACAACTTCACCGATTCAACCAATGGATCATGGAATTATAGCGAATTTAAAGAAATTCTATAGATCGCTTGTTATTCGAAAACTTCTGTCAGACATTGATAGGATTCATCTCCCACAGAAAAAGCGTTCAGCTCCAAAGTTGCCTGCATCCTGTTTTTTTTTGCCGTGTTGTCGTTTAAATTGAATTCCGTTGCGCATTTTCCATCTTTCCAACCATCCATTTGTTGGTTTGAAATCATTCAAACCCGAATGGTTTAGAGCAATGTTTCCCATGCTGTACATGTTCTTTGATTTTTCCCACGCTATTGCTCCCTAGTGGGCGTGTATATACATACATGTATATACCACCTAAGGCGTCCTTTACATGTCAATCATTTACAAAGTCGCATTTACCGGCTTAATTGTCGGCTTATTTAAAGCGCTACAGCAGTGGACTGGCAATAAACTGATCATGACTATACATTGTGCAGTTACCAGGAGTAAAATTGTATTGAATAATACGCCACGGGCAGAAATTTATCGTGCTATTAACCGGAGTGTGCATTTAAGTGAAGTGCGGTTATCCGAAGAATGTTCCAATTGAAAAGCATTGGGAAAAAACGGGACCGGCATGACTACGTGCGTTATCCGGCGTGTGCAGTTAATCGATGTGCAGTTAAGTGGAGTCAACTGTACCAGATGTTATCTGACCATGACAGAAAAACAATGCATGCAGCTGTAGATGAACATCTGTTACAAGCATGGCACTTCCTATGACTTAAAAACAATGCATGCAGCTGTAGATGAACATCTGTTACAAGCATGGCACTTCCTATGACTTAAAAACAATGCATGCAGCTGTAGATGAACATCTGTTACAAGCATGGCACTTCCTATGACTTAAAAAAAATCTTTTTCATTTTATGCATTTTTTTCATAGTCCATGAATTTTCTGAAAGACATGAACAAAGAAGCATTTTCAGGAAAGCAAATTCTTTATTTTTATTATATTGTTCTGATAATACTGTTTATTTAACCCCACTACATCAGGATAACAAAACAAGATAGCTTTCTTTGATATCTCTGAATCCAGAACTTCTAGAGAGACAGAGACCAGTTTTTACTTGAAGAACTTAAAAAAAATGCATGCAATGTGGAGAAGGTAGGCAGATATTACTTGCAATGTTATCAGGTATTATTATTATTGGAGAAATACAATTTACTAAAAAGAATTGCTTTCTAAATATGTTTCTTTCTTCCTGATTTTCAGAAAATTGATTTCTTTATATGTCAATACATTACATGGTCATATTACATTTTGAGTACTGCCTCTACCTGTATCACCAAATACATGCATGATTGCTCCACTAAAAGAATGAACTTCACCTAATTTTAATTTAACACAATCAGAGTGAATTTGTTTATACACATGCATGGGATATCACTATGGATTTAAAACTTGATTACTGTCTAAACATCAAAATGTTCACTGGCAAATCCAGTGAAAGTGGCTAATTCATGTCTGGGTCATAGTTTGTGCTGTCATAAATTGCAAGTGACTAATTCATGTCTGGGTCATAGTTTGTGCTGTCATAAATTGCAAGTTGTCACTGTCTGTGTTGCTACCACTAATTTAATGATATTCTGTTCTCTCCATAGCAAGGCCATGTCATGCAAATGGAAACTAGAAGACAAACTGGGCATGCCAGTCAGTTGAATCTACGTAGTCACAAATTGAAACATTATATTCAAGGCCAGGCTCATGGAAGTTTTAAGTATTACTTGAGCCGAAATCTTCATTTGTGCACACAATTCTTAGGAAGAATCCAGGTTGTGTCATAAAATGACTGATCATATTGGATCTAAACGTAGTTAGAATCAATGGATATTGGATCTACATGTACTTAGAATCAATGGATATTGGATCTACATGTAGGTAGGATTAATAGATTTTGCATCTACATGTAGTTAGAATCAATAGATATTGGATCTACATGTAGTTAGAATGAATGGATATTGGATCTACATGTAGGTAGGATCAATGGTTATTGGATCTACATGTAGTTAGAATCAATGGATATTGGATCTACATGTAGGTAGAATAAATGGATATTGGATCTACATGTAGGTAGGATAAATGGATATTGGATCTACATGTAGGTAGGATAAATGGATATTGGATCTACATGTAGGTAGGATAAATGGATATTGGATCTACATGTAGGTAGGATAAATGGATATTGGATCTACATGTAGGTAGGATAAATGGTTATTGGATCTACATGTAAGTAGGATTAATGGATATTGGATCTACATGTAGGTAGGATTAATGGATATTGGATCTACATGTAGGTAGGATAAATGGTTATTGGATCTACATGTAAGTAGGATTAATGGATATTGGATCTACATGTAGGTAGGATTAATGGATATTGGATCTAAATGTAGGTAGGATTAATGGATATTGGATCTACATGTAGGTAGGATAAATGGATATTGGATCTACATGTAGGTAGGATAAATGGATATTGGATCTACATGTAGGTAGGATAAATGGATATTGGATCTACATGTAGGTAGGATAAATGGATATTGGATCTACATGTAGGTAGGATAAATGGATATTGGATCTACATGTAGGTAGGATTAATGGATATTGGATCTACATGTAGGTAGGATTAATGGATATTGGATCTACATGTAGTTAGAATCAATGGATATTGGATCTACATGTAGGTAGGATAAATGGATATTAGATCTACATGTAGGTAGGATTAATGGATATTGGATCTACATGTAGGTAGGATAAATGGATATTGAATCTACATGTAGGTAGGATAAATGGATATTGGATCTACATGTAGGTTGGATCAATGAATATTGGATCTACATGTAGGTAGGATCAATGGATATTATATGGAGCTCACTCATATATGCTGAAGTTAGTGTTAAGCTGCAAGTCATGAATGATAGCTGTGTCAGTGTGTTTCTGTGTGTGTGGGGAGAGACAGTAGCTTGAAGTTAGACAAGTTTGGCCATTTCAAGCCCTGGGAGTGTTTCCATTGTGAGTAATGTCAGCCTGGAAATGTCACAATTAGACCACAAGCTGGAGAATACCTTGTTGTGGTTACAAAAACAAGATGATTTTGATCACAAGGCAATCTCCAACTTGTTTCTAAATAAATGAATATATATTAGATATATGCATGAAAACAACTAAAAATGGGCACCAATAAAACTACACTGGGGCACAAAATCAGAAAAACCTTGCAGTCTACACCTGTGAGAAATATATATATATATAAAATGTATGTTGCATCAAGTTATAGCTAAAACCGTAGCCATTTAGTCCTGAAGAGAGGACAAGGGAAGGAATGGGAAGAGTTTTTCTCTTTATTTTTATGGAATATAGATCAAAAAGATCAACGTTTTAATCTTTCTGTGACTTGGATTTGAAAGGTAGCAAAGCTTCTTTCTCTCAATTATGTGAACGGGAAATGTATTCAAAGGAGAAATAACCTTAGTCACGATGTATGAAAAGTTCATAGGCATAATTGAAAACTTGTGCAAGTGTCGTAGATAAATTCACACTAATATACTGAGCATGGGAATTATTGCTTAAACGTGGATGTAATTGTGTTTGATATTACAGTGTCCATGATGTACCATTACACAAGGGTGATAAATATGCCTGAAAAATTGCAACAATTCTTGCAAATTTCAAATCTATTTTAACAAAAGTTATATAAGAAAACTTTTATTAGTATTTTTGCAAATTAAAGTACCACTATTATGCATAACTTAAAAAAGAGTAATTATCTCTGCAATTAACAATGCTGTGTTCTGATTTTGTCCACCACTTAAAAACTGTGTCATGTGACTGCATGACAGTTCTACTTTACTCCTAATACATACTTAGTTATATCTGCATGGAAGCATCAATCTACTGATGCAAATATTTTACAGACTTAGAACCTAAAAGATAATGTTCAGAAGGCTGACATACAACAGTTTTCTAAAATATCAAACCTAACTTTCATTGACACTGTAGATGTTGGCATTAGATTTTCACAGCTGTATTCTGAATAGAAAACATCCGAATTTTAGTTAAAAAATCTTGGGCATGGGCTGTTAATTAAAATGAACGCTTTCTATAATTTTTAAAACAAGGTTAACAGATACTAAACTGATAAGTCCCATGCTTAAAGAATTATATATTATCAAAAAGGTCAATAATGTCACAGTTTTACCATTTGGGATTTCTTCAGGTGGCACTTGTTTTAGCAGGTCATAATAGGGCTGGAGCGACTCTGCTGACTTGAGAGAATTCCAAGCTGAGATGAATTCATATGGCGTAGTTTTCTCAAGCTTTGGAACACTGGGCGCTACTTTTGGCAGACCAACACTAGTCTGCTTGACTGCTGATTTGGTCTTTTGTTCCTGTGACTTTGATTTCTGTGTGGTAGTAGCCTCACTGGTTTTACTTGATTTTGAAGAAGACTTTGGTTTCTGTAACGCTTCTTCTTTATGTATTTTAGGCTGAACCTTGGGCTGGTTTTCTACATGTGATTTTGATTGGTGAACAGTTGTTGCCTTCTTCTTGTCTGCTTTTTTATCCTGCCTTGATTCTGAGTCTAGAAGAAACACAAAAACGTCAATGACACAACAGAAATATATTAATTTCTTAAAAAATATATTTAAATGTATTGTTGTCAGAATAATTTGTCTGGAAGGGATATCATGCTACATGATGCCCCAGTGCTGCAATATGACTGAAAAATTATTAAAGTTATGTTAAAAATCCAAATAACTCCCTCACTCACTCAAAAGACTTGTCACATCATAGTTTACTTCAGGCACATCAACACCTAAAGCATCAGATCTTATTTCAAACACCACTGAAATTTAATTAGAACTTTATTAATTTAAACTGGTGATCAAACGTTTTGGAATACTTGGGATTTAATTTGAATGACTGTAAATTCTTTTTTAAAACTTTCATTTTGTAATCTAGGGCAATAAATTATCTGCTGAATTTCACAAAACCTGCTGGGTTTTTATCTTTGCTATTACTCTGTTTAAGATCATAGAATTGTAATAAAAATCACTATATCCAGTCCTACCATTAACAGGAGATGGCCATATCAAAAGTTGAAATATGATTCATTTGGTGCCGTGTTCAGTCTAGGAATGAACTTGGGTACTGACTTTCCATGGAATGTTAATTTATTTTGTTTGCCTGGACCAGCTATGCTTATGTACCATGTTTGTTGGTATGAGAACCAATGGCTGCGAAAGAAAATACAAGACTGTCTGCATTACTGGGAACTATGCTGGAAATGCAACTTTGGGAAACATCTGAAAATGGTGCTGGACTATTCTTTTTCATCATTAAGGTTTCCACATGCAGAGACACTGTCAAAATAACGTCGTCTACTCAACTGAAATAAGCGGCAATGCTAATAGCATCTGAGTCTCAAATTGCTTGCTTTTTAATGTGCTCATTAACATAGGATACATGTAATGTCTTGCTAGAAATGGTTGCCCATGCATCTTGCATCCTCTGAATACTTAAATCTCATATGGTTCTAACTGCACCCTATACATGTGATACAAGTGGGATGATAAGTCAATTACAACTGTCTCACGGCAATTAGCTCTGCTCATTACACTTGACATCTTAGCCAGAGTAAAACAGGTGAAAATCAGTCCCACATTGCATATGCTATCTGTGCTGTGGATGATAACACCAATGCAATAGTTCAAACGCATTAATGAGCAGCACTAAGCCAGGTTAACAAGAAAACAAGTATTTGTTGAGATGATTTGTAAGTACTCACAACCAAATATGAAGGCAAAAGATAGCGTCAACTGAATCAATGCATGACAAATGTATCAAATGAGGTGACAAATTATTTACAATGAGACTTAAGGCATGTTAAGAGATGGAATTATGAGGCCCTCATAAGAAGCATGGGCACCAGCACAAGCAGAAGTAATAACTGGCAACTATTGGGTATACCTGACCAATCTCTATTATCCATGGAAAGACTCTTGTCTGACTTCCATTCCTGGCTTGCAGACAACAGTCTAGCACCATTGTTGCTAACCAAGTCAAAGATGATTTTAATAGGTTTTTTTAAAGGGTCTGAATTTACAAGATAGTTGACAGAATGATTAGGTGATCCATCTGAGGAACTTCTTACCTCTCTGTAAAAGCAAAAAAACATAAAAATAGCACATCTTAATGATTGAATTAAATAACAAATATAAAAAAAACAAATAAGTTTGTCATACAGACATATCTATATGACAATGTTGAAATCTTTAGGGGTGTTAAAAAAATTTAAAAAATGGAACTTGAGTTCATATTTCCAGAATTTAAAAGTTATTTTATCTGTTTTACTATGAACACATATCGACTACTCTCTACTGACTTCAAATACTGTAGAAATTTAAAAGCCTTAAGCATTGGGGTTTCAAATGTGTGTACAACTGTCTCTTTTGTTTTAGAGGCAAGATAACTTTGATTATGTCAGTTACTGTATCAGTTCATGTCCAAGATTTTATTGTGAAAGACTGCAATACTTTAGATGGCACTTAGAAAATGTACGTCATTATGTACATGTCATGTCATTATGTGGAGACAAACCTGGATACATTGCGAATGGGCCACTGCTTGTAAAATCTGTATGGGATATTGAGAATGGGCCACTGCTTGTAAAATCTGTATGGGATATTGAGAATGGGCCACTGCTTGTAAAATCTGTATGGGATATTGAGAATGGGCCACTGCTTGTAAAATCTGTATGGGATATTGAGAAATGGGCCACTGCTTGTAAAATCTGTATGGGATATTGAGAATGGGCCACTGCCTGTAAAATCTGTATGGGATATTGAGAATGGGCCACTGCTTGTAAAATCTGTATGGGATATTGAGAATGGGCCACTGCTTGTAAAATCTGTATGGGATATTGAGAATGGGCCTCTGCTTGTAAAATCTGTATGGGATATTTCCTTTCTTAACTATCTGTGATATTTAACAATGCTTTCAACTTCTACAATGATTTTGTTTGTGAAATTACACAGTACAATATTTCCTGCATATTAAAATGTTAAATTCAAAACCCAATATGCAGCTGGTGATTAAGAGTGCTTTTACCTGTACCGCACTATAGGGACCTTTATCTTGAAGAAATGCCACTAATTTCAGTCATCAAAATGTTGGTGCTAATTTCAATCAACAAGATACCATATACACTCACTTACAAGATACCATATACACTCACAAGATAATATATTATACACTCACAAGATAGCATATACACTCACAAGATACCATATTATACACTCACTTACAAGTAGAGTCCAACAGCAAACAACACAGAGCATGGTCTGCCAACACAATATACCAGCAAATTATGCTCTGTATTGTTTGTTCTAGTGATTACTCCTAACAAGTATCACACACCCAAATCTGTCAATGCAATATGTGGTGGCAGATCATGACCTGTGCATTTCTGCAATTGGACATGGTTTGTAAGCATGTACACCTCTCCCTCAATAACTTGTGCACAACAGGGTCCATAAACACAGACCACAGTATAAGCGAGGGCACAAGTTATCCAGAGTCTTCGATAACAATATGAAATTATACCATCCTTGCTGGACATTGAGAAAATCACATGGGAGGGTGGAGTAAACTGGAATGTTTAACGAAAATTATCATGTAAAGACTTATTTTACTTTACCTCCTGATCCTGAATTGTTTTGTTTGGGATGATTCTTTTGATGGCTCCCCTCTTCCTCTACCTCGTCAATAACCATTCTCTTCCTTTGTTTTGGAGCCGATTTTGGAGCTGATTTTGTTCCAGCCTTGTCTGATGATGATGCCGACTGCGGCTTTGGAGCAGTGCCACTTGGCATTTGTTCCTTTATCTTTTGAAGATCCTGGAAGGAGAAAAAATGTTGCTTTAGGAACTAGTAACTTATACTTGGGCCAAAGTATGAAGTAAATAAAAATTTGCTCAACATAAGAATATACTCTGAACCTAAAGATAAAAGTAAAATAATTTCCTGTAGAATATTTTGGCAAAAGTTAAAACTTTCCAAACCATGTACAATTCTTATTTTTACATATTCACTCACATTAATTATTGACTTATTTTTACATATTCACTCACATTAATTAATAACTTATTTTTACATATTCACTCACATTAATTAATGACTTATTTTTACATATTCACTCACATTAATTAATGACTTATTTTCACATATTCACTCATATTAATTAATGACTTATTTTTACGTATTCACTCACATTAATTAATGACTTATTTTTACATATTCACTCACATTAATTAATGACTTATTTTCACATATTCACTCATATTAATTAATGACTTATTTTTACGTATTCACTCACATTAATTAATGACTTATTTTTACATATTCACTCATATTAATTAATGATTTAATTTTACGTATTCACTCATTAATTAATGACTTATTTTTACATATTCACTCATATTAATTATGACTTATTTTTACGTATTCACTCACATTAATTAATGATTTATTTTTACATATTCACTCAGATGAAATTAATGACTTATTTTTATATATTCCCTCATTAATTAATGACTTATTTTTAAATATTCACTCACATTAATTAATAATTTATTTTTACATATTCAATCATTAATTAATGACTTATTTTTACGTATTCACTCACATTAATTAATGACTATTTTTTACATATTCACTCATATTCATTATGACTTATTTTTACATATTCACTCACATTAATTAATGACTTACTTTTACATATTCACTCATATTAATTAATGACTTATTTTTACGTATTCACTCACATTAATTAATGACTTATTTTTACATATTCACTCACATTAATTAATGACTTATTTTCACATATTCACTCATATTAATTAATTACTTATTTGTACGTATTCACTCACATTAATTAATGACTTATTTTCACATATTCACTCATATTAATTAATGATTTATTTTTACGTATTCACTCATTAATTAATGACTTTTTTTACATATTCACTCATATTAATTATGACTTATTTTTACGTATTCACTCACATTAATTAATGATTTATTTTTACATATTCACTCACATGAAATTAATGACTTATTTTTATATATTCCCTCATTAATTAATGACTTATTTTTAAATATTCACTCACATTAATTAATGATTTATTTTTACATATTCAATCATTAATTAATGACTTATTTTTACGTATTCACTCACATTAATTAATGACTATTTTTTACATATTCACTCATATTAATTATGATTTATTTTTACATATTCACATATTAATTATGACTTGTTTTAACATATTCAATCATATTAATTAATGATTTATTTTTACGTATTCACTCACATTAATTAATGACTTATTTTTACATATTCACTCACATTAATTAATGACTTATTTTTTCATATTCACTCACATTAATTAATGACTTAGTTTTTCATATTCGCTCACATTAATTAATTACTTATTTTTACAGATTCACTCACATTAATTAATTACTTATTTTTACAAATTCACTCACATTAATTTATGACTTAGTTTTACAGATTCACTCATATTAATTAATGTCTTTTTTTCGTATTCACTCACATTAATTAATGGCTTATTTTTACGTATTCACTCACATTAATTAATGACTTATTTTTACATATTCACTCACATTAATTAATGACTTATTTTCACATATTCACTCATATTAATTAATGACTTATTTTTACGTATTCACTCACATTAGATAATGACTTATTTTTACATATTCACTCATATCAATTAATGATTTATTTTTACGGAATCACTCATTAATTAATGACTTATTTTCACATATTCACTCATATTAATTATGACTTATTTTTACGTATTCACACACATTAATTAATGCTTTATTTTTACATATTCACTCACATGAAATTAATGACTTATTTTTATTTATTCCCTCATTAATTAATGACTTATTTTTAAATATTCACTCACATTAATTAATGATTTATTTTTACATATTCAATCATTATTTAATGACTTATTTTTACGTATTCACTCACATTAATTAATGACTTATTTTTACATATTCACTCATATTAATTATGACTTATTTTTACGTATTCACTCACATTAATTAATGATTTATTTTTACATATTCACTCACATGAAATTAATGACTTATTTTTATATAGTCCCTCATTAATTAATGACTTATTTTTAAACATTCACTCACATTAATTAATGATTTATTTTTACATATTCAATCATTAATTAATGACTTATTTTTACGTATTCACTCACATTAATTAATGACTATTTTTTACATATTCACTCATATTAATTATGACTTATTTTTACATATTCACTCACATTAATTAATGATTTATTTTTACATATCCACTCACATGAAATTAATAACTTATTTTACGTATTCACTCACATTAATTAATGACTTATTTTTACATATTCACTCACATTAATTAATGACTTATTTTCACATATTCACTTATATTAATTAATGACTTATTTGTACGTATTAACTCACATTAATTAATGACTTATCTTTACATATTCACTCATATTAATTAATGATTTATTTTTACATATTCACTCATTAATTAATGACTTATTTTTACATATTCACTCATATTAATTATGACTTATTTTTACGTATTCACTCACATTAATTAATGACTTAGTTTTTCATATTCGCTCACATTAATTAATTACTTATTTTTACAGATTCACTCACATTAATTAATTACTTATTTTTACAAATTCACTCACATTAATTTATGACTTAGTTTTACAGATTCACTCATATTAATTAATGTCTTTTTTTCGTATTCACTCACATTAATTAATGGCTTATTTTTACGTATTCACTCACATTAATTAATGACTTATTTTTACATATTCACTCACATTAATTAATGACTTATTTTCACATATTCACTCATATTAATTAATGACTTATTTTTACGTATTCACTCACATTAGATAATGACTTATTTTTACATATTCACTCATATCAATTAATGATTTATTTTTACGTATTCACTCATTAATTAATGACTTATTTTCACATATTCACTCATATTAATTATGACTTATTTTTACGTATTCACACACATTAATTAATGCTTTATTTTTACATATTCACTCACATGAAATTAATGACTTATTTTTATATATTCCCTCATTAATTAATGACTTATTTTTAAATATTCACTCACATTAATTAATGATTTATTTTTACATATTCAATCATTATTTAATGACTTATTTTTACGTATTCACTCACATTAATTAATGACTTATTTTTACATATTCACTCATATTAATTATGACTTATTTTTACGTATTCACTCACATTAATTAATGATTTATTTTTACATATTCACTCACATGAAATTAATGACTTATTTTTATATAGTCCCTCATTAATTAATGACTTATTTTTAAACATTCACTCACATTAATTAATGATTTATTTTTACATATTCAATCATTAATTAATGACTTATTTTTACGTATTCACTCACATTAATTAATGACTATTTTTTACATATTCACTCATATTAATTATGACTTATTTTTCCATATTCACTCACATTAATTAATGACTTATTTTTACATATTCACTCATATTAATTAATGACTTATTTTACGTATTCACTCACATTAATTAATGACTTATTTTTACATATTCACTCACATTAATTAATGACTTATTTTCTCATATTCACTCATATTAATTAATGACTTATTTGTACGTATTAACTCACATTAATTAATGACTTATCTTTACATATTCACTCATATTAATTAATGATTTATTTTTACATATTCACTCATTAATTAATGACTTATTTTTACATATTCACTCATATTAATTATGACTTATTTTTACGTATTCACTCACATTAATTAATGATTTATTTTTACATATTCACTCACATGAAATCAATCACTTATTTTTATATATTCCCTCATTAATTAATGACTTATTTTTAAATATTCACTCACATTAATTAATGATTTATTTTTACATATTCAATCATTAATTAATGACTTATTTTTACGTATTCACTCACATTAATTAATGACTATTTTTTACATATTCACACATATTAATTATGACTTATTTTTACATATTCACATATTAATTATGACTTGTTTTAACATATTCAATCATATCAATTAATAATTTATTTTTACGTATTCACTCACATTAATTAATGACTTATTTTTACATATTCACTCACATTACTTAATGACTTATTTTTTCATATTCACTCACATTAATTAATGACTTAGTTTTTCATATTCGCTCACATTAATTAATTACTTATTTTTACAGATTCGCTCACATTAATTAATTACTTATTTTTACAGATTCACTCACATTAATTTATGACTTAGTTTTACAGATTCACTCATATTAATCAATGTCTTTTTTCGTATTCACTCACATTAATTAATGACTTATTTTTACGTATTCACTCACATTAATTAATGACTTATTTTTACATATTCACTCACATTAATTAATGACTTATTTTCACATATTCACTCATATTAATTAATGACTTATTTTTACGTATTCACTCACATTAATTAATGACTTATTTTTACATATTCACTATATTAATTAATGATTTATTGTTACGTATTCACTCATTAATTAATGACTTATTTTTACATATTCACTCACATTAATTTATGACTTAGTTTTTCAGATTCACTCACATTAATTAATGACTTATTTTTATATATTCACTCATATTAATTAATGACTTATTTTCACATATTCACTCATATTAATTAATGACTTATTTGTACGTATTCACTCACATTAATTAATGACTTATTTTTACATATTCACTCATATTAATTAATGATTTATTTTTACGTATTCACTCATTAATTAATGACTTTTTTTACATATTCACTCACATTAATTAATTACTTATTTTTACAGATTCACTCACATTAATTAATTACTTATTTTTACAGATTCACTCACATTAATTTATGACTTAGTTTTACAGATTCACTCACATTAATTAATGACTTATTTTTATATATTCACTCATATTAATTAATGTCTTTTTTTCGTATTCACTCACATTAATTAATCACTTATTTGTACGTATTCACTCACATTAATTAATGACTTATTTTTACATATTCACTCATATTAATTAATGATTTATTTTTACGTATTCACTCATTAATTAATGACGTTTTTTACATATTCACTCATATTAATTAAGACTTATTTTTACGTATTCACTCACATTAATTAATGATTTATTTTTACATATTCACTCACATGAAATTAATGACTTATTTTTATATATTCCCTCATTAATTAATGACTTATTTTTAAATATTCACTCACATTAATTAATGATTTATTTTTACATATTCAATCATTAATTAATGACTTATTTTTACGTATTCACTCACATTAATTAATGACTATTTTTTACATATTCACTCATATTAATTATGACTTATTTTTACATATTCACATATTAATTATGACTTGTTTTAATATATTCAATCATAATAATTAATGATTTATTTTTACGTATTCACTCACATTAATTAATGACTTATTTTTACATATTCACTCAAATGAATTAATGACTTATTTTTTCATATTCACTCACAGTAATTAATGACTTAGTTTTTCATATTCGCTCACATTAATTAATTACTTATTTTTACAGATTCACTCACATTAATTAATTACTTATTTTTACAGATTCACTCACATTAATTTATGACTTAGTTTTACAGATTCACTCATATTAATTAATGTCTTTTTTTCGTATTGACTCACATTAATTAATGACTTATTTTTACGTATTCACTCACATTAAGTAATGACTTATTTTTACATATTCACTCACATTAATTAATGACCTATTTTCACATCTTCACTCATATTAATTAATGACTTATTTTTACGTATTCACTCACATTAATTAATGACTTATTTTTACATATTCACTCATATTAATTAATGCTTTATTTTTACGTATTCACTCATTAATTAATGACTTATTTTTACATATTCACTCACATTAATTAATGACCTATTTTCACATCTTCACTCATATTAATTAATGACTTATTTTTACGTATTCACTCACATTAATTAATGATTTATTTTTACATATTCACTCACATGAAATTGATGACTTATTTTTATATATTCCCTCATTAATTAATGACTTATTTTTAAATATTCACTCACATTAATTAATGATTTATTTTTACATATTCAATCATTTTTTAATGACTTATTTTTACGTATTCACTCACATTAATTAATAACTTATTTTTACATATTCACTCATATTAATTATGACTTATTTTTACGTATTCACTCACATTAATTAATGATTTATTTTTACATATTCACTCACATGAAATTAATGACTTATTTTTATATATTCCCTCATTAATTAATGACTTATTTTTAAATATTCACTCACATTAATTAATGATTTATTTTTACATATTCAATCATTAATTAATGACTTATTTTTACGTATTCACTCACATTAATTAATGACTATTTTTTACATATTCACTCATATTAATTATGACGTATTTTTACATATTCACTCACATTAATTAATGACTTATTTTTACATATTCACTCATATTAATTAATGACTTATTTTTACGTATTCACTCACATTAATTAATGACTTATTTTTACATATTCACTCACATTAATTAATGACTTATTTTCACATCTTCACTCATATTAATTAATGACTTATTTGTAAGTATTCACTCACATTAATTAATGACTAATTTTTACATATTCACTCACATTAATTAATGACTTATTTTTTCATATTCACTCATATTAATTAATGATTTATTTTTACATATTCACTCATTAATTAATGACTTATTTTTACATATTCACTCATATTAATTATGACTTATTTTTACGTATTCACTCACATTAATTAATGATTTATTTTTACATATCCACTCACATGAAATTAATAACTTATTTTTATATATTCCCTCATTAATTAATGACTTATTTTTAAATATTCACTCACATGAAATTAATGACTTATTTTTATATATTCCCTCATTAATTAATGACTTATTTTTAAATATTCACTCACATTAATTAATGATTTATTTTTACATATTCAATCATTTTTTAATGACTTATTTTTACGTATTCACTCACATTAATTAATAACTTATTTTTACATATTCACTCATATTAATTATGACTTATTTTTACGTATTCACTCACATTAATTAATGATTTATTTTTACATATTCACTCACATGAAATTAATGACTTATTTTTATATATTCCCTCATTAATTAATGACTTATTTTTAAATATTCACTCACATTAATTAATGATTTATTTTTACATATTCAATCATTAATTAATGACTTATTTTTACGTATTCACTCACATTAATTAATGACTATTTTTTACCTATTCACTCATATTAATTATGACGTATTTTTACATATTCACTCACATTAATTTATGACTTATTTTTACATATTCACTCATATTAATTAATGACTTATTTTTACGTATTCACTCACATTAATTAATGACTTATTTTTACATATTCACTCACATTAATTAATGACTTATTTTCACATCTTCACTCATATTAATTAATGACTTATTTGTACGTATTCACTCACATTAATTAATGACTTATTTTTACATATTCACTCACATTAATTAATGACTTATTTTTTCATATTCACTCATATTAATTAATGATTTATTTTTACATATTCACTCACATTAATTAATGACTTATTTTCACATATTCACTCATATTAATTAATGACTTATTTGTACGTATTCACTCACATTAATTAATGACTTATTTTTACATATTCACTCATATTAATTAATGATTTATTTTTACGTATTCACTCATTAATTAATGACTTATTTTTACATATTCACTCACATTAATTTATGACTTAGTTTTTCAGATTCACTCACATTAATTAATGACTTATTTTTATATATTCACTCATATTAATTAATGACTTATTTTCACATATTCACTCATATTAATTAATGACTTATTTGTACGTATTCACTCACATTAATTAATGACTTATTTTTACATATTCACTCATATTAATTAATGATTTATTTTTACGTATTCACTCATTAATTAATGACTTTTTTTACATATTCACTCACATTAATTAATTACTTATTTTTACAGATTCACTCACATTAATTAATTACTTATTTTTACAGATTCACTCACATTAATTTATGACTTAGTTTTACAGATTCACTCACATTAATTAATGACTTATTTTTATATATTCACTCATATTAATTAATGTCTTTTTTTCGTATTCACTCACATTAATTAATCACTTATTTGTACGTATTCACTCACATTAATTAATGACTTATTTTTACATATTCACTCATATTAATTAATGATTTATTTTTACGTATTCACTCATTAATTAATGACTTTTTTTACATATTCACTCATATTAATTAAGACTTATTTTTACGTATTCACTCACATTAATTAATGATTTATTTTTACATATTCACTCACATGAAATTAATGACTTATTTTTATATATTCCCTCATTAATTAATGACTTATTTTTAAATATTCACTCACATTAATTAATGATTTATTTTTACATATTCAATCATTAATTAATGACTTATTTTTACGTATTCACTCACATTAATTAATGACTATTTTTTACATATTCACTCATATTAATTATGACTTATTTTTACATATTCACATATTAATTATGACTTGTTTTAATATATTCAATCATAATAATTAATGATTTATTTTTACGTATTCACTCACATTAATTAATGACTTATTTTTACATATTCACTCAAATGAATTAATGACTTATTTTTTCATATTCACTCACAGTAATTAATGACTTAGTTTTTCATATTCGCTCACATTAATTAATTACTTATTTTTACAGATTCACTCACATTAATTAATTACTTATTTTTACAGATTCACTCACATTAATTTATGACTTAGTTTTACAGATTCACTCATATTAATTAATGTCTTTTTTTCGTATTGACTCACATTAATTAATGACTTATTTTTACGTATTCACTCACATTAAGTAATGACTTATTTTTACATATTCACTCACATTAATTAATGACCTATTTTCACATCTTCACTCATATTAATTAATGACTTATTTTTACGTATTCACTCACATTAATTAATGACTTATTTTTACATATTCACTCATATTAATTAATGCTTTATTTTTACGTATTCACTCATTAATTAATGACTTATTTTTACATATTCACTCACATTAATTAATGACCTATTTTCACATCTTCACTCATATTAATTAATGACTTATTTTTACGTATTCACTCACATTAATTAATGATTTATTTTTACATATTCACTCACATGAAATTGATGACTTATTTTTATATATTCCCTCATTAATTAATGACTTATTTTTAAATATTCACTCACATTAATTAATGATTTATTTTTACATATTCAATCATTTTTTAATGACTTATTTTTACGTATTCACTCACATTAATTAATAACTTATTTTTACATATTCACTCATATTAATTATGACTTATTTTTACGTATTCACTCACATTAATTAATGATTTATTTTTACATATTCACTCACATGAAATTAATGACTTATTTTTATATATTCCCTCATTAATTAATGACTTATTTTTAAATATTCACTCACATTAATTAATGATTTATTTTTACATATTCAATCATTAATTAATGACTTATTTTTACGTATTCACTCACATTAATTAATGACTATTTTTTACATATTCACTCATATTAATTATGACGTATTTTTACATATTCACTCACATTAATTAATGACTTATTTTTACATATTCACTCATATTAATTAATGACTTATTTTTACGTATTCACTCACATTAATTAATGACTTATTTTTACATATTCACTCACATTAATTAATGACTTATTTTCACATCTTCACTCATATTAATTAATGACTTATTTGTACGTATTCACTCACATTAATTAATGACTTATTTTTACATATTCACTCACATTAATTAATGACTTATTTTTTCATATTCACTCATATTAATTAATGATTTATTTTTACATATTCACTCATTAATTAATGACTTATTTTTACATATTCACTCATATTAATTATGACTTATTTTTACGTATTCACTCACATTAATTAATGATTTATTTTTACATATCCACTCACATGAAATTAATAACTTATTTTTATATATTCCCTCATTAATTAATGACTTATTTTTAAATATTCACTCACATGAAATTAATGACTTATTTTTATATATTCCCTCATTAATTAATGACTTATTTTTAAATATTCACTCACATTAATTAATGATTTATTTTTACATATTCAATGATTAATTAATGACTTATTTTTACGTATTCACTCACATTAATTAATGACTATTTTTTACATATTCACTCATTAATTATGACTTATTTTTACATATTCACATATTAATTATGACTTGTTTTAACATATTCAATCATATTAATTAATGACTTATTTGTACGTATTCACTCACATTAATTAATGACTTATTTTCACATATTCACTCATATTAATTAATGACTTATTTTTACGTATTCACTCACATTAGATAATGACTTATTTTTACATATTCACTCATATCAATTAATGATTTATTTTTACGGAATCACTCATTAATTAATGACTTATTTTCACATATTCACTCATATTAATTATGACTTATTTTTACGTATTCACACACATTAATTAATGCTTTATTTTTACATATTCACTCACATGAAATTAATGACTTATTTTTATATATTCCCTCATTAATTAATGACTTATTTTTAAATATTCACTCACATTAATTAATGATTTATTTTTACATATTCAATCATTATTTAATGACTTATTTTTACGTATTCACTCACATTAATTAATGACTTATTTTTACATATTCACTCATATTAATTATGACTTATTTTTACGTATTCACTCACATTAATTAATGATTTATTTTTACATATTCACTCACATGAAATTAATGACTTATTTTTATATAGTCCCTCATTAATTAATGACTTATTTTTAAACATTCACTCACATTAATTAATGATTTATTTTTACATATTCAATCATTAATTAATGACTTATTTTTACGTATTCACTCACATTAATTAATGACTATTTTTTACATATTCACTCATATTAATTATGACTTATTTTTCCATATTCACTCACATTAATTAATGACTTATTTTTACATATTCACTCATATTAATTAATGACTTATTTTACGTATTCACTCACATTAATTAATGACTTATTTTTACATATTCACTCACATTAATTAATGACTTATTTTCTCATATTCACTCATATTAATTAATGACTTATTTGTACGTATTAACTCACATTAATTAATGACTTATCTTTACATATTCACTCATATTAATTAATGATTTATTTTTACATATTCACTCATTAATTAATGACTTATTTTTACATATTCACTCATATTAATTATGACTTATTTTTACGTATTCACTCACATTAATTAATGATTTATTTTTACATATTCACTCACATGAAATCAATCACTTATTTTTATATATTCCCTCATTAATTAATGACTTATTTTTAAATATTCACTCACATTAATTAATGATTTATTTTTACATATTCAATCATTAATTAATGACTTATTTTTACGTATTCACTCACATTAATTAATGACTATTTTTTACATATTCACACATATTAATTATGACTTATTTTTACATATTCACATATTAATTATGACTTGTTTTAACATATTCAATCATATCAATTAATAATTTATTTTTACGTATTCACTCACATTAATTAATGACTTATTTTTACATATTCACTCACATTACTTAATGACTTATTTTTTCATATTCACTCACATTAATTAATGACTTAGTTTTTCATATTCGCTCACATTAATTAATTACTTATTTTTACAGATTCGCTCACATTAATTAATTACTTATTTTTACAGATTCACTCACATTAATTTATGACTTAGTTTTACAGATTCACTCATATTAATCAATGTCTTTTTTTCGTATTCACTCACATTAATTAATGACTTATTTTTACGTATTCACTCACATTAATTAATGACTTATTTTTACATATTCACTCACATTAATTAATGACTTATTTTCACATATTCACTCATATTAATTAATGACTTATTTTTACGTATTCACTCACATTAATTAATGACTTATTTTTACATATTCACTCATATTAATTAATGATTTATTTTTACGTATTCACTCATTAATTAATGACTTATTTTTACATATTCACTCACATTAATTTATGACTTAGTTTTTCAGATTCACTCACATTAATTAATGACTTATTTTTATATATTCACTCACATTAATTAATGACTTATTTTCACATATTCACTCATATTAATTAATGACTTATTTGTACGTATTCACTCACATTAATTAATGACTTATTTTTACATATTCACTCATATTAATTAATGATTTATTTTTACGTATTCACTCATTAATTAATGACTTTTTTTACATATTCACTCACATTAATTAATTACTTATTTTTACAGATTCACTCACATTAATTAATTACTTATTTTTACAGATTCACTCACATTAATTTATGACTTAGTTTTACAGATTCACTCACATTAATTAATGACTTATTTTTATATATTCACTCATATTAATTAATGTCTTTTTTTCGTATTCACTCACATTAATTAATCACTTATTTGTACGTATTCACTCACATTAATTAATGACTTATTTTTACATATTCACTCATATTAATTAATGATTTATTTTTACGTATTCACTCATTAATTAATGACTTTTTTTACATATTCACTCATATTAATTAAGACTTATTTTTACGTATTCACTCACATTAATTAATGATTTATTTTTACATATTCACTCACATGAAATTAATGACTTATTTTTATATATTCCCTCATTAATTAATGACTTATTTTTAAATATTCACTCACATTAATTAATGATTTATTTTTACATATTCAATCATTAATTAATGACTTATTTTTACGTATTCACTCACATTAATTAATGACTATTTTTTACATATTCACTCATATTAATTATGACTTATTTTTACATATTCACATATTAATTATGACTTGTTTTAATATATTCAATCATAATAATTAATGATTTATTTTTACGTATTCACTCACATTAATTAATGACTTATTTTTACATATTCACTCAAATGAATTAATGACTTATTTTTTCATATTCACTCACAGTAATTAATGACTTAGTTTTTCATATTCGCTCACATTAATTAATTACTTATTTTTACAGATTCACTCACATTAATTAATTACTTTTTTTTACAGATTCACTCACATTAATTTATGACTTAGTTTTACAGATTCACTCATATTAATTAATGTCTTTTTTTCGTATTGACTCACATTAATTAATGACTTATTTTTACGTATTCACTCACATTAAGTAATGACTTATTTTTACATATTCACTCACATTAATTAATGACCTATTTTCACATCTTCACTCATATTAATTAATGACTTATTTTTACGTATTCACTCACATTAATTAATGACTTATTTTTACATATTCACTCATATTAATTAATGCTTTATTTTTACGTATTCACTCATTAATTAATGACTTATTTTTACATATTCACTCACATTAATTAATGACCTATTTTCACATCTTCACTCATATTAATTAATGACTTATTTTTACGTATTCACTCACATTAATTAATGATTTATTTTTACATATTCACTCACATGAAATTGATGACTTATTTTTATATATTCCCTCATTAATTAATGACTTATTTTTAAATATTCACTCACATTAATTAATGATTTATTTTTACATATTCAATCATTTTTTAATGACTTATTTTTACGTATTCACTCACATTAATTAATAACTTATTTTTACATATTCACTCATATTAATTATGACTTATTTTTACGTATTCACTCACATTAATTAATGATTTATTTTTACATATTCACTCACATGAAATTAATGACTTATTTTTATATATTCCCTCATTAATTAATGACTTATTTTTAAATATTCACTCACATTAATTAATGATTTATTTTTACATATTCAATCATTAATTAATGACTTATTTTTACGTATTCACTCACATTAATTAATGACTATTTTTTACATATTCACTCATATTAATTATGACGTATTTTTACATATTCACTCACATTAATTAATGACTTATTTTTACATATTCACTCATATTAATTAATGACTTATTTTTACGTATTCACTCAGATTAATTAATGACTTATTTTTACGTATTCACTCACATTAATTAATGACTATTTTTTACATATTCACTCATATTAATTATGACGTATTTTTACATATTCACTCACATTAATTAATGACTTATTTTTACATATTCACTCATATTAATTAATGATTTATTTTTACGTATTCACTCATTAATTAATGACTTATTTTTACATATTCACTCACATTAATTTATGACTTAGTTTTTCAGATTCACTCACATTAATTAATGACTTATTTTTATATATTCACTCATATTAATTAATGATTTATTTTCACATATTCACTCATATTAATTAATGACTTATTTGTACGTATTCACTCACATTAATTAATGACTTATTTTTACATATTCACTCATATTAATTAATGATTTATTTTTACGTATTCACTCATTAATTAATGACTTTTTTTACATATTCACTCACATTAATTAATTACTATTTTTACAGATTCACTCACATTAATTAATTACTTATTTTTACAGATTCACTCACATTAATTTATGACTTAGTTTTACAGATTCACTCACATTAATTAATGACTTATTTTTATATATTCACTCATATTAATTAATGTCTTTTTTTCGTATTCACTCACATTAATTAATCACTTATTTGTACGTATTCACTCACATTAATTAATGACTTATTTTTACATATTCACTCATATTAATTAATGATTTATTTTTACGTATTCACTCATTAATTAATGACTTTTTTTACATATTCACTCATATTAATTAAGACTTATTTTTACGTATTCACTCACATTAATTAATGATTTATTTTTACATATTCACTCACATGAAATTAATGACTTATTTTTATATATTCCCTCATTAATTAATGACTTATTTTTAAATATTCACTCACATTAATTGATGATTTATTTTTAAATATTCAATCATTAATTAATGACTTATTTTTACGTATTCACTCACATTAATTAATGACTATTTTTTACATATTCACTCATATTAATTATGACTTATTTTTACATATTCACATATTAATTATGACTTGTTTTAATATATTCAATCATAATAATTAATGATTTATTTTTACGTATTCACTCACATTAATTAATGACTTATTTTTACATATTCACTCAAATGAATTAATGACTTATTTTTTCATATTCACTCACAGTAATTAATGACTTAGTTTTTCATATTCGCTCACATTAATTAATTACTTATTTTTACAGATTCACTCACATTAATTAATTACTTATTTTTACAGATTCACTCACATTAATTTATGACTTAGTTTTACAGATTCACTCATATTAATTAATGTCTTTTTTTCGTATTGACTCACATTAATTAATGACTTATTTTTACGTATTCACTCACATTAAGTAATGACTTATTTTTACATATTCACTCACATTAATTAATGACCTATTTTCACATCTTCACTCATATTAATTAATGACTTATTTTTACGTATTCACTCACATTAATTAATGACTTATTTTTACATATTCACTCATATTAATTAATGCTTTATTTTTACGTATTCACTCATTAATTAATGACTTATTTTTACATATTCACTCACATTAATTAATGACCTATTTTCACATCTTCACTCATATTAATTAATGACTTATTTTTACGTATTCACTCACATTAATTAATGATTTATTTTTACATATTCACTCACATGACATTGATGACTTATTTTTATATATTCCCTCATTAATTAATGACTTATTTTTAAATATTCACTCACATTAATTAATGATTTATTTTTACATATTCAATCATTTTTTAATGACTTATTTTTACGTATTCACTCACATTAATTAATAACTTATTTTTACATATTCACTCATATTAATTATGACTTATTTTTACGTATTCACTCACATTAATTAATGATTTATTTTTACATATTCACTCACATGAAATTAATGACTTATTTTTATATATTCCCTCATTAATTAATGACTTATTTTTAAATATTCACTCACATTAATTAATGATTTATTTTTACATATTCAATCATTAATTAATGACTTATTTTTACGTATTCACTCACATTAATTAATGACTATTTTTTACATATTCACTCATATTAATTATGACGTGTTTTTACATATTCACTCACATTAATTAATGACTTATTTTTACATATTCACTCATATTAATTAATGACTTATTTTTACGTATTCACTCACATTAATTAATGACTTATTTTTACATATTCACTCACATTAATTAATGACTTATTTTCACATCTTCACTCATATTAATTAATGACTTATTTGTACGTATTCACTCACATTAATTAATGACTTATTTTTACATATTCACTCACATTAATTAATGACTTATTTTTTCATATTCACTCATATTAATTAATGATTTATTTTTACATATTCACTCATTAATTAATGACTTATTTTTACATATTCACTCATATTAATTATGACTTATTTTTACGTATTCACTCACATTAATTAATGATTTATTTTTACATATCCACTCACATGAAATTAATAACTTATTTTTATATATTCCCTCATTAATTAATGACTTATTTTTAAATATTCACTCACATGAAATTAATGACTTATTTTTATATATTCCCTCATTAATTAATGACTTATTTTTAAATATTCACTCACATTAATTAATGATTTATTTTTACATATTCAATGATTAATTAATGACTTATTTTTACGTATTCACTCACATTAATTAATGACTATTTTTTACATATTCACTCATTAATTATGACTTATTTTTACATATTCACATATTAATTATGACTTGTTTTAACATATTCAATCATATTAATTAATGACTTATTTGTACGTATTCACTCACATTAATTAATGACTTATTTTCACATATTCACTCATATTAATTAATGACTTATTTTTACGTATTCACTCACATTAGATAATGACTTATTTTTACATATTCACTCATATCAATTAATGATTTATTTTTACGGAATCACTCATTAATTAATGACTTATTTTCACATATTCACTCATATTAATTATGACTTATTTTTACGTATTCACACACATTAATTAATGCTTTATTTTTACATATTCACTCACATGAAATTAATGACTTATTTTTATATATTCCCTCATTAATTAATGACTTATTTTTAAATATTCACTCACATTAATTAATGATTTATTTTTACATATTCAATCATTATTTAATGACTTATTTTTACGTATTCACTCACATTAATTAATGACTTATTTTTACATATTCACTCATATTAATTATGACTTATTTTTACGTATTCACTCACATTAATTAATGATTTATTTTTACATATTCACTCACATGAAATTAATGACTTATTTTTATATAGTCCCTCATTAATTAATGACTTATTTTTAAACATTCACTCACATTAATTAATGATTTATTTTTACATATTCAATCATTAATTAATGACTTATTTTTACGTATTCACTCACATTAATTAATGACTATTTTTTACATATTCACTCATATTAATTATGACTTATTTTTCCATATTCACTCACATTAATTAATGACTTATTTTTACATATTCACTCATATTAATTAATGACTTATTTTACGTATTCACTCACATTAATTAATGACTTATTTTTACATATTCACTCACATTAATTAATGACTTATTTTCTCATATTCACTCATATTAATTAATGACTTATTTGTACGTATTAACTCACATTAATTAATGACTTATCTTTACATATTCACTCATATTAATTAATGATTTATTTTTACATATTCACTCATTAATTAATGACTTATTTTTACATATTCACTCATATTAATTATGACTTATTTTTACGTATTCACTCACATTAATTAATGATTTATTTTTACATATTCACTCACATGAAATCAATCACTTATTTTTATATATTCCCTCATTAATTAATGACTTATTTTTAAATATTCACTCACATTAATTAATGATTTATTTTTACATATTCAATCATTAATTAATGACTTATTTTTACGTATTCACTCACATTAATTAATGACTATTTTTTACATATTCACACATATTAATTATGACTTATTTTTACATATTCACATATTAATTATGACTTGTTTTAACATATTCAATCATATCAATTAATAATTTATTTTTACGTATTCACTCACATTAATTAATGACTTATTTTTACATATTCACTCACATTACTTAATGACTTATTTTTTCATATTCACTCACATTAATTAATGACTTAGTTTTTCATATTCGCTCACATTAATTAATTACTTATTTTTACAGATTCGCTCACATTAATTAATTACTTATTTTTACAGATTCACTCACATTAATTTATGACTTAGTTTTACAGATTCACTCATATTAATCAATGTCTTTTTTTCGTATTCACTCACATTAATTAATGACTTATTTTTACGTATTCACTCACATTAATTAATGACTTATTTTTACATATTCACTCACATTAATTAATGACTTATTTTCACATATTCACTCATATTAATTAATGACTTATTTTTACGTATTCACTCACATTAATTAATGACTTATTTTTACATATTCACTCATATTAATTAATGATTTATTTTTACGTATTCACTCATTAATTAATGACTTATTTTTACATATTCACTCACATTAATTTATGACTTAGTTTTTCAGATTCACTCACATTAATTAATGACTTATTTTTATATATTCACTCACATTAATTAATGACTTATTTTCACATATTCACTCATATTAATTAATGACTTATTTGTACGTATTCACTCACATTAATTAATGACTTATTTTTACATATTCACTCATATTAATTAATGATTTATTTTTACGTATTCACTCATTAATTAATGACTTTTTTTACATATTCACTCACATTAATTAATTACTTATTTTTACAGATTCACTCACATTAATTAATTACTTATTTTTACAGATTCACTCACATTAATTTATGACTTAGTTTTACAGATTCACTCACATTAATTAATGACTTATTTTTATATATTCACTCATATTAATTAATGTCTTTTTTTCGTATTCACTCACATTAATTAATCACTTATTTGTACGTATTCACTCACATTAATTAATGACTTATTTTTACATATTCACTCATATTAATTAATGATTTATTTTTACGTATTCACTCATTAATTAATGACTTTTTTTACATATTCACTCATATTAATTAAGACTTATTTTTACGTATTCACTCACATTAATTAATGATTTATTTTTACATATTCACTCACATGAAATTAATGACTTATTTTTATATATTCCCTCATTAATTAATGACTTATTTTTAAATATTCACTCACATTAATTAATGATTTATTTTTACATATTCAATCATTAATTAATGACTTATTTTTACGTATTCACTCACATTAATTAATGACTATTTTTTACATATTCACTCATATTAATTATGACTTATTTTTACATATTCACATATTAATTATGACTTGTTTTAATATATTCAATCATAATAATTAATGATTTATTTTTACGTATTCACTCACATTAATTAATGACTTATTTTTACATATTCACTCAAATGAATTAATGACTTATTTTTTCATATTCACTCACAGTAATTAATGACTTAGTTTTTCATATTCGCTCACATTAATTAATTACTTATTTTTACAGATTCACTCACATTAATTAATTACTTTCTTTTACAGATTCACTCACATTAATTTATGACTTAGTTTTACAGATTCACTCATATTAATTAATGTCTTTTTTTCGTATTGACTCACATTAAGTAATGACTTATTTTTACGTATTCACTCACATTAAGTAATGACTTATTTTTACATATTCACTCACATTAATTAATGACCTATTTTCACATCTTCACTCATATTAATTAATGACTTATTTTTACGTATTCACTCACATTAATTAATGACTTATTTTTACATATTCACTCATATTAATTAATGCCTTATTTTTACGTATTCACTCATTAATTAATGACTTATTTTTACATATTCACTCACATTAATTAATGACCTATTTTCACATCTTCACTCATATTAATTAATGACTTATTTTTACGTATTCACTCACATTAATTAATGATTTATTTTTACATATTCACTCACATGAAATTGATGACTTATTTTTATATATTCCCTCATTAATTAATGACTTATTTTTAAATATTCACTCACATTAATTAATGATTTATTTTTACATATTCAATCATTTTTTAATGACTTATTTTTACGTATTCACTCACATTAATTAATAACTTATTTTTACATATTCACTCATATTAATTATGACTTATTTTTACGTATTCACTCACATTAATTAATGATTTATTTTTACATATTCACTCACATGAAATTAATGACTTATTTTTATATATTCCCTCATTAATTAATGACTTATTTTTAAATATTCACTCACATTAATTAATGATTTATTTTTACATATTCAATCATTAATTAATGACTTATTTTTACGTATTCACTCACATTAATTAATGACTATTTTTTACATATTCACTCATATTAATTATGACGTATTTTTACATATTCACTCACATTAATTAATGACTTATTTTTACATATTCACTCATATTAATTAATGACTTATTTTTACGTATTCACTCACATTAATTAATGACTTATTTTTACATATTCACTCACATTAATTAATGACTTATTTTCACATCTTCACTCATATTAATTAATGACTTATTTGTACGTATTCACTCACATTAATTAATGACTTATTTTTACATATTCACTCACATTAATTAATGACTTATTTTTTCATATTCACTCATATTAATTAATGATTTATTTTTACATATTCACTCATTAATTAATGACTTATTTTTACATATTCACTCATATTAATTATGAGTTATTTTTACGTATTCACTCACATTAATTAATGATTTATTTTTACATATCCACTCACATGAAATTAATAACTTATTTTTATATATTCCCTCATTAATTAATGACTTATTTTTAAATATTCACTCACATGAAATTAATGACTTATTTTTATATATTCCCTCATTAATTAATGACTTATTTTTAAATATTCACTCACATTAATTAATGATTTATTTTTACATATTCAATGATTAATTAATGACTTATTTTTACGTATTCACTCACATTAATTAATGACTATTTTTTACATATTCACTCATTAATTATGACTTATTTTTACATATTCACATATTAATTATGACTTGTTTTAACATATTCAATCATATTAATTAATGACTTATTTGTACGTATTCACTCACATTAATTAATGATTTATTTTTACATATTCACTCACATGAAATTGATGACTTATTTTTATATATTCCCTCATTAATTAATGACTTATTTTTAAATATTCACTCACATTAATTAATGATTTATTTTTACATATTCAATCATTTTTTAATGACTTATTTTTACGTATTCACTCACATTAATTAATAACTTATTTTTACATATTCACTCATATTAATTATGACTTATTTTTACGTATTCACTCACATTAATTAATGATTTATTTTTACATATTCACTCACATGAAATTAATGACTTATTTTTATATATTCCCTCATTAATTAATGACTTATTTTTAAATATTCACTCACATTAATTAATGATTTATTTTTACATATTCAATCATTAATTAATGACTTATTTTTACGTATTCACTCACATTAATTAATGACTATTTTTTACATATTCACTCATATTAATTATGACTTATTTTTTACATATTCACTCACATTAATTAATGACTTATTTTTACATATTCACTCATATTAATTAATGACTTATTTTTACGTATTCACTCACATTAATTAATGACTTATTTTTACATATTCACTCACATTAATTAATGACTTATTTTCACATCTTCACTCATATTAATTAATGACTTATTTGTACGTATTCACTCACATTAATTAATGACTTATTTTTACATATTCACTCACATTAATTAATGACTTATTTTTTCATATTCACTCATATTAATTAATGATTTATTTTTACATATTCACTCATTAATTAATGACTTATTTTTACATATTCACTCATATTAATTATGACTTATTTTTACGTATTCACTCACATTAATTAATGATTTATTTTTACATATCCACTCACATGAAATTAATAACATATTTTTATATATTCCCTCATTAATTAATGACTTATTTTTAAATATTCACTCACATTAATTAATGATTTATTTTTACATATTCAATCATTAATTACTGACTTATTTTTACGTATTCACTCACATTAATTAATGACTATTTTTTACATATTCACTCATATTAATTATGACTTATTTTTACATATTCACATATTAATTATGACTTGTTTTAACATATTCAATCATATTAATTAATGATTTATTTTTACGTATTCACTCACATTAATTAATGACTTATTTTTACAAATTCACTCACATTAATTAATGACTTATTTTTTCATATTCACTCACATTAATTAATGACTTAGTTTTTCATATTCGCTCACATTATTTAATTACTTATTTTTACAGATTCACTCACATTAATTAATTACTTATTTTTACAGATTCACTCACATTAATTTATGACTTAGTTTTGCAGATTCACTCATATTAATTAATGTTTTTTTTTTGTCGTATTCACTCACATTAATTAATTACTTATTTTTACGTATTCACTCACATTAATTAATGACTTATTTTTACATATCCACTCACATTAATTAATCACTTATTTTCACATATTCACTCATATTTATTAATGACTTATTTTTACGTATTCACTCACATTAATTAATGACTTATTTTTACATATTCACTCATATTAATTAATGATTTATTTTTACGTATTCACTCACATGAAATCAATGACTTATTTTTATATATTCCCTCATTAATTAATGACTTATTTTTAAATATTCACTCACATTAATTAAAGATTTATTTTTACTTATTCAATCATTATTTAAAGACTTATTTTTACGTATTCACTCACATTAATTAATGACTATTTTTTACATATTCACTCATATTAATTATGACTTATTTTTACATATTCACATATTAATTATGACTTGTTTTAACATATTCAATCATATTAATTAATGATTTATTTTTACGTATTCACTCACATTAATTAATGACTTATTTTTAAATATTCACTCACATTAATTAATGACTTATTTTTTCATATTCACTCACATTAATTAATGACTTAGTTTTTCATATTCGCTCACATTAATTAATTACTTATTTTTACAGATTCACTCACATTAATTAATTACTTATTTTTACAGATTCACTCACATTAATTTATGACTTAGTTTTACAGATTCACTCACATTAATTAATGACTTATTTTTATATATTCACTCATATGAATTAATATCTTTTTTTCGTATTCACTCACATTAATTAATCACTTATTTTTACGTATTCACTCACATTAATTAATGACTTATTTTTACGTATTCACTCATGTTAATTAATGACTTATTTTTACGTATTCACTCACATTAATTAATGACTTATTTTTTCGTATTCACTCAGATTAATTAATGACTTATTTTTACGTATTCACTGAGATTAATTAATGACTTATTTTTACGTATTCACTCACATTAATTAATAACTTAATTTTACGTATTCACTCATATTAATTAATAACTTATTTTTACGTATTCACTCATGTTAATTTAAGGTAAGCTAGATAACAGCATTTTTTTTATTTCTTTCATAAACCATACTTCCAGGATGGAAATATATTGTATAAGCCATAAATGTATCTTCCGATATAATGGCTACTATAAGAGACAATATTCCTAATCTGAATAACTTCATTCTACAAAATGATTAAGTTACAAGATTTTCTACCAATAACATGTCACAGCATATGTAACGCAACCATGACCCCAACCCTGAAATAACAATTTCTCTGGTTTATAAAGATATTTGTTAGGAAACAAAACACATTATGAAATCATTTTCTGCAATTTTCTGTTTTATTTAAAATAATATGGAAATATTGAGATAACAAATTTAAAAATGGGAATGTAATTAAAGTCAAATTAAATTAGATCATTTTAACTCCCTGAAATGGGGAATTAAGTTACAAGGATATTTAAATTATTTAGATTTCAGTACTAATATGAGGATTTGATAATATCAAGTGTATCAAAGTGGAAGAAAAGAAGTTATGGCTGCATGTGTGTGTGTGTGTGTGTGTGTGTGTGTGTGTGTGTGTGTGTGTGTGTGTGTGTGTGTGTGTGTGTGTGTGTGTGCATGTGTCATTTCGATTTTTAATGTAGCTTTAACATTTGTGGTCATATCAAGACGTTTTCTGCAGTGTGGCAGATTAAAGTGATGACAAGAATTGGGGCATCATGCCACAGACATGTAGCATAATATTCCATCCAGTCACATTAACGTGACACCAGGAAGTCCAATCCTAGCAATAACAACTTAATGCAAACTGCCAAGTGAGGCAGCTGAATATACCATTTTTATAAATTTTTTGTATGACTGATCTGGGTTTAAAATCTGCCACCTCCCACATCCGAGGCAGACACTCTAACCACCTACACCACCAGAGCAGTGGTTAGAGGAGTCACTAAGCTAGTTAAGTCTCAATGGGTGTCACTTATATACACCCTCCTCCCACTGGCACCACTAATATAAACCCTCCTCCCACTGGCATCACTTATATACACCCTCCTCTCAGTGGCATCACCTATATATACCTTCCTCCCACTGGCATCACTTATATACACCCTCCTCTCAATGGCATCACTTATACACACCCCCTCCCACTGGCATCACTTATATATACCCTCCTCCCACTGGCATCACTTATATACTTATATACTCCCTCAACCTCAATGGGCATCACTTATATACACCCTCATCTCAATGGACAGAATACACCCTCCTCCCACTGGCATCACTTATATACTTATATACGCCCTCAACCTCAATGGGCATCACTTATATACACACTCCTCTCAGTGGCATCACTTATATACACCCCCTCCCACTGGCATCACTTATATATACCCTCTTCTCACTGGCATCACTAGTATACACCCTCCTCCCACTGGCATCACTAGTATACCCCCTCCTCCCACTGGCATCACTTATATACACCCTCCTCCCACTAGCATCGCTTACATACACCCTCCTCCCACTGGCATCACTTATATACACACTCCTCTTAATGGGCATTACTAATATACACCCTCCTCTCAATGGCATCACTTATATACACCCCCTCCCACTGGCATCAGTTATATACACCCGCCTCCCACTGACATCACTTCTATACACCCTCCTCCCAATGGCATCTATTGGATTTTACCGACGACTGAATGGGATGTTTGCCCTAGTGACATGTTACAACATTTCAAGATTGTTTAAATACTTTACAATTATAATTTTTATAATATCAACATTGGAAAAATGCAAAGATATACACAATTCAGTATCAATGAAGTTAAACTACAAGGACATTTTAGGTGCAGAATATAAATATAAGCTGAATGAAAGTAATGTGGTCACCCATATATGGGATGGAGTATTTTTTAAATATTCTAAGATAAACATAACATGATAATGTGGATACCAAGATGTGGGTTAGAATATTCTCCAATTATCAAGAGATATGAGACATGATAATGTGGATACCCAGATAGGGTTTGGAACATCCCAATATACACATGACATAATAATGTGGATACCAACATGTGGGTTGAAATATTCTCTTAATAATTTTGTGATACACATGACATGAAATGTGGATACTCAGATCTGAGCTGGAATATTCTCCAATCATCCTAAGATACATGTGACATGATGTGGTTGGAATGTTTTCTATATTTTCAGAGATACATGTCTCATGACAAACCAAGTCATTTAAGAATGGATCTATTTAAATATGTTAAAAGCACATTTAAGAACTGTATCAATATCATTTTGCAATGGAGATTTCTGTGCCAAAACCATGAAAAGACACTCATTTTCTACAACTTTATATTATGTGATAAAATGAGGTTTTAACTTAAAATCAGGTCAATCACCAATAAATGTACAATGTATTCATTTTGTTTCTGAATGTTAATATCACTAACTTTAAGTCAAACATACATTTATTTCTGAAAGTCTCATAGAAAGTCAAAATTATGATATCATCAGTACAAATACTAGCATATTACAGCTTGTGAGGTGAAAATCTCATAGAAAGTCAAAATTATGATATCATCAGTACAAATACTAGCATATTACAGCTTGTGAGGTGAAAATCTCATAGAAAGTCAAAATTATGATATCATCAGTACAAATATTAGCATATTACAGCAGAAATAAGTCCGATCCAACTTCAATCTGGATAGATACAGACCTGCTGGATCATTGTGTATATCAGGAACTATGATATTTGTAGTTGGAGTTGATTTATATGTTAATGAATATGATAAATAGCTAATTGATTGTGTATATCAGAGACCATGGTATCTGTAGTTTGAGCTGATTTTAATGCCAATGAATAGCTAATTGATTGTGTATATCAGGGACCATGGCATCTGTAATTGGAGCTGATTTTAATGCCAATAAATATGATAAATAGCTAATTGATTGTGTATATCAGGGACCATGGTATCTGTAGTTTGAGTTGATTTTAATGCCAATGAATATGATAAATAGCTAATTGACTGTGTATATCAAGGACTATGGTATATGTAGTTTGAGTTCATTTTAATGCCAATGAATATTATAGATTTCCAACAGCGCTGATTCCCTTATCACGAATAACATCAATGGCTTTCATTGATAATTGTTTAGCTAACGGCGCCACTTTTGGGGCCATTCTTGTAAATAACCCCGCAATGGTATTGCCGAAACCATCTCCGTAATATGCTCTATAAACAGGCAATCGTGAGTTTATCATGGTTGTAGTGTATAATCATCTTGTTATAAAAACACTAGTGTTTTCAATTATGAAACGCCAGCGTTTCCAGGAATTTCAATCGCTGTAATAACCATGGGCATCTCTGTGATTTTCAACTAATTCAGCAATGAGTTCTCGATATACATCAATGCCCATGATACTGCCGGCAAATAATCGTCTACAGATATCAGCTGCTTCATTAATTATCTCGACGGAGTTGTTTCCGGCTCGCTTTCCACCCATAAGTACTTCTAACCGTGATATATCACTGAGAATATTACCAGGACATGTCTCGGTTGCGTTGAAATCTGAAGGATTTTCAATCGAATATCCGGTAGCAGTAACTTTTTTAGTTGTACTAGTTTCATCATACTCATCAACTCCCTTTTTAAATTCTTTATATTCCAATGCTTTTTTAATCTAAATGGCCAATAATCTCCTTATTCGTTTTATACAACCAATTAACCCATTCATCTCGGCTTATTTTACTGTTTTTATACTCGTCTTTTAAAAAGCCCTTTTTGGAATGAAAGCTTTGGGCGGCAAAATTGCCAAAAATCTTATAATGTTCGGGTTTTATTAATTGAAATCGTTTGATTTCTGTTATAGCTCCTTCGGTGAGTTTGTCTATAAAGGAAACACCTCTTGGGGTGACATCAACAGGTTGTGGTTCAGGTGCAGAATCATCAATATCAGCTAATCGTTCATACTCGTGTTGGGTTTTTATATCACTGGATAGCTGTTGTATCCCTGCGCGCGTTTGTTCGGTCTCTGCTGCTATCTTTTCAAGCGTATCAAGCAGCGGCACCTTCGTTGCTCGTTCTTTTTCAGGAATATCTCCGTATATCGCTGCTTCAGTTAACTTTTTTACATCTTTGGTCGCACTTGTTATCGGAGTAAACAGTTGTTCACTTGACACAGAAAAGTCAGTTTGCATTTGTTGTCGTTGTTGAAGTTTCTCGCGAAGTCTGTCTCGTACCGGTATAAACTTTTTAATTGCTGATAGCCTCTTTCGGGCTAATTTAGTTGTAAGCGATTCACCTACCATATATTGTTTGTGAACTGAGTTTTCAAATGTGAAACTATCACAATTAAAAGATGAGTTATTAAATAATGTATTATCAAGCTAACGTATCCATCTCGGACAAGGTTAAACTGTACGACGCTATCCGCGAATGTTTCAGAAATAACATCGCTGGGGGTTTCAAAATTGTAATATCTGAGAACGGCGATGAACGATTTTTGTTAACGACGCGGCAACAACAACAACTACGTGAAAATGGAGGCGTCGCGGTGATTACTTGCTACCACAACCAGATCATCCAGTACGCACATAACTGCATGAGCAAGCCCAAACTGCTGAGTATTCTTTCAGGAGAAAATCCTATGTGACAAGTGTAACAAGTGTTACAAAAAATGCTAAAAAAAATAAATTTTCAGTAAAAAATTTACTGAAAGCCTATTTTTTATAGTAACGCTCACGTGGTTAGGATGCGGGTTTTTCCTCGTTTAACATTTTTCTAAGATCACGAACCTTAGAACTAATTTCAGTTCTTTTTTGATACTCTTGGCCGAGCTTTTGACGTATTGCTTCAACGGTGCTAAATAGCGTTATAAATACATTAATGTCGTTACCGTACAAACAAGCATTGATGAACTTTTGAATTCCTTTCACGAGCCTGTACATCTTAGGTAAAACATAAAGACCCTTACTAGACTGATACTCAATGTCTTCATATTCCGAGGTAATCCTGTCGCAGTCGAGATCTTTAGATAATACTATCCCTCGATTTTTTAAATTTGAAATTTCAGCAATTAAAGCATTTTGATATCCATTATTTATATAATACATTTTATCTTTAATTTAAAAAAAAAATAACACTCATTTGGCAATCTCGCTGGCGCTTTATGACGTCAGAGAGATCCAGAGGTTACTTTATTAACTTAATTAAATTAATTAAGGACAGCACATACATGAAAACCCCATTTGGCAATCTCGCTATAAGAAAGTGTTTAGGACTGAAATACCAAATGACAATAAAACTGGTGATGTTTGTTGATAAGATAGATACGTACTGAAATGACCGGTTTAGGTTGAGTAATGTAGCAAACACCTATTATGCTTTTTGCATAGATAACCTTGTGTGATGGAAGTATTAACAATGTAGAGGGGTATGTTCATTCGCAGTAATTTAGCTGAGACAGTCCAGACCAGAGCTCATGCAAAGACAAAGGCTTTTATGGAATTGAAAGATCTTTCACAAATCATAGTTTTTTTTAAGATGATTTCTTGGAGAAGCTGAACTGAACTCATATAATTCTCTGGATCTCTGTAGAAAGCAAACCAAGAAAGGAGTCGTTAAAATGAGTAGTGTAAGTGGTCTAGTGGTATCCAATATAAGTTTAATCTACATAAAATTTACCACAAGTAACAGTGAAATATAACTTTAAAATGTTGAGGAGTTGAGGGAGTCAGTCATGAAAATCGCTTATGTAATGTTGTAGTCAGGGCATTTAGGTCTTCGAAGAACCATTAAAAGTGTGCTAGCAGGTTTTATAGGCCAGGAGTTTCTGCCGACATTAGTGGACTATTTGAGTCATGTGACATTTGTTAACGAACCCGTGACAAGGGCTAGTTACTAAGGTGCATTTAAGTCAGATGCCTCCCATCTATCGATACGTCCTTCAAATTGGTAGAAGTTGAACCCATGAAAGGGAAAAGGGAAATTCGTTACATCTTAACGATGGTCGACTACGCTACTAGATATCGTGAGCGTGCAGCATTACCAAGTATAGAAACAGATAGCTTAGAACTCTGGAACTCCTGTCCTACTGAACACATCAACTAATTCCTCATTAGTTGATGTATTCAGTAGGACAGGAGTTCCAGATAAAATGTTGACAGACTGTGGGACACAGTTTACTTCCGAGTTAGTTAGAAGACTATTCTCTCTACGGCGAGTCACCATAGCATGTAACATTATATCTGTAACGGATATGAGAAATTCAATGGCCGTTGAAGAAAATGTTGAAACGGGGGTGTTCTGAGCGTGACAGAAACCGGACCAAATATCGGAATGGGATGTTCTTCGCATATCAGGAGGTTCCACAAAGAGTTTGGGGTTGCACCTTTTGAGTTACTGTATGGCAGAACAGTTAGATGTCCATTGAAAATTCTTAAAGGACATGGGCAGGTAAAAGTAGACGATAGTTAGGTAAGGAGTACATATCAGTATGTGCTAGATTTGCAGGAAAGAAAAGAAGATAATTGCAAACTCTTGCAGCGGGAATTAGCAAAGTCTTGTATAATGTACAAAAAGGTACTATGATATAAAAGAAAGGGATAGTTTGAAGAATGAAGCATAGTGCTAGTTCTTCAAGTGAGGAATAACAACTTGATGTTGCAATGTTGAGAGCCATATGATGTGTAGGGGGTAATAAGTTAGATATTTGGGAAAAAAGCTGAAGACATTTCATGCAAATATCCTGAAGCAGCACTATGAGAGAAAACTAGAAGAAGCTAATTTACAGCGATGGGCATTTAGTAATGTTTGCAGTTTTGATGCTGAAGAGGGAGATGATGAGCTTAATGATAATGTCAGTTAAAATTGAAACCATACCGACAGACGATTTGATGTTATGGCAGCTATAAGAATGTTACGACATATACGAATATATCGAGATATATATGTGAGATTATATAGTTGTCTGCAGAACAGAGACAAGAGGTTGACAATTTGTGGCACCAATTTTTAGATGTATTCATGGATAATTCAGGGAATTCACCTTTATGGAACATGACATTCAGTTGAATACCCTTAAACTAATCCTAGTTAAAGGATATCATATTCCTGTGTATTCTCATAGTGTAGCTAAGAAGGCGGTACAGAAGATGTTACATCTACGTGTCATTGATCTAATGTTCCAGGTTCTTCACCAGTGGTACTTAAACGGAAAAAGAACCCCACATGTATGTTTTGTATTGACTTCAGTCAATTAAAGGGTTACTGTTTTCATGCAGAGCTAATGCCAACTATTGAAGAAACATTTTCAAAGTTCGCAAAATACAAATACTTCAACAAAATTTATTTGAGTAAAGAGTACTGACACGTGCATTGTCAGAGAAGGCAAAACCAATGACAGTATTTGAAACTTCTCAACGATTAATTCATTTTTAAAGGATAACATTCGGGCTGGCTAACGCGCCCACAATACTTTGTAGGTTGATGAGAAAGGTTCAAAATAACTTAGGATAACTTCTATAAACATTTTTAGCATCCATTTTGAAGCACTCAAATTGTTTCATGATGGTATAAACTCACATGAGAAACTGCAGAATGGGATACTTTATTAGCCAAAAGATCCTGCTCCAAGGATGGATAAACCCGGGACGTCCTAAGAACATCCGGACAAGGGAAACATTAAGTACCCTTTGATTTATTATTCTGTGAAGAAGCCAGTTATGTTCGTACATATAGACTGCGGAAGCCTTTAGAGGACGTACCTATGCAGTGAGGAGACTATTCGAGAGCAGTCCAGAGTGTGGAAGTCATTGGAGGGCAAAATAATTTAATGTAAGAAGTGCCAGTGAACCATAAAGTGCTCTGAACAAATATAATTTCAAAAACTGTGTATGACAGATAAGGAGGGTTTAGATGCAGATGAATTTGTTTACTATTATGCATTGTTTTAAATTCATCATAATCATATAATTATATCGTCTGAAGTGTTTGTGAGTGCTGTTCATCATCCAGTCCAACCATCCATTTGTCCAACCATCCATTTGTCCAACCATCCATTTATCCAAAAATCCATTTGTCCAACCATCCATTTGTCCAAACATCCATTTATCCAACCATCCATTTGTCCAAACATCCATTTGTCCAACCATCCATTTGTCCAAACATCCATTTGTCCAACCATCCATTTGTCCAAACATCCATTTGTCCAAACCGTGACAACTATATGCATGTGAATGGTCATTCTAAATTTTCAGAAAGTCAACGTTTGGTTAGATCAAATGTAAAAATAGTCTTCAGAGGATATTTTTCTTCATGATTGATTTTGACTCCCTCTGTCTTGTAGATGAGATGCAGATGGCACTGTATGTGGGTCGATCATGTCCTCTTCAAAATAACTTAGGATAACTTCTATAAACATTTTTATCATCGTATAATACGACACCGTCGTACTGAAACGGTGTGTTCTTTGCATCATGATTTTTTATGCAAGCGTGATTTGACTACGTTACTTCTATCTCCCTTGCATAACATTTCTACCTATGTTTGTGTATGTCAGAGTGACTTTTCATGGTTCAGTTTGTCTATGAATGTGTAAATTAGATTCCTATTAGAAAATGTACTGACGGGAAGAAAAAAACAATTACCGTGAAGAAATTCATAAAAGAAAGGCCATAACAGAAGAAGTGATGAGGACATTTGTGAAGTGTTTTGAAAGTTCAATGCGAATCTTATTCACGAGAATATACCATACAATAGTCATTAGTGTATATATGTTTTGCACGTTTTTCTTAAATTATGAGACAAATAGACAAACATACAGATAGACAGATATACAGACAGAGGCAAAGATAGGCATGAGATAATGAATATAATATATATGAGTAGTTATAGGGGGCACTCTAGCGACAATGGGAAATCCAGTCAAAAACAGCTTGGGCTAATCTAGCGACAAGGGGAATTTAACATGGTGGGTCTATCTAGCGATAAGGGGAATTTAACATGGGAACTATTTGGGCCTATCTAGCGACAAGGGAAATTAAACATGGGGAATATTATTGGTATAGGGGTCTTTATAGCGGCAAGGGAAAAATGGTGGCAAAGAAAGCTAATATCTTTTCGAGGCCTATGAGTGGCCATGAAAAGGGCCGTTATGTGTAATGTTAACAGTATCTTGTTAACACAGAGGACATCTCACAGATCTTCTTCTCTTCCTTAAACTTCTCCTGACTGTTGGGCCATAGAGGAGAACTCTCTTCAAACAGCCTTGTCTCTCTACATATATCCTTCTCTTCCAAAAGGCTGTATCCGTCGTATCAATGACAGTCCACGATGATCTGACATACATGGGTAAATCAGTCCGAAACAGCATGGTAGACACAAGGGTAGAAGATTCTACGTTAGTCCACATCTTGTGATGAGAAACAGGTGAAGCGAATGTACTACTACTACTTGGTTGTTTTATAGTAGCAACCGATCACTAAGGATCATTTGTGCTACTTTTATATTCAGTATATCACTGAACATTTAGGTTCCCTTTTATAAGGGTTATTGTTAGTATTTTCACTCGTTGGGCGTTATACCGAATTACTAAATAGTAACTATCGGCATAGATGTAAGCCCTGGGGTAGGTAGGCAAGATCAATCCACACCTCCCCGATCAACTCGATCAGAATGTCCGGAAGAGGAAAAGGCAGGAAGGGCCCGAGGCAGGAAGGGCTCAGGAGGCAACTGCACCGTCGTCCCACACGCAGAGGCAGCAAACGCACATCCGGACCCACAACAAAGAAGCACGAGGCGTACCCACACCCTCAGTATTTAGTTACTGATATGCAACCTCATAGGACATTGGATAATAGTGTATATGTTATAATGTTGTGATGTGAATCGTTGAAATGTTATTTAATTATACATTACTGCTGCAACATTGTGTTGCGGGACCTGATAGTCCTGGGTTAAGACTACCTTATATTTCTAAGAGGGTCATATATCTTGTTGTGAGTGTAAGTTGTCCATGAGGTTGCAGTCCCTTTTTGTATTTCGAATTTAGTCCAGTTATGCTAGTGGAGGCCCTACACCAAAGTTGTGTGAGCCACCTGTGTAATTGAGTCAAGATGCACAAGTTACGGAATTTTTTACCACTTATCACTGTTCCCTAGTTAAGTACATAGTGTACTATACAGTTTCCACCATCCTAACTGCCGGCAAAAATCCCTTCTCGAAGAGGGAAATTCACCCTAAGAAAAAAACAAGGCTTATTCTAAGGCGCCAAGGTTTCGGTTAGCCTCCCTGCAGGATTGACTGAGTTGGGTACAGAGCCGTACCAACAGGGTTGTACCAGGCTGTACATCTGTATGCCCCAGTCCAGGCGATTCCTAACATAGGAAAGAGTGCTTTTCCCATTATAGGAAAGGGCCCGTTCCCTTACAGTTTGTACCAACTTCCCTTGACTTATAGTTGTACAGATTAGATTGTTTTAAGTTATAAATTTTGTGGGGTGTGATCCAAAAAGGTCTTATTTGGTTTACGATTGGTTAGTCAAATGGAATTCTCATACTGAAGCGAATGTCGTGTACTGCGGTTATTTATAGGGGAAGAGCGGATCGAAAAGGATTGAGTGTATCCACTAATCCAAACGTGCGTTACAAAAGGAAGTCACAGTCATCCAATCGGAAGAGAGCAGTCTGTGAAGTCACCTTTCCTATATAGAGGTACTAGCGCCTGTGTGCAGTCAATCGATGCGCCAGAGTTATTCAATGATGTCGGACACTAAGAAGACGATGAATTGGGGTGAGCCAGGAGTAAAGACAGCAAGTCATGGGCCAGCAGTGACTACTAAAGTCATGACAAATCTACATCCAGAAGAAGTTGATTTTAACTGGGATATTGTGGATTTTTTAACATCACAAGAATTTATTCCGGAACCTTTGTTGCCTTCTGCTTCTTCTTATGTGCACGTCAATGATTTTAAGCAAAGACAAAAAGAAGAATTGGAGCGATTTTTACAACAACAGAAAGTAGAAGAACAAGCTTTTCTTATGCAACAGCAGGAAGAAGAAGCAAGAAGGAAACACCAGGAAGAAACAGTAGCAGCAGCAGAGAAGAAAGAAGACCAAGGACAGAAAGAGAATAGTGAAAATCAAACGGTCACGACGGTACTTTTAGATATTTTAGCAGAGTTAAGGAGTCTGAAACAAATGTATCAGACTTCTTTATCACGACCGAAGAGAAAAAGGCCTTCTCGAGCTAAACAACCCAATCTCACTGTGACTACGTCTGCCATACCACCGTTAGTGATTTCTACCAAATCATTGACAGGAACCACCAGTCCCGAAGTAGGCCTTGGCCGTGGCAAAGGCTGAAGACAGCTCAAGATGATTTCGTCCCGTTTCTGAGTTTGTTTTGTTTTAAACACACAAAACACCACCGGTCCTTTTCAGGGCCACTCCAATTATTTCGAAAAGAAATACTATTTCAATTGCCTAATTCAATGAAAACTCAAAAGTCCTTTCTTATTTATTTTTTAAAAACCCATGATGAACGTGTGAGTGAATGAATGTGTGAGTGTAGGTTCTTATTCTATAAAATCAAAACCAAGAGACACTTACTTTTTTCTCTCTGGTGTATTCTGTTACAAACGTTACAATTCAATATCACAACATAACATAACACAATACCACTTTAAAAAAGTTCATAGGTTTCTTCTGTTTCACTCTTTCTGTTTTTTCATTTTCTTTACTGTCACAGGTTTTTCTTTTTCTTCTTCCTCTTCACTTTCGTTTCGTCTTCTTTTCTTGTCTTTGTGAACGTGTCGGGGTTCTTCCTTGGGGGTGGGTACCTCTTCCTCCTCCTCCTGTTCAGAATTCCTTTCCTCCTCCTCCTTCTGTTCCTGTTGTTTCTTAGGGCAGTTTGGAGACCAATGTCCTTTCTCTTTACAATAATAACAGGTATCTTGACTTTTGTCTCTATTGGTACCTTTTTTGTTTTTCTCACGATCTGAGCATTCTGTAGCCCAATGTCCTTTCTTCTTACAGATATAGCAAGTATCTTGACTTTTATCTCGAAAGGAGGGAGAGTAGTCCGTAGGCTTGTCTGAAGAAAACTTTCGTATGACCCCACGTAAAGCTCTGATGAGAAGTTCCACTTGTGTAGGTTCTTCCATCGTTCTGGTCAATGTGAGAGTGAAATGAATACTAAAAGGTTAGACACTGACCCTTTATATATGCACGGATCGGACATGAATATATAGGGGTTATGGTCTTTAAAATGTAGTCATTTGACTTTTTGCAGACAAGATGAAAAGACCGCATCATGTTGTGGAGAAAGGAGAAGACAGTAAGAGACAGAAACGTAATGTATCGCCTAGCACAATAGCTGAAGTCTTGGCTCAGATTCATGCCAGTGATTTTGAAGATGACATGAGTGAGTCCGAATCCACACCCAGACAATCGACGTCCAAGCAAAGTGCACCACCCTTAGTAAACCCTGAAAATTACTATCACATTCAAGAGACGGAAAAACGCTCCTCTCGAAAATTTAGAACAACAGCTTACACATATGCCGTAAAGTTTAAAGATTTCAAGTCCAATGTACCTTTGGAGAATACAGAAGGGTTCATTACCGAGGTGTGGGATTCTGTGTTAACTGCACTGAAACAGCAATGTCAAGCCAAAGAAGACGATCGATTGAGACTTTCTATTCATCACGATAATTTGAAGTCTCCCGTTTGGATCGAGTTTAGTAGCCCGTCACAATTAACACCTTCCAAAGTCATCGACAAAATTCAACATGTGCAACAATCCAACGACAAGTTTCACATCACCGATGGAAAAGCCACACTGTTCATAACCCACGTGTTTCTTCCTCAGGGGACAGGACGCAAAAAAAGTGTTATTGGTCGACAACCTTCGCAACACCAAACTAAGCCTCGTCCGAATTATCAATCCTCAAGACCAGATGTGTTTAGCCCGTGCTGTCGTCGTAGGACGAACGTATGCCAACAAGAACGACACGGCAGAATGGAAAAGAGCCTGGAAAAGTATTCAACGATCTGACCGAGCCAAACAACGAAGTGAAGCAGAACTCCTGTTACAGCAAGCAGGGATATCCAAAGACACCCCTTGCGGTATTCCAGAAATGCAAAAATTGCAAGACGTCTTGGCTCCACGTTACACTTTGAAAGTACGCCCTCAAGAAGTGCGTGGTCCTCTTTTGTTTCGAAGCCACGATTTCAAAGAAGGAAAATACATTCACGTCTATCATCACGATGGTCATTTTGATACCATTACCAGTATCACTGGATTTCTGGGATACAGTTACTACTGTGAAAAATGTGACTATGGTTATAACAATCGAGAACAACACAAGCATTGTGGATCAAAATGTGAGGGATGTTTGTCCTCTCAACCTTGTCTGGACAAAGGACAAGTACGAGTGCATTGCCCTGTTTGTCAGCGCACTTTTGTCAGTCTTACCTGTTACCTACAACATTTGAAGATGCAAGGTTCACAACAGAAAAGTACTTGTCAGCTTTTGAGATTGTGCCCTACTTGTGGACAAGGCATACGTACCAATAGTGTTAAGTTACACGTTTGTCGAGGGAAGAAACGATGTCACATTTGTCATCAAATCGTGGATTTGGAGCACGAATGCTTCATTCAAAAATATCAACCCCAAACAGAAGATACCCAGAAGAAAGGAAATTTTATCTTTTTTGATTTCGAATGCATGCAAGAGACTGGTATTCACATTCCTAATTTCTGCGTGGCTCACCGTGCGTGCGAGAAGTGCATCCAAGAACCTATCTTTAGTCATTGCCCTCACTGCAGCAAAATTCCTGGAGGACGTGAAAAAATCTTTCGAGGGCCAAACACGCTAGCCGATTTTGCCCAATGGATCCTAAACCCCATTGACGAAACGTGGAGTCCAGAAGACATCGAACGTTACGGAGATTGTCATCACCATGCCACGGTCATGGCTCACAATTTCTCGGGATACGATGGACAATTTCTGCTCAGATACTATGCGGAGCAAAGTACCGAACATCCTCAAGTGACTTTGAACAGAGCCAAAATCATTTCTATGCAAGTAGGACAAGTACAGTTTAAGATTCGATGTGTTACTTGGCCATGCCTTTGAGCCGCATGCCTAAAACGTTTGGAATGACAGAAATGACCAAAGGTTATTTTCCACACTTTTTCAATACCGAGGCCAATCAACATGCCGTTCTACGCCATTTGCCTGAGGCTGACGACTACGACCCCGACAACATCCGCACCGAACAACGAGAAGCTTTCCATGCTTGGTACCAGACTCACGCCTCGGACCCCTTTGACTTTCAAGAAGAAATGTTAAAGTATTGTCGATCTGACGTGGACATTTTACGACGTTGCTGTGGAAAATTTCGAGAATTGTTCATGGAACACGGAGGGATCGATCCTTTGAAAGAAGTTTGTACCATTGCCAAAGCATGTTCCTTAGTGTACCGAAAACGCTTTATGCCTGAAAATACTCTAGCTGTCATCAGTCCTCAAACGACAAATTTTGTCAAACGTCAATACTCGGTCAAAGCCCTACGCTGGCTCCATTACTTGTGCGACAAGGAAGACAAATGTATCCAACACGCTCGCAACGGAGGAGACGAAAAGACCATCGGAACATATTCAGTAGATGGTTGGGACTTATAAAACCCTCAGATCGTGTACGAGTTTAACGGATGCTTGTTTCACGGATGTCCCATGTGCTACCCTCAATGTGACACCAAAAATCAGTTTTTACAACGGACCATGGAAGACTTGTACCAGACCACATGTCAGCGACGTTTGAAGTTAGAACAGCAAGGATACCAGGTAGTGGAAATGTGGGAACACGAGTACGATCAGCGTTTGAAAACCGATTCCGAGTTTAAACGCATCGTAGAAAGTTACCAGTTGGTGGACCCCTTGAACCCCTGGGATAGTTTGTACGGAGGACGAACGAATGCCACTTGTTTGCTGTACCAAGCGGACGAAGAGAAAGGAGAAGAAATAAAATACTTACACGTGTGTTCGCTGTATCCTTACGTGTGCATATATTGTCACTTTCCGGTAGGTCACCCAGAATTGATGACAGAACACATTGAATTGGACCACATGCGTCAGTACGAAGGATTGATCAAGTGCAAAGTCGCCTCCCACAGACTTGTACCATCCCGTTTTACGTCACCGTTGCCAAGGAAAACTGATGTTTCCTTTGTGTCGCACATGTGCCGAAACGTGCAACCAAGACCAACATTGTCAGCACAGCCAGGAAGAACGCGCCTTGACAGGAACGTGGGTGAGCGTGGAATTGTTTAAAGCTCTGGACCTAGGATACCGACTGTTAGAAGTGTACGAAATTTATCACTTTCCCAAGACAAAACAATACCGCAAGGGCGACGAGACACAGAAAGGTATTTTTGAAGACTACGTGGATGCCTTTTTAAAACTGAAACAAGAAGCTAGTGGCTATCCGTCCTGGTGCCACACACCCGAAGACCAACAGATATTCAAAGAAAAATATCGGGAGCAGGAAGGCATCACTTTAGACCACATCGAGAAAAACGAAGGAAGGCAATCGTTTGCCAAAGTGATGCTCAATTGCTTGTGGGGTAAAATGGCACAACGACCGTCTTTACCCAAGACAGTGCATTTGTCCGAACCGTCTCGCTACTTCCAGATGATTCACGACAAAACCAAAGTCATGAAACACGTCGACGTCATTCGTGAAGACTTGATCTTAGTCAATTACGAAGAAGAACTAGACTTTGTAGAAGCCTACAAATTTGGAAATGTCATCATTGCGGCTTACGTGACAGCCCACGCTCGCTTAAAATTGTACGAAGTGTTAGAACTGTTAGGAAATCGTGTGTTGTATTTTGACACGGACAGTTGCATCTACATTCACCGTCCGAACCAGTGTAACCCTGTCATCGAAGGAGTCCGTTTAGGAGCCTGGACCGACGAACATCCCGACGACAAGATTCTAAGTTTTGCAAGTGGTGGTCCTAAAAATTACGGCTACGAATACCGAGACCCCCAAGGAGAAATGCATACCGAATGTAAGGTGAAAGGATTGACTCTCAATTATCGCACCAGTCGAGTGGTGAACTTTGACGTGCTACAAGAAGCCTTACAGTCGGGACAGGATGAAACGTTTAAAGTGACCACCCACGAACCGCACAAGATTGTCCGTTTACCCACACACCAAATCGTTAGCCGACCTTTGGAAAAAGTCTATCAAATCGTGTACCAACCTTTATCACTTGTGATCAAACAGATTCCGTGGAAGGATATCAATGAGAAGATTCACACGGTGAAGGATTACAAATACTTATTGCAAGAACTGTGCCCCATGAATTGGGGTTGACGTGTAGTGTGTGTTTTAGTGACTTGCTTTCTGGGATTTCGTTTACCTGTCGATTCCTTGTGGACACTTTACGAACACTACCTACCAAAAAAGACAATATGGTGACTCCTTTAAATGTCCACGAGAGACTCGTTCTGTTAAAAGCCTTACGCTTTCATCTGGATACGTCTCGACATCTACAGGAAAAAATTATTCGTCAAGCGGTGTACGAAGATGTGTGTAGCTTGTGATTTACACCCTCATTGGACAGATGTACGTAACTGGAAAAGTTGGGATGTTGAGGCTTGGACAAACGAAGTATCCCATTATGCCCAAGCGTTGTGTTCGTAAAATACATCGTCGAGTGAAAAAAGTCACTTTTAAACCTGTGTTAGTTGACAGTACCAGAAGAAGAAGAAAAAGAATCTGTCACCGAGGACAATCCCTCTGTTCAAGACAAGACTGTCATGGACATTCCACCACAAAGACCCTTCCGAGAGGACACCTATGTGACTGTACCCCATGTAGAGACTATAAGAACATTACACACTACCTCTAGGACACCTTCGTTACCCAAACAATGTTGTACAGTGACTTGTTTATATGCTACTTTGATCGTTTCCATGTGTATTTTATTCCTGTATTTATCCATTTGGCTTTTATGTATTTTTGTCTTTCGTGTTGCATTGAAATAAACGTGTCTTGAAAAAATTATAAAAACCTCTTGTCTTGTCTGTTTTTGTCTCAATCGTGTCATACCCTACACTACTATGGCTAACTCTGCTATTTCTACTACTCCTTCATCCTCGACATTCAAAGTCATTGACGAACACTTAGATCATGCTAGTTGGGAAGCCTTGTATCTTCGTCATCCTTTTAACATGTTAATTGCTGGACCGAGTGGTTCAGGCAAAATCGAATTTGTCAAACGTTTGATCGAACATAAACATCATTTGATCGATCGTCCACCTCAACGCATCGTGTGGTGTTACAAAGAGTGGCAATCGACATACAGCCTCTTGCAAGAAAGTCAAGGTGATTCCATTGTCTTTGTAGAAGGCATTCCTAAAGAAGACGAGGGGATCGTGTCTGACCCTAGTCAAACTCATTTGGTCATTTTTGACGACATGTTAGGAGAAGACGAAGAAGAAATTAAACTGTGGTTTACGCGTAAAGGGCATCATCGTAATGCCAGTGTCATTTACATTACACAAAATTTATTTCAACAAAGTAAAGCCCATCGTACCATTAGTCTCAATGCTCATTACGTGGTCTTGTTTAAAAGTCCTCGAGATAAATCACAAGTGCAAGTCTTAGCCAAACAGTTAGGAACACCTTGGCTGACTCGTGCGTACGATGATGCCCACTCAATCACCACACGCCTATTTACTCGTGGATTTAAAACCCACCCCCACCCCCCGATTATTTGCGATTTCGTACCGATTTGTTTCACGACTGGTGTCAAGACGGAGGGCCTGTCGTGTACACGTCCTCGTCGTCGACATAACCATATGAAGCACTGAAAAAATCTATAAAAACCTTGGGTCACTTTGACCTTGTCTCATACATCGTCAACATGACGTCCCTTCAGTCTCATCTTCCCATCAAATTGATTCGTGCCTTGTACGGCATCAGTCGCGAAAAAAATCTACAAATACGTGCTCACGTCTTAGAAGCCAGTCTCAAAGAAGTCTTACGATGGTTTACGGTGACAGCACGTCAAATACTGCAAGGCATCATTCACATTCCACATCAAACAAAATGCTTTTTTGACAGAAACAAAGTAGCCTTGATGCAACTGGCCGATCCTTGCATCGACACTCAAACCAAAAAGTAAATCATATTGAAACCTGGAGGTAGTGGTTCTCTAGGAGGTGTCATCATTCGTTCCCTTTTAAAATGGGATCCCAATACTCCCAAAGTTCACCCCAAGAAAAAAAAATCCAAACGAACCCCTAACAAAAAGAACAATGGTGCCAAGACCAAAACACAGAAAAAGAAAAGTCCACAGAAAAAAAGCGGCCACCCGCAAAAAAGGCACTTCGGCCAGGACGCAACCTTATCTTCGACCAACCACGATCTGCAAGAGAAGATCTACAAGGACGTTTGGCAGGGTCCGCGTTGCCAGTAGCCTCAGGTTCTTCCACTTCTCCGTTGCGGGTGATGCCAGCCAAATCCAATTTGACACACGTTCTTCCTAATTTGATGAAACATTGGAAATCTGCCTCTCCCAAAACGTCTCCTCCACCGGTGACACCCTCGTCCACATTAGCGGCAGTAGCAGCTGATCACAAAGTATCAGCCCCCAAAGTCAAAGTCCAAGAAAGATCTGGCATGTTAAAGAGTCTACTGGATTTGTCCAAACAAGAACTGTCCCGATTGAGTCCGTTACGAACCCCTTCACGACGTGTGTTACCTGTCATGAAGTTGATACGACGCAAAGATAATCAGTGGCGTCGCATTCCAGTATAAAAATATGACTTGAGAACAACAACGGGAATCAGTATTTTCTCTGCCACTGCTGAACACTCAAGGATGCTTCCTCACAAACGTGCACACCACAACCCTCGTCGTTCTGCTGTCCAAAAAGGAAAAGGAAAAAGACAATCTCGTCATACTACAAAAGGCTTAAAAACCAAACATCGACGTCATCCCCTCCAAAGACGTAGTCCTTTAAAGAAAAAGAAGCGTCACCAAAAAGGAGCATCCTTTGGCAATTTTGGGAAACACATCGTCACCTTTTGACGAAGCGCTAGTAGATAAAAGAGGGTGTGTACCAAGTCATTGACGTTAGTGGTATTGTGGAACGAACAAGCAAAGATGTCACCTCGTACAAAACATTCTTATTCGCTCCCCAAGGGAAAGAAAACGAAAGGACTACCTCCTCGTTTAGTCAAACACGGAGATGTGTTGTCCGTCCTGTCCAAAGCCTCTCCACTCATGCGAAAACAAATCATTAAAACTGCTTCCAAAGATGTCATCGATACCGTGTGCGAATGTTGTTTGAATGTATTGAAAGGTACGATACCTTTGTCTCCACACCAGAAAAAATGCTTAGCCAAATATCGACACGTTCTTCGTCAAATGGTTCAAAAGAAAATATCCATTCGTCAAAAGAAAAAGATGTTGGTGCAACGCGGAGGATTTTTTCCCTTTCTTTTTCCTATCTTGGGAGGATTAGCAAAAGCCGGCGCGAGTATATTGCCAGGTTTGGTACAAGAGATAGCACGAGGGATCTCCCAAAGTTGATCCTTCCAGAAGATAAAAGGGAACCATGGAGCACCACGATCTCAGACGTAACCTTTGGAAGCCCATGGAAGGACGAAAACTGACTTTAGTCCCTTACAAACGATGGATGGAATACCATCGTTGGCAAGAACAACATACCCCCCATTTACCACCGAATCCTGATTTGAACGAGATGTCCCAATTACAGCACGAATTGCAATCCTTGATGCATCGCCACGATTTGTCCGAAACCGAAGAATCGCAAAAGTACGGTCAACTTTTGCAACGACTACAACTCTTTCATCGAAAAGCTGTTGAACAAACAGCTCTACCTACTCTGTCCGATTTGAAGGCTCTAATGAATAATCCGTCGCCCTTACCATCTACAGCAGCCAAAACAGACGTCACCCCACCATTACCCAAGGAAGAAGAACCCCATGATCTCTTTCAAACACCCACTGTCACTCCCATTCCGATTAAGATTGCCGCTTCCTTATTGACCCCTTCCCCCACTCCCCAACGAGAAGAACTAAAAACTTGGGTTAAAAAGATGATGACCACTCCTCCTTCGACATATGTGAAAAAGGAAGAAAGGAAACCAGAAGTGAGAAAAGAAAAGAAGACCAAAGCTATCTCATTACCACCTCCACCACCACCACCACCAGTACCCTCGACGTCAACTCCTGTGGCACATCGGACACGTAAAACCGTTTCCAAACAACCCCCATTTCGTCCCACCCAAAGCAATATCCTCGAAGAGTGGGTCACTTATTAACAAAACCATGGAGAAGGTATTAGCCAGCATTTACTACGATCCAGCTCACCCTGCAGGTTACGGAGGCATTCAGAAATTGTATCGTGCTGCAAAAACTCGCTTGAAAAAGCTCCGTTTACCTGCAGTACAACGATGGTTACAAGAACAAGCGACGTACACTTTACACAAACCCATTCGACGGAAATTTCACAGAAGACGCACTCAAGTGGAAGGCATCGATCATCAAAGGCAAGCCAATTTAGCCGATGTCTCTCATTTAGCGACCTACAATCGTGGCTACAAATATTTGTTTTGTGTCATCGACGTCTTTTCCAAATTTGCATGGGTCGTACCATTGACATCCACATCGAGCGTAGAGTTCGTACGAGCTTTGCAACTGGTGTTGAAACAAAGTGGTCGTCACCCTCTTCGATGGCAAACCGACAAAGGCACCGAATTTCTGAATCAAGCTTTCCAACGAGAATTAAAGAAACGTGACATTCATTTTTTCACCACCGAAAATCCTGAAACCAAAGCCAGTATCATGGAACGTTTTCAACGTACCTTGAAAGAACGCATGTGGAAATATTTTACACATCAACACACTCTCAAGTACATCGACGTCTTACCGCACTTAGTCCAAGCCTACAACCAATCTTACCATAGAAGTATTGGACGTGCCCCACAAGATGTGACACCTGACAACGAAGTGACTGTTTTTGAGCTCCTGTTTGGTACGTCCCGGACGACGGCTGTCCCCAAGAAAGGTGGAGAAGTGTTAACCCCGGGAGATTGGGTACGTATTGGCAAAACCAAACGCACTTTCGACAAAGGTTATTTACCCAACTGGACCACCGAATTGTTTCGTGTTACTGGACGAGTGCGCGATCGTCATCCTACCTTCTATAAATTGGAAGACATGAACAGAGAAGTATTAAAAGGAACATTTTACTTGCCTGAGTTACAACTTGTCACCAAAAAAGAAGACGACGTGTACGATATTGAAAGCATTCTCGAACGAAGAACCCGTAAAGTAGGAAAACGTCGTGTCAAAGAAGTCAAAGTACGTTGGAAAGGATATCCTCTTAGTTTTGATTCTTGGATTGACGCTTCGCAAGTCATCGACTATAAAAAGAAGTGACCATCATGCCCTTCAATACAGCTTCAGCAACCACAGTGACTACTCCTTCACCCACTTCTTCTCTGCAAGATTTACAAAAGCAACCCTTGTGGGTGTGGTGTGGAGAACGTGTCCCTAAAACGCAAATCGTCTTTTTCTGTCAAATCTTTGTGGTGTATTGTGTCATTGGTGCAGCCATTGCTAATTTGAGTTTGCAACAAGGAGACAAACAATTGTGGACTATTTTACTCAGCAGTTGCATCGGTTATCTTCTTCCCAATCCTTCCCTGAAATACTCTTACAACGGGAACAACAGTAACAATATTGGGAACCTTGCGTCCAACGTTAGTCATTCTCCTGACAGTCACCCTTCCAATCACAATCCTCTTTTAGACACTCCTTTAACCTCGAGTGACTCCTCGGACAGAAGAACATTGGAATTATGAACAACACTATTAACCAATTTTACTTAACGTTACCCAGTGACAGTTCCATGGAGGTGTTTCCTAAGAAAACGTTGTGCTGTTACACGGCTAAATTACCTCAAGCCATGCATTTGGATGAAGATGCTCATTTGGAAGTGGCTTTAGTGGAAATGATACACCCTACACAAATCAAAAACATCGTCGAAAATCAAAACACTTTTACAGTAGAAGTGTTTGACGAGCAATTGCCTTAGACGCACGAGCCATCACTGGCATTGACACAAAGAAATCAGATGGACCCAAAACTAAAACCGTGTCCACTCATGTGATCAGCATTCCTCCAGGCTATTACTTTAGTGGTCAACATTTAGTGACTACACTTGCTACCAGGTTTAATGCTGTGTTTGGTAAAGCCATGGACAAACTACCCTCCAAAAAAAGTGTTACCTTTGAGTACTATCAAGTGGCTCGTCGTCTCATGATCAAATTTTCAGAGGATAAAATGATAGGCATTACCTTTTGTCCTGAATTGTATGATATTTTAGGTGGAGACACCGAGTTGCTCAAGAAGAGAAATGAAAAAACACAACTCATAGACAATAACTCGGATGTTGCGAAATATTTTAAATTCCCTGTAGAAATGAACCAAGGACCCAACTTGATGTTTGTGTACTACGATGTGGTGGAGTACAACGTGGTAGGACACATCTCTGTACCGTTACTGCGTGTCATTCCTTTCAAAGTGGATTCTGTCGCCGCCGCTGACGAGGAAGGTGGAAATACCTATCACGTTCACCGCAAATTTTTACATCCTCATTATTTGCCGGTCAGTAAGTCGTATTTCGACAGTGTCAACATTACTATAAAAGGAGAACTAGGACAAAATCTTCCATTTACCAAAGGGAAAGTCACAGTGAAACTCCATTTTCAAAAACGATTCTCGAACAACTGAAAATGTGATGTATCCTGTGTACCAAGGAGTCACTCGACAACGAGGACATGGTTTAGGAGATATGTTTAAATCAGCCTTTCGTTCCGTGGTCCCTGTTTTGAAACCGATGGTGACACGAGGATTGCACGCCTTAAAAGATGCCGCATTGACTCACGGCAAAGATTTTCTTCAAAATGTTCTCATTGACAAACAAAACCCCAAAGAAGCTTTTTTGAGAGCAGGCAAAAATGTCTTGCTTCAAACGGGTAAAGAGATTTTGGGTCGACGAGAAAGTCCTATAAATGCCCTCAACGGTACCGAGTCTGGCATTCCTGCTTCCCTGACGACACAGCAAGGACAAGGTAGAAAGCGACGACAAAGGCACCCTTTCAAAAGTCTCCGTACCTCTAAAGTTAGAAAGACGAAGAAAAAAAGAACCGCTCGAGACTTAGACATTTTTGATTATTAAAAGTAAAAAACATAGAGACTGAGAGAAAAAAATGATGCACCAAGAATCTTGTGCCTGTTCCAAGTCGGAACTGGATCTCTTTGCAATGCCACCCACGATGATGACCATGCAAGAAGCCCAATGGGTTGAATTTCATCCCGTCTCCTCTTTGACGGAGTCAACTCCCATCGAGTTTGAAATCAAAGGACAACCCGAAGATTACATCGATCTCAACAACAGTTACTTGTATTTGAAAGTGAAAGTGACCAAAACGGACAACACCAATCCAGGAGCCAATGATAGAGCAGCTCCCGTCAACAATTTCATGCATTCCTTGTTCAGCGATGTGGATTTGTACATGAATAACAAACTGGTCAGCAGTAGCATGGATACTTACCCTTACCGAGCGTACCTCGAAAATCTCTTGACGTACGGAAAAGAAGCCAAGAACACTCATCTAGATGCTTGCGTGGTATGGAAACCTAACACAGCAGAAAAGTTTAACGACACAGCCTTCTCCGTAGTTGACGGTGACAATCCCGATCTTCACAATGAGGGTTTTAACGAACGTCGAAAGAAAATTCTGCAAGGACGTAGTTTAGAACTATTCGATCGTTTGCATTTGGACATGTGGTTTCAAGAGAAGTATTTGCTGAACGGGGTGGATATTCACTTGAGACTGAATCGTAGCAGTGCTGCTTTCCATTTGATGGCTCATGCCAACGAATACAAAACCATGATACAAGAAACCAGGTTATACGTGCGTCGTGTGGAAGTGTTACCTAAAGTGGGAAATGATATCAGTCACATTTTGAGCAGAACGACAGCCAAGTATCCGATACGACGCGTGGAAGTAAAAACTTTCACCATTGCCGCTGGACTGCGATCTAAGATCGAAGATCATCTGTTCCAAGGACAGTTACCCAAACGTTTATATATTGGTATCGTCAGCAATGCAGCCCTCAACGGTACCCTCGATCAAAATCCTTTCCAGTTTAAGCACTGCGGAGTATCCAAATTCGAAGTGAGTCGCGATGGCAAAACTTTGTGTACCCGACCTTTCGAACCCAACTTTGCCCAGAAGAATTATTTGAGGTCGTACTTATCGCTGTACGAAGCCACATGACAGTTAGGAACCAACACCAGTCACGGTATTTCCTACGACGATTATGCAGAAGGTTACACTTTGTGGGCTTTTGATTTCACTCCAGACCAAGGCAGCGACGAGGGACATTTCCACCCTATAAAATCTGGCCAACTGCGTGTGGAGCTTCAGTTTGCAGGCGCTCTTGCCGACACGGTGAATGTCATTCTGTATGCTGAATTCGATAATACCATAGAAATCAACAGTTTGAGAGAAGTCATTCTAGACTATTAAACACTATGGAAAACTCTTGTCCCTCTTTGAATAGTGGAGAATCCATGGAAATTGAATGGAAGGTTACAGAGAAAGCAAACCCCCAAGACCAAAAAGAAGTAGTGATCATGCAGTCCAGATGGCCAGAACAGGAACAACAGTTAGTCGTCTGCTTTGCCAAACACTTGGAAGATACAATGAGGGACATGAATTAAAAAAGATTGTTATGGATGTCAAATCGATCATCCCAGTCAAATTCAGCACGATAAATGTATGATGATGAGTCAAGAAGAAAAATTAGACGATTATCTGAACGAAGCTTGGAGTCTCATCTCAGAAGAAGCCGTATTACTTCAATGGTATAAAGACTTGTGTGCTCATTCCTCTCCTCCATTGTTTGCTCAAGAAATTGATCGCATCGAAGCTCTCTTGGCCAAGAGTAAGGAGACGAAGCAAACCAACAGTTACTTGACAGACCTTTTCAAGCAAAAAGTCTGGATTGAACTGATGACTTATCATCACCTGTGAAGAAAGGAAAAAAACAAGGCTACACAAAAAAAATGGATACCTGGGAACTTTATTATCTTTTGAACCGTAGTTCGTACACTGCTTCTTGGAATCCTGTCGTGTGTGCTAAAGATGAACTACCTCATCGCAAACCTCAAGAGAATCAAGCTTATGTCATCAACACAGATGACAGTCATCTTCCAGGAACTCACTGGGTAGCTTTCTACTTTCCTCAAGAGGGTTGTGTGGAGTATTTTGATTCGTACGGATTACCCCCTTTCGAAGATGATATCATTGACTTCATGAGAAGAAATGCCCAGACGACACGATTCAATAATGTGAAATTACAAGGCATATATTCTATGGTGTGTGGACAATATTGTGTCTATTATCTCCATCATCGCAGTCTTGGATATTCTTTAGAACATTTAGTGACTTATTTTGATCGTTATTCGTCTCGAAACGATGACAAAGTAGATCGATGGTTTTGTGACCATTATGGTTATATGTTATCTTTAGCTAGGAAATGTAGTGTACATCAATGGTCCAATGACTTCCAACAGTGGAAATCTCAATTTAATTCACAACGTTGTCAACCATGTCAAAGATAATGTATTAGTGTTATGGAAGAAAAAAATGTTTGTTATTTAAAAAATGTTTGTTATTTGAAAAATGTTTGTTATTTGAAACAATTGTGTTTTGTGAGTTGTTTTGTTATTTGAATAAAAATGTTGTGTTTTGAAACCAATGCGTCTGTCGTTTGTTTTACATTTTTATTCATGTAGATGCTCTTTGACTTTTCTTTCTATCCCTCACATCAAACTATCCCAACGTTTCCAAACCCTAAACCGTAGAGGGGTGTTTTCCATCACGTCCGCGCTAGAACCATATAAAGCAGGGGTAGTCTCCAGTCTTCATACTAGCAGAAATCACCGCTAAAATTAAAATTAACTGTTTAGAATAATTAGTAACATAAAAATAGTTAAAATTAGCCTGTGTCTCTGCGGAAGTGGTGATATGATGGGGTGTAGATATAGACTTCATAAAGAACGTCTGCGCGCCTGCGAGTTTACACTCACTTATAATCATATACTAGCAGAGATCACCGCTATATAACTTTAATATATAATTAATAAGAGTAGACTGAGGAAAATATCCATATTAACACCACCCTATTTCTGTCAGAATAAAAGTTAGTGGCACTCAACATTCAAAATTATTCATAAACCTTGAACTGGACTTCAATGGAAGTGGAAATTGCTTGGACAATATTCGAGGAAATGGAACAGTTGATGCTATCACTGACAACAGAGGAAACGTGGGGAACCAGTCTACAGAACAGCCCTTCTCAGGGCTATTTTCTTAGGGATAATTAATGTTAATGTTGATGTTAGTGTTAATGTTGATGTTGGTGTTAATGTTGATGCTGATGTTGATGTTGTTTCATATTAATAATAATGATACTAATATTTATGTTGATGTTGATACTAATATTAATGATGTTCTTGTTATTTTATTAATATTAAATTTAATGATATTAATGTTGATGTTGATACTAATATTAATGCTGTTGTATTAATATTAAATTTAATTATACTAATGTTGATATTGTTGATACTAATATTAATGTTAATTGTCAATTGTTATTGTACTGTACTGTTGTAAATTGTCTGGTATTGTTACTATTCCTACCCTTTGTGATTCTTGGGAATAGGGGAAGGCTAGTGAAACAGTGGGGACACAGGCCCTTTTCTTATAGAAATCGCCTGGATTGGTGTACACACATGTATACAGCCTGGTATACCTCTGTGCCTACGCATAAGTATACAATCAGGTATGCCTCTTTGCATAAACCAATCTGTCTCTCTGGGAAGCTGGTGTAGACCCATTTCTCTCCTCTATTTCTAAATTCTATGTCCTTGTCTATGTTATATGTTCTTTCAACAAATACAGAATTCTCAAACTCGATTGGTAACAGAGAATTCTATTTTACTGACCATACATCAATCTCAAATATGGCATTTTCGGATCACACGAAACCAAATTTACAACTTAAACAATCTACCGAGAACAAACTTGTATAGTCACTCTGACTCAATAGTGTAGGTATTTGTTTTTTTTTCCATAGGGTGAATTTCCCTCTTAAGAAGGGATTTTTGCCGTTAGGATGGTGGCGATTATATAGTACACTATGTACTTACTTAGGGACATAGTGACAAGTGATAGGAAATTCGTAACTTATCTAGCTTGACTCAATTGCACAGGTGGCTTACACATAATTGGTATAGGGCATCCATTAGAAAAACTGGATTAATTTGAAATTAATCATAAAGGGACTGCAACCTCATAGACACATATGCAAACATTGCACACTCACATTATGACCCTAGTAGAATATATAAGGTAGTCTTAATCCAGGACTTTCAGACCCCTGCGACACAATGTTGCAATAGTAAAGTAATACAATAAATAACACTAAAATGATACACAACACAACATATTATATAGCACATTCATCTTCAAACATGTCTTATGGGGTTGCAAATGTAATTAAGGGTGTGGTACTTTTTGAGCTCCTCGGGTTTGTTTGTATTTCGGTCCGGTTGTGCGTTCGGCTGCCTCTGCTTGCAAGACGATGATTATTTGGCTCCTGGGACCTTTTCCGCCTTTGCCTCTTCCTGACTGCCCGCCTGCCAATGAAGTTGATGGGGATGGATGTGGATGGGACTTGCCTACCTCACCCGGGCTTCCATTTATACCGATAGTTACTTTTTAGTAATTCGGTATAACGCCCAAATTAATAAGTGTATTAAGGTAAATAAATGTTCAGTGATATGCTGAATATAAAAGTTGTCCATATGCCCCTAGAGGGCGGAGATAACTTAAAAAAGTCAATTAGTAGTAGTCTGGCAAAGGCAGCGGACTGAGTAGGACGGCTGATCTGGAGCAGGCGACCTGGTGATGTCAGAGTTGTATTGCGAGAGCATGAGTCCCGGGCTTTTACAGTTGAGGATGTTACTGTGATATTATCCCGTCACTGTTTACAGACAGAAACATCGAATTGTACAGCGGTGGACTATACAGAAACTCGAAATGGATATTTCGTAACTCCCGACCTGGCCTCGTGGCAGAAATAGAAATGGAGGGAAGTATGTATAGCGGCAGCGACCTTGACTTTCTGAAGTGGAGACCACGTAACTCCCGAACTTGATTTGTGGCAGGGGTTGAAACAGAAGGAAGACAGGGCCTCTACTTCTACTTAAATACGAGACGAAGAAAATTGGCTGCTATAGATGTTATATACGGATATCGGACTGTATATACGGATATTGACGTCACCATTGGACTACGAAGAAAGCTGCACAATGAAAAGATTTTCATTGCCATTTCCTTTGCCTGAATAATAGGAGACTCATTTGGTTACGAGTACTCCTTTTTGACTAACTATTCCGTGGCCCTGAAAAGCTAATATGACCTCATTGGTACTGCCTCCAGCAAACTTACAACTCAAATTAACTACCATAACTACACTATTATATGTCGCTTGACATTTTACTTCTATAAATTGTTAGGGACTTATTATATGTACACTTATGTACTAGTTTTATTCGAATGATAGGACTTTAAATAACAATTCTTCAACTCAAATATTTGAGTAATTGCACAGGTGGCTAACACATTATTGGATGTTAAGCTGTCCATTAGTACAACTGGACTGAATTTGACTTTTAGTATGATCTTGTCGTTTCAGGTGTGGACTGCGTCCTTTGCTGTGCTGTCTTGCTGTTTGCGTGCTCTGGTGTGTGCTGCTGTGTCGACGCCCTCCTGGACCTGGGCCTTTTCCGCCTTCGCCTTGTCCGACTCACCAAATTACTAGCGAAATGAGAAAACATTTTCCATCGCTACCACTGTTTGCTCCGATTGGTTGTTAGGGGTGGGTGTGTGTAGGTACTATTCCTACCCACCCCATGGGCTTTCATTTCTCCCGATAGTTACTTTTTAGTAATTCGGGAGAACGCTCTATTTAAAATATAGTGCATTTAAGCACTGTAAATCCTGAGGGGGGGAGTAGCGACCCTCCCCAAGGGACCTTAAATGGCCACCGATATGGTGGCTATAAAAGTTGCCCATATGCCCCTAGAGGGCGGTGGCAACTCAAAAACATCCATTTCAGTCAGTCAGTCTGGCTAAGATAGGGTGTGTGTGTGTTGGTACTATTCCTACCCACCCAAAAGGGCTTACATCTATTCCGATAGTTACTTTTTAGTAATTCGGAATAACGCCCAAATTAGTAAGTGCACTAGTATGCACATAAACGCCCGCGGGGAGGGAGTAGCGAACCCTCCCCGTGGGAAAACAAATGTCCATGCGATTTTCTGGATATAAAAGTAGCCCATATGACCCTTTGTGGCCGGTGGCTACTATAAAACACCAAAAGTCAGTCAGTCTGGCTACCTATCGTTGGCGTATCAACTCAAAGAAGAAGATGAGTAGACTACAAAAGCTGATAGAACTTCAGATGCACCTGGAGAATGCTAGACGTCTCCTGGACGATCTGGCAATGGAGGCCAAAGAAGAAGAGGCCAGGATTAAAGAAGAGGAGGAGAGGAAAAAGAAGGAAATGAAAATGTCAATTTTGCCTCACCGCATCATGAGACAGAGTAGTAAAGTCACACCCATGGTGAGGACACCTTCACCACCAGAACCAGCTCGTCAAGCACAGGCACAGCCCCTACCACAATAACCACAGCCTCAGCCGCAACAACCACAGCCTCATCCACGGTTGCAGAATAGGAGAATAGAGAGGGAAGTTTTCACTATCCCTCAAAGTGAAGACTGGGATAGTGAAGCCACTCATTCTCCCTCTGCGCTCCCAATCACAAGAGTGAATTGGGAGAACGATTGGAGTAGGAAATGTGTGTGCGGGGCTAGACCTGGGCGATGTCAGCATTAGCCAGGTGCATTTTGAAGTTTAAAAAACAGCCCTTCTCAGCGCTGTCCAAATGTCTAGAAAAGAGACTTTCAAATTGCCAATGGGTATGAAAGAGAGGAGTAGTGTGATTATAAACACTGACTCTTTACTGATATAATAGTGTGTGTGCGCGCGCGCGCGTGTGTGTGTGTGTGTGTGTGTGTGTGTGTGGATAGTAAATGGTGTGATTTTGGATAGTAAATGATATGGTTTGTTTTGGATGCTTCCCTGTGTGTGTGGTTAGTAAATGGTGTGATTTTGGATAGTAAATGATATGGTTTGTTTTGGCTGCTTCCCGTGTGTGTGGTTAGTAAATGGTGTGATTTGTTTTGGCTGCCTCACGTGTGTGTGGAAAGTAAATGGTGTGATTTTGGATAGTAAGGTATATGGTTTGTTTTGGATGCTTCCCGTGTGTGTGGTTAGTAAATGGTGTGATTTTGGATAGTAAATGATATGGTTTGTTTTGGCTGCCTCACGTGTGTGTGGATAGTAAATGATGTGATTTTGGATAGTAAGGTATATGGTTTGTTTTGGCTGCTTCCCGTGTGTGTGGTTAGTAAATGGTGTGATTTTGGATAGTAAATTATATGGTTAGTGAATAGTAGTATATAATATGAAAAGTGAATGTAAGGGGTGTTTTCCTTCACATCCGTGCTTAAGATATATATACTCAAGTGGCTGACATTAGAACCATTCCACGAGCAGCAGAGAGGGTGAATCCTACAACGTTTTGAGACAAAATTTGATTGAAATCCTAAAACGAGCCGTCCTATAATCTTATTTCAACCAAAAAAAGGGCGAATCCTACAACGTTTTCAGACAAAAAAAATTGATTGAATCCTTAAAACGATCCGTAGGATTTCGTTGAAATCTCCCTACGAAATCATTTTAACTAAAAAAATGAAAACGATTTTTTAATTAATTTTGGTCGCAACTTGTTGTCATCCACCCTCTCTGCTGCTTAGTGATTTCATCACTGGGTTAACAAAAAATAATAAATGATTTTAACCAGTCTTTATGATGAAAGTCCTTAGGACGAAAATCCTTTGAAATTGCAAAGCAATTTAGGATTTCACAAACAAACTAATCACTAACACCTCTTCTTGTAAATCAATCAGATTATTGGACTGGTCGGTGAGTTTGAAATTAATTCTGGTTAATGAATTATTATGGCATCGCATATAGACTGGATTAACCGGAGACTCAATTATTAAAAATCCTGGAGGAGCTGTTGGTGCAAATGAATAAAGAATATACCCTTGCTGAGCTTGATTTGATCGTTCGAGATTAATTTGATAGCTTCCTTCAATAACATCACACACTAAATTAAGCGCAATCACCGATGAAATATTCACGTTGAACGGAGCGATATGTCTACCGCCACCATCTGGGTCATTATTATGTTTGAGGATTTTTATTTCCGGTGATGATGTTTTTTTCCATGCATCATGAATTATTTTAAAACCAACATCGATGGTGTCACTGAGAAGTTTTTTTAGTTCTGGTACGTTATATCCTGGTAGTTTGAATGTGGGGATATCTTCAACGCGGATTTTATAGTCTGATGCAAATTTTGTTCTCGATATGGGGTTTTTATCATCGAGTATTACTTGAATAAGTTGTGAATTAAATTTTTCCATATCGTCGATAATTTTATTGCATGTTTCTACGACGCTGATAAATTCATATCGGCTGAGAGAGCCGGATTTAAGAGATATTAACAACAGCGATAAATCATTATTCATTGCTGTGAAATTTTTAATGATTTCAGGTTCGTTAACAAAATTATATTGCAATGGTCCACCCTCCGCCCTATGTTCGTATGCTAACCCAAAAAACTCTATAAATAAGTTGTATTTTTTATAACTCTTTATTGGATTTTTAGGTTTTATTCTGTCGGTGATATAATCAGATTTTTGTGGTTCTGGTAAATTAACGGTTTCTCCCCGGGGTGGTAATTCAGGCCATCCTAGTACGGTTCTTATTGAGCTTTGATATATATCTACGACGTATCTTTCTGAGTTTATTTCAATTGCGGATGATAGCGTCGGCTCATGAACTGTTATAGCGATTTTCGATTCTGTTCCAGTGATCGATTTTATTCTACGCGCGAATTCATTATTGATTTGTTCGATTTGGTATGACCCTGTTGGTATCGAAACAACTTTCCAGTCTGGGGTTCCGTCGGGTTTATTCTCATTTGCAAACACTAAAGAATTATTGGGTTGTTGACCACCAAATGATTTTGATCTGATATTAGGCCAACTGTGATACACTCGTAGTTTTGCTAGAGCTATCTCCTTCACCGGAACCGGAGAGGGGAAATTCACACTGAATTCTGGATTCGTTGATGTTATTGATATCATACTTGTTTGTACTGGGTTCGTGTTCTCCACTACTCGTTGAAGTAATTCCTGCGGTGTTGTCATTGTTATTATACTCATGATTTATTTCTAATTTTGGTATCGAGGAATCATAAATACTGACCATCACTGAGAACTCACAATCTGGTATGGTTGATATTATTGAGATCATTTTGTTTTTTGGGTTCGTGTTTTCTAATTCCATCGATGTTGTCATTGTTATTATATTCATGTTGTCGCTCTAATTTCGATATCGCGGAATCAAAAATACTGACCATCGCTGAGAATTCACTATCTGATATAATTGTATTATCGAGTGACGATGATATCATCAATGATAATTGCGAGTATGCGGTTGATGCAATATGAAATTGAAGTAAGTAATTCTGCAGTTTACTCTGGCTGCATGATGATATCTTTTTTGCTATCCCGGTTGATATACCCCCGATTGTAGCCACCGCAGAAATGCAAATTGGAACTACGACCGGGGCAATCATTATAACCGATGCAAGTATTATTCCGGCGCCAGTGAGAACGCTTGACACCGAGTACATAATAATATCAATTGCGGTGATTCTTCGTCGGTATTTTTTTATTTTTATTTGATACTCCTCAGTGAGGGTTTTGAGTCTATTCTGAAATTCTCTGACCTGATCATAGCGACATTGCGTCGATGACAAAGTCATTGTTGTTATTTTAAAAAAGCTAGCGTTTTCAATTGTGAAATCCTTTCAATTTAGTTATTTACTTAAATCCGCTACGAATTCCACATACCAGGTTACTGAAACCCCAATCAAATTTTTATCAGTATCTGTTATAGTGAACTTTTCAGTTGTATCCTTGTCGATGATCGTTGAAATCGTATTATTAAACCCGGATGAACTCGACGATGATATATTAAATTGAGTTAATGGTGTTACTAGTGTTAATCGATAAATACCCTTAACGGTTGCAGTGATATTTAATTTGTTGTTTGTAGGTGTCCACTCAAATGATCCGTGTTGGATTGTGTATACCACGTTGTTGGTTTTCTCATGAGGAATTTTTGTTTTTTCAATGATTGTTATCATCCTCGAAAAATCACCTTTGACGGCTTCGATGAAGTTTTTCGTCTCATCGATGGATTTTTTAATATCAGGGAGTTTTATTTCTATTTTATCCAACTGGGTTCCAATAAATTTATCAATGATATTTCTACGAAATGATATAAACTGTTTTCCGTTTTCTTCAATTTTAGATTCAAGTGTTTTTAGTACAACTATAGAATTGTTTAACTCATCGTTGATAGTTTTTAATCGATCTGTAATCGTCGAAATGAGTACACCCGGTTTGAGTTTACCCTGATCGGAAAATAACGCAACGGTGTTCTCGATTGCGTTTTGTTGTTTAACTAAAATATCATCCAGAGAAATATTACTGGTTTTCAATTTACCCTGTTTGTCCTGAAATACAACTATTTCATTCGGGTCAACACTTTTTAAATTTAACGTCTCAGCGATTTCATCTTTAATTTTTTTTGTTATATCCTTGATAGAATCAGGGGTTGCTACGCCATCGGGTTTGGGTTTCAAAGATCTCCCCCAAATATCAATCATGTTATTGTAAAACTCTTTCTCTCTCTAAAAAGCGATTACTAGTGTATTCATTCACGACAACATGTGGTGGTTTTCCGCTTGGGTTACTCAAGGAGTTAGAAATAGCATCAAGGACATTTAATACTTCGCTGCCACATATTGGTGGGTCAATCATCGTTTGTGTTGGTAGCGTAGAATACCAAGTCTTCATTGGAAGGGTTTTTATATAACGCAAAAACTCTTTTGGTGGGGCTAATCCATATGAATCGAAATAGACAATCCCACGTGGATCAATAGCGTATGCAACCCAGTGAGTTCCAGGTCCGGTGCTGTTATCGAGATTAATGATTCCGGTTTCAACGCTGTTTGGTTGATGTGGTAATTGATCTTTCATAAAGACACCTCTGAAGTTTTTAATCGCGAGTTTTTTAGCAGCATCGAGTAAATCAAAATTGGACATGGGAACCATCGAAGATTTGGGAACCATAGGTTCCTCAATTAATAAACTGGTCCTAGTCTTAGACCCTTTCCGCTGTACCACGAATACGGGGTTCCTGGTAGTCTTAGACCCAATCCGTGAACGGATCGTCCCTTTTTTTTATATCCTTTCCCAGTTGCCTTCTTTAGTGCCATTCCTGCTGCAGTACCAACGGCTCCTAACGCTGCCGCTTTAGCCACCGCTGGGGCTGCTGCTGCAATCAATGCTGGTATCGCAGCTAACAACGGGAATATACCGCCTGTTTTAATCATATTTTTGATAGCAGCCGCAGAGAGAGTAATCTGAACACCTTTTTTGGCTGCAAGTGCATCATTGAAATGTTTCACCTGACGAGTTGTCAGCGATAGTTTATTTGCACCACCAGTCATTTGGTTGGGTTTCAACGTGATTGTGGTTCCACATTTTTTAGCTGATTCCGATTGCAATTTTTTTAATTGACCGGGAGTTAACGCAACACTAATAACACTATATGACATTATACATAATAGATTGATTCTAAATCGTTTACAATTTCAATTACATGTTTTCCACTGGTGCATCTACCACTCTCATTCTTCCACCAACACCTTCAAGTAGCATTGATTTGTCGCTGAGAATGACAGCAACCGCTCTATAATCAGCAATAGCACCACGAAGCACATTAGCTCTAAAGTGTATATCAACGACAGATTGTCTTGTTAAATCGAGATGTTCCAGTGAGAAGTAATAGATCGGATACAGATTTTTAAAATCATATTGTGATATTTGCAAACCAGTATCCACATTTTGATCGCGTGCCATAAATGACAACAGACGATGATAAACTCGTGCAATATGATTCTGACCGTAATCGAGTTGTACATCCTCGGATGGTTCCTGCTGGCCGTTTATTCTCAGTGAGACGTCCTTAACACCTAATTGATCAAATATCATATGGCTGAAGAGTTGATTGCCAACTCGTGTGTTATCTTGTAACGCTACGAATATATGACGTGGCGCAGCAACACCTTGTTTTGATGCTAGGTTCCAAGTGAATAACCCGTTGTTATTTGATTGCTTCACATCTGTACTCACTGATAACCAACTTAACAACGACTTTCCTCCTTGGTCCATAAATGATAGTAATCGTTCTTCTGCGGTGATTGCTGGAGTCAACACTGGCATCCACAATGATATTTTTGTTAAATTGACTTTACCGGCATCAGCATTTGGATTTGCATTGTCTGCTGGAATCCTCCAGATTGCGTCGTTATCATCACTCTTTCGTACAAGCGATACTGTATGCTTCGCCCCGTAGATAACTTTTCGGACGTTTCTACAGAATCCAAATATGTGATGCAGTGGAATCGCGCATGAAAATGATTTACGCCCTACTCCCAACATTGAGTTTCGTGTTGCAGCTCCTAGATTGAAATTAGGATCGTTGTTTATAATCATATCCTCGACCTCAGCATCATTATTATCACGTTTTTTTGGTCGTCTTACAACAAATGGATTTCCTCCAGCGGTATTCTTACCATCTTTTGCAAACATCATAGAAGGCCCTGCTGATCTTGTATAATCATCGGAATATCTCGCTAACCCGATTATTGTTGTAGCCACATCAACATCGCGATCTATGGACTCAATTTCTTTTCCATCAATGAGATATCTAGCACTCTCAAATAACGCCATGATACCATTATTGACAAAACCGACTTGAGTACCAGCTGGATACGGTGCTGGTACAGCAGGAGTATCAGCAGCTGTTACAATTTCTCCTTCTACTTCAATAAACGCTTCACAGGGCAAAAAGTATTTACTGGTATCATGGACTTGAAGATCAATTCTTGCTCGACTATTTGAGTCTATTGCATGATAGGCGTAATATTGATAATCGCGTACAGAATCATCCTTGCCAACTGGGGCATCTATATCAAACGCTGGATCAGGTGACTGTTTGAACATTTTATTCTATTTATCAGAGTCTAAATCGCGATTTCCCATTTCATCATCGTGTTTTTTTAAAGCCACTTCCTGCTATCATGTTTGCAATATTGCTTTGGTCGGGGGTTAAAACCATCGACGCTAATTTTTCATCTACTGCGTTATTTATAATTCTACTAACACTTGCAGGCATTTCCGCTGTAGACGGTAACGGTTTTGAAAATCCTTTGGATTTCATCCGTGATTTCACTAATGATGTTAATTTATTCTTCGCAGTTGAAAACGCTTTTCCAGCAAGATCTTCAACAGCACCAATACCCTTATCACGAATAACATCAATTGCTTTCATTCCTAGTTGTTTAGCTAACGGCATCACTTTTGGAGCCATTCTCGCAAATAACCCTGCAATGGTATTGCCTAAACCATCTCCGTAGTATGCTCTATAAACCGGAAACCGTGAATTAACTACGTAGACGGGGGTTGGTTTATCATGATTGTAGTGTATGATCATTATTTTAAATCAGAAACAATTTTTCAATTGTTATTTATCTAATCGATTCAGTCACTATGATACCCACTTTCCACTAACTCTCCAATGAAATCTCGATATGTGCTGATATCCATGATACCACCCTGAAATAATCGTCTACAGATATCAGCTGCTTCATTAATTATTTCCGGTGAGTTATTTCCGGCTCGGAACCCTCCTACAAGAACCTCTAATCGTGATATATCACTGAGAACACTACCAGGACATGAAACGCTAGCGTTTCCAACTAGACCACTCCCCGAAAATTTCTTCTCAACGTATGGCCGTCTTATTTGGAGTTGAAATTTTCTCTTGAAGTCTCTGTAGTCCTTCATCCTTCTATCTAAACTCCCAGTATTTATTTCATACACTATATCAGCCCATTCATTATGTGACATTCTATAATCCGAATAATTGTCCGTGAAAAACTTCTCTTGTGAATCATAGCTGTTAGCAGCGAATTCACCTAAATTGTCTATATCCTCGTTGAGAATTTGTTGTTTAGCGCTCTCGGTAAATATAATTGATCTAGGTAGTCCACTAACTAGTTCTTCCTGAAATCCTTTAAATTTTCGTTCTGAAGCGGTTGATATATCCTGAGGAAGTGATTGCAAGGATTTTTTTGTTTGTTTAGTTCTTTTTGCTATTTTTTCTAACACAGGGAGAAAAGTCTCTTCTTGTTTTTTTCCTTGTTCAGAGATTGTTGACACTATCTCCTTCGTTGCTGTGGTTACTGGTTTAAACAATTCTTCAGATCCCGCAGCAAAATCAGTCTGAAGACTTTGTCGTTGTTGTAGTTTATTCCGTACAGAGTCGCGAATTGGTACAAATCTCTTAATTGCATCCAGTCGTTCACGAGCCAATCGGGTTGTTAATGCTTCATTGACCATTATTTGAAATCAGAAACAATTTTTCAATTGTAAAACAATTTTTCAATCCCGACCTAACACCAGTGACAAAGTCACCGTGGAAGTGTTTTAACAGCTCTATCAATGATGAGGAAAGTATCATAATTGTATATAAAATAATTAATACTGATAGTTTCCTCACTTTTTTGACATGTCGGATGATTTTTGATACGGTCATGGAAGTGTTTTAACAGCTCTATCATTGATGAGGGAACTATCAAAATTGTATATAAAAATAATTAATACTGATAGTTCCCTCACTTTTTTGACATGTCGGATGATTTTTGATACCACCATGGAAGTGTTATTTCATCCTATCATTGATGAGGGAACTATCAAAATTGTATATAAAAATAATTAATACTGATAGTTCCCTCACTTTTTTGACATGTCGGATGATTTTTGATACCACCATGGAAGTGTTATTTCATCCTATCATTGATGGCGAAAGTATCATAATTGTATATAAAAATAATTAATACTGATAGTTTCGCCACTTTTCTATTTCTAAAAAAAATGATTAATGGTCGGGCAATCAAATATGATAAATGGTCAATCAAAATTGTTCATTTTCTTGAATTAACGCCCGTAGGTTTCTAACTTTAGAATTAACCTCCTTTTTCAATTCGTATTCATACCCCAATTCTTTTCGTATTCGTTCTACGATGGTATACAACGGAGCGAACACACTTACGTCACTGGAAAATGCGAGAGAGTCCCGAATAGAATTCTGAATTCTCTTGATGAGCGCATACTTCTTTGGTAGCATATACTTGTTAGTGCTAACTCCGTATTCTATATCCTGAAAATCAGACATGATTTGATCAGGATTTAACCCATCTGATAGTTCAATATCCCAACTTTTCAATTTTGAAATCTCGGATATGATGCTATTCATGTTTTCAGAATTCATTATTCTATAGCAATGACATATTTCTAAATGAAAAATATGACGCATTAGACGTAACTAAATCGAATTTTTTGTTCGGTCTTTTTTGAAATAGCCGATCGACAAATCCCCTCTGCAACTCTTTGTACTGAGGGTGAACAAATATCGAAGTGTCTACCGGCGCTGGTTATTGATTGAAATATTTTTTCTTCGTTAGTTATCGTATTCAAAGATTTCACAGGTCTCGCTTTTTTCGAGTATTTCCCAGTCCCCCCTCGTTTGGAATTCTCACTCTGTGTGATTGCTTGAAGATTTGATAAGGAATTGTTCTTCGGATTAGAATCGATATGATCAATGACAGAATCATCCTCGATCAATCCATAAAAACACTCAAATGTGAAACGATGATTGAGATAAGTTTTCGTTTCTTTTCCCTCCCTAACAGTAAATATCAAATACCCTTGATTATTCACAGAACCAACTGGTTTCTTCAGTCTGCGGTTTCTTACAACACCATCACTTGATGCTTCATAATTTGTGATCACAGGGTGTGGTCTGAATTCTTGGTTCATTCGTATACATAATACTATTGTTTGTCTAATTCATTGTTTGGTTTAATGATAAATCTTTCGATGTAGTCTTGAGGAGTTCTTATGATTTTATCCTTGATACTGACTTTGTCAGCGTCAAGAATACTGACTTTATCAGTGTCAGCGTCAGGGTCATAATTTCTGATTGATTGTCTATTTTTTATTCTTTTATCATAATAACGCTTCAACTCCCTGTATCGCTTACCACCGCAATTCAAACACAACCGTGATTTCCCCCTAACCCCAACTCCACATAGAATACAGGGTAACGGACCAAGGCTTCCACGACGAAAGCTTTGCATATGATACCCACAAAACTCATTTCTGCATGATTTGTTACACGGGGTTACTGATCCAATCATAAGCCACTTACAGTGATTCATTATATAAAAATCTTTCATTTAAATGCTTGTTTTAATTATAGCATGAAGGAATTAAGGAAAACGCCTTCGAAAAATGCTGAATTCAATGTTGATAAAGAGTTTAAGAGATTATTAAAAATCAATCCTAGATTTAATCTCGATAGACCCAAAAAACGTATCAAACGTCCAAGAGACGGAAACATGAAAGAGTTTAAGAGATTATTAAAAATCAATCCTAGATTTAATCTCGATAGACCCAAAAAACGTATCAAACGTCCAAGAGACGGAAACATGAAAGAGTTTAAGAGATTATTGAAAATCAGTCCTAGATTTAATCTCGATAGACCAAAAAAACGTAACAAATTTAATCTCGAGAAACCAAAAAAAGCGTCCAAGAAATTACCCTGGAAGGATGCTCAATTCAATCTCGATATAGTCTCTGATACACCAAAGAATAAAATTCTTGATAAAGCCATGATTAATAAAATCAGAGATTGTTTCAATGAATTTAAGCGTGATGGAGCATCCTATTGTTGGTCAACACTTCGAATTGATGGTGTTGTTGACGCTACCATGAATGATGAAAAAGCAGCAGTGATAATTTCACATGTTGGGAAAAAACGGTATTTTTTCCGAATCAAATTCATTATTGAAGTCGATGGCAAATGGATTATTAGGGATAAATTTGAACCAATCCTCAAGAATAAAAAAGCTGTCATTGTGAGTAGAGATTCCAAACCAGGGATTCTAACCGGCATTGACAAACCATACTACGAAAGATCTTATCCCGTAACAGCAATGGTTTATGGGCTATATCCGTTAAATGATAAACCCGATATCGCAAAACTAGCTCCTATGAAATATTCGTCAGGGCTTAATTGTGTAGCAACACGGGTAATGGAGCACTTCACAAATGCATCCCGAGGAAATAAACTAACTGATCTAAGACGAAAAAAAATAACCGAGTGGGAACTGACAGTGAAACAGAACGGTGCAAAGATTTCTGATATAGCTAAGTTAGAAACATCATTAAGATTTCCAATAACAGTTATGACGATAACCGGAGAGGTTTTATACGAACCGAAATATAACAAAAATGGAGCACCAATACAGATTATTGATCATAACAAACACGCGTGGACACCTGCGGTAACAGTATTTCCACGAGAACGAACCGTGAAATATATCCCTAAGGAGTTCGTCGGGGATGTTTTCTATGAAGAGAGATTATTTGATGCTATTAATGCGTTGTGTAAGGATGATCCTGTGTCAGTGTGGTTACTTAGAAGTGATGAAGGATTCGATCAATTTGTAAAACCAAATGGTGAATTATATCGCGTTGAAGAATTAGATAACAGAATGAGAAAAATCGCTAATGATTTTTCACCGGAGAGTTTCCATGAAAAACTACTCACGGATAGTTTTACTATTCCATCAGTGGTAGCTCACTTCGCAAGAGAAAAAAACTCATGGCGTCCAACACGAAGTGATTTTCTTGAGGATGTTAAATCGAGTTGCGTCGAATTTGGTCATGGAGGATTGTGGAATACGAAATACTCACGTGATGGTATGATTTCAATTGATATAGCCGCGTGTTATCCCGGAAGTTTTCTCGGGTATGGGGAATGCGCTGAGTACTTCAAACGATTTGGACACCCAACACATGAAATGACTCGTGTTGCGATTAATGGACCATTACCTGATTTTGATTTAACCGGATTCGCTCGTGTGATATCATTCGAATTAGCTACAGGGTTACATCCGTGTAGTTATGTTTGGCTCGGTAGACACCTATCTGAAAAGGCCTGGATGCCAATAGTGTTACTACGATATATGATTGATTGTGGTATGCTAATATCGTTGATTGTTTCCGAGGCTATTATATGCTATCGAGCTCAGAAAGAAGTTTGGCTACCACAACCCGATCTAGATCGTATAATCAACGAATTGCGAAAACAATTCCCTGATTTCAATGAAGAACAAATCATGAATTGGTCTAAGAAGTTATTTGAAATTAAAAAAGAACAATCAAAGGATCTCGGACGAAGAATAATCGGTAAATTCACTCAAGGTGGACGGTACGACAACGCAAAATACTCTTCGCGGTTGATCATAGATGTCGCTGAATACGATTTTCTTGTAGCGGATTTAATGAAACAGGGAAAACTTGTATCCCGTAAGGATGCTTTTCTATCCAATGGTGAGAAATTAGGTACGGTTGTTACCTACTGTGATGGATATAATTCCCAGTACACACATTTGAGAAGTTCAATGCTAGCCTATGCTTCTATTAATCTATTTTCGATGATAAATAGATTTCCTAATACCGCGGTTAGAGTGGCCACTGATTCGATGTATATACACAATAAGTACAAATCAGCTGTAGCTAAATTCACAGATCCCGAAGAAAATTGGGGGCGTTGGCGATTTAAAAGGGAGATGCTACATGAGTATTGTGAATCCGCAGACGTTGCCATGGATGATAAATATCTTTGTTGTAACCGCGCTGAAAATCAATCAGAATTTTCTAATGCACCACCGGTATCTGATCCAATATGTCGATACAAGACAGTTTATTTAAACGGTTGTGGTGGGTCAGGAAAGACAACTCGTGCAATTGAATTATATCGTCGTGGTGGAAATACTTGTATTTCTACTAACATGATTGTGCTAACACCGACTCACAGACTCGCCAGAGAGATGATACAGCGAGGGGTAAATGCCTGTACTTACCATAGTTTCTTTCGATGGAAGGGTGACAAATGGACTCCTGAGCGTATGGGTGATAAATTCATTCCTGAAATCATAATTTGGGATGAAATATGCACAGTGTCATTAGATGTATTACAAATATTTCTTGAGTGGTTGTTAAACAAAAACACAAAAGTCGTCATGTGCGGTGATCACGGCCAACCACCACCATTTGTCGGTGCATCTCCACATGAATGGCTAAGGGGTTTTGTAGACTACTATGAAGAAATCACCACTGATTATAGATCACTTGATGAACGATTACGAGAGTTCAAAGCGCTAATTAGATTACAACCGGATAGAATCCAGTGCGAAATAGCGCGTGAAGTGATTTCAGAAACTCAAATAAACGATTTCTGGGAAACATGGAAACCAAATGATTTGATAATTGCAAGTAGAAAAATAGTCAGGGACACACTTCAGATGAAGTTATTTGAATTGCATAAAGAAAAATTTGCAACGCTTCCAGTACCCCTTTGTTATAGGCCATCGGATACACGAAAACAGAATATTGAAGTTGATATTCCAGGACAGAGTGAAAAACAAATTCTGGTATTAAATGATATTGTGCTGGTTGATATCAATGTCGTTGAAGATGCATTGCGTGCTAATAAATCCCCGTGGACTCTAGGATACGCAGCGACGATACACTCTTCACAGGGATTGACTATATCGGATACAATTGTTTGGATGGTGGATAATCACATCGAATGGTCGAATTTAGTCTATCTCGCAGTATCCAGAGTACGAAACATAAATCAACTTCGAAGAATTGTCCTCGATGATAATGACACCACAATAAATGATATTGATGTTAGCATCATTAATAAAAAACTCTCCGGTTACAAACAACAGGACAAAAAAAAACAACGAGAATTTGATATTGATGCTGAATTAATAATCACTTTGAAGAAACAACAGAATAATCACTGCGCGAGTTGCAATTGTATAATGCGTTGGCAGTATTCGGATAAGGATCCTCGCCAATTCACCGTAGACAGAAAAAATAACAATCTCGGTCATGTCAGAAATAATGTGATGTTGACTTGTCTTGAGTGCAATAGACGCAACGGTGCTAGTTAAGACCATGCGGTGGCAATTGAGTATCCTCGGGAATTACCTGTAGTTGTTGTCGAGTAAAACCCCGCTGAGGGGCAGTTGAATCCAGTTTATAGACTGGAGATCTACCAGTTGATCGTGTTATAGTAGATATCTTATGCGTAGTGACGCTCCAAATAGGATCAGTAGCCCTTTTTCTACCCCCTTCAAGCTCTCCTGGTTCGTATAAGTACCTCACAATGACATTACTACCAAGAATTGGTTCTTTGAAATCTTTTTGTGGTTGTACGGGTATTGACTTCTTTTTAATCGCGTTGATAGGTTTCATGTTGATTGTTCTAGTAATCTCGTTATTCAGTGCAGTAATCACAGATGGTAATCTTTTAACCCATTCACGGGATCGCTTTTCTTGGATGAATTCTTTTGCGTATTGATATCCAAATAACCGTTCAGCAAGAGTCCGATTAAATCGTTCTACAATGGCCTGATCGCGATGTAGCGCAGTATGCCCTCGTCGTATGGTGACATTATGATGTTTCATTGTAGATAATACTGCACCCTGAAATTCCTTACCAGGATCAACCTGCAATAGATTTGGCCAGTGCAGAGGACCTCGTCGATAAATCCTCTCAAATGCAGAAGCAACTTCAGTGGCTGATTTTGTTTTTAACGGTTCTGCTTCTTTGTATCGACTTGCAATATCAACTACGGTTAGCGCGTATTTGTAACCACGATCATGTGGCAGAAATAATATATCAGCCTGATGAACTTCATTAGGAGCGGTCACATCAAAATGCGAGAATTGAATTTGTTTAGGCGGTGGTAGATAAATTTGCCATAGTGCCTGTTTGGATAACCAATTAGCCGCAGTGGTTTTTTTCACTTTTGCAGCGCTAGCGAGTTTATGGACTGCTGATTTACCCCTCCAGTATCCTCTTGGGGAATAATAAATTGATTCCATATTATTAATTACCGGCACCTAACATCAATTTGCTTTTCATAGCCGATTTTATCAAAAATGAAGCCAATTTTTCTTTGAAGGATTTATCAGGAATAGCATTTAACGCATGAATTAATTTCACATCTGCTAGATGCCTGTGTTGCAAATTGCTGCTTTTATAAGCAACATCATGAAGGTGACAGGCCTTATCAATGGCGTTTATTGGTTCTTCACCGGGGTTGGGTTGATTTTGATTATTGAGTCTGATATCAAGTCTGGTTCCCGGTCCACAGTAGCTATATCCGGGAAGGTGCTTTTCTCCGGGGTACTTTGCCCATGGGGTTCCAGGGAGCTTTGCCAATTTGGCTGCGATATCACCTCCTCGTTTTTTTTTAAATCAGATTTCATAGACACAAATCTAAATTTCTTTGTACCACATTGCATGCATTTACCAGAAAGCGCTGATCGGTTATTTTTAGTTGTAACCGTCGTCACATCTTCTGTGCCAGTACGCGTTTTGCACTTCACACAATATAGATCCATAATTTATGTATAGAGATATGGATATAATTGATTTTTCAGCGACTAAAAGAAGAGAACCGGTTAAGCATCATGCAGCGCTACCAAACTCTATCCGGATGATTATAATCGGGCCATCTGGATCCGGTAAAACGCAATTGTTGCTCAATTTAATAATGAGATGGATGAAGTGGGATAAGTTGTATTTAATTGCTCCTAGCGTAGATGATCAACGATGTTATGAAGTGCTAAAAGATTTTAACGACAGCGCGGTAGAAAAATCCGGCGAGGGTATTATTGAGTTTATAACCGATATCGATGAAGCACCGAGTATTGATGATATTGATGGAGATATTAACAATTTAGTCGTATACGACGATATAATGTTGGATAAACAAAAAAATCCTGCTAGAATATTTTCCCGTGGGCGTCACAAAAACACTGACGTGATATATGTCACTCAACGCTACACTCAGGTTCCAAAAGTCATCAGAGATAACTGCAATATTCTTTCTGTATTCAACGGCGTTGATACACATACGCTACGAAATATTTGGCAGACATGGTGTTCTGATATGGACTTCAATCAATTTCGAGATTTCTTTAGTCATGCTCAGTCAAAACCACACGGATTCGCAACAATAAATTTGCATGATCCTCGGACACGATATCGTATCGGACTGGATCAAATATTCGGTTAAAATCATTTATTATTTTTTGTTAACCAGTGATGAAATCACTAAGCAGCAGAGAGGGTGGATGACAACAAGTTGCGACCAAAATTAATTAAAAAATCGTTTTCATTTTTTTAGTTAAAATGATTTCGTAGGGAGATTTCAATCAATTTTTTGTCTGAAAACGTTGTAGGATTCGCCATCTTTTGGTTGAAATGAGATTATAGGACGGCTCGTTTTAGGATTTCAATCAAATTTTGTCTCAAAACGTTGTAGGATTCACCCTCTCTGCTGCTCCACGGAATAACCAGCAGCAGAGAGGGTGAACAGACCACGTTTTCAAGCAAAATTAAGGCTTACAGATCATGTTTTCGAGCAAAATATGGCCTATAGACTACGTTTTCAGACAAAAAATAAGGCTTCCAACAAAATCTCATTTAACCAAAAAAAAAGTCTCCATTTTGCAAAAACGGAGATTTTACGATTTTTTAATCAATTTTGCTCGCAACGATGTGGTCATCCACCCTCTCTGCTGCTATGGGTTAACAAAAAATAATAAATGATTTGATCCAGTCCTTAGGACTTTACAAACAAACTAATCGCTAACACCTCTTCTTGTAAATCAATCAGATTATTTGACTGGTCGGTGAGTTTGAAATTAATTCTCGTTAACGAATTATTATGGCATCGCATGTAGACAGGATTAATTGGGTTTTCAATAATTAGGAATCCTGGAGGAGCTGTTGGTGCAAACGAATAAAGAATATATCCCTGCTGAGCTTGATTTGATTGCTCTAGATTAATCTGATAGCTTCCTTCGATAACATCACATACTAAATTGAGCGCAATCACTGAGGATATATTCACGTTGAACGGAGCGATATGCCTACCGCCACCATCTGGATCATTATTATGTTTGAGGAGGACAGTTGAATCTGATTTTTGTAGCGCTTTGATATCGGTTTTAACAATTCTTGCTAATTCATCAGCGTTGTATTTCGGAAACTTGAAATTACGCAGATTGTCTTCTGTGATATTGTAATCGGTTAGGAATCGTCGTTTATTGTCGCTGTTGTCATTAATTATTGTTTGAATAATTAGTTCATAGATATATTCCATGTCCGATATGAGTTGATTTATTATTTCAACGTGTTTTTGCGATCTTGTTTTCCGTAGTTGTTCTAGTTGTGTGTCATATAATTGTTTAATCTCATTAAAATAACCACGGACGTCAGTTAGCGTAAATGAAATAGTAACAGATGAGTCGGTTGTTCTTTTAATGATAAAATCCCATTGCAATGTGTCTTTGTTGGTGAATATAAATCTATCGGCGATTTTTCCCTTTCTTATATCAGATAAATTATCTCGATAACTGGGATTGATTTCATGATATGATTGTACATCCGTGGTTAAGTCGGTGGTGGATTTTTCCGGTGGTTTTTCAGGCCATCCTAGTACGGTTCTAATAGAACTTTGATAGATATCTACGACGTATCCTTCTGTGTTTATCTCAATTGCGGATGATAGTGTCGGCTCATGAACTGTTATAGCGATTTTTGATTCTTTTCCAGTAATCGATTTTATTCTACGCGCGAATTCATTATTGATTTGTTCGATTTGGTATGATCCGGTTGGTATGGAAACAACGTTCCAGTCTGGGGTTCCGTCGGGTTTATTCTTATTTGCAAACACTAAAGAATTATTGGGTTGTTGACCACCAAATGATTTTGATCTGATATTAGGCCAACTGTGATACACTCGTAGTTTTGCTAGCGCTATCTCCTTCACGGGGACTGGGCTAGGGAAATTCACACTAAACTCGGGTTCCGTTGATGTTATTGATATCATGCTTGTTTGTACTGGGTTCGTGTTCTCCACTACTCGTTGAAGTAATTCCATCGGTGTCGTCATTGTTATTATACTCATGTTGTATTTCTAATTTTGACACAGCGGAATCATAAATACTGACCATCACTGAGAACTCACAATCTGGTATGGTTGAGATTATTGAGATCATTTTGGTTTTTGGGTTTGTTTTTGGGTTCGTGTTTTCTGGTTCCATCGGTGTTGTCATTGTTATTATATTCATGTTGTTGCTCTAATTTTGATATCGCTGAATCAAAAATACTGACCATCGCTGAGAATTCACTATCTGATATAATTGTATTATCGAGTGACGACGATATCATCAGGGATAACTGCGAATATGCGGTTGATGCAATATGAAATTGAATTAAGTAATTCTGCAGTTTACTCTGGCTGCATGATGATATCTTTTTTGCTATCCCGGTTGATATACCCCCGATTGTAGCCACCGCAGAAATGCAAATTGGAACTACAACCGGGGCAATCATTGTAACCGATGCAAGTATTATTCCGGCGCCAGCGAGAACGCTTGACACCGAGTACATAGTAATATCAATTGCGGTGATTCTTCGTCGGTATTTTTTTATTTTTATTTGATACTCCTCAGTGAGGGTTTTGAGTCTATTTTGAAATTCTCTGACCTGATCATAGCGACATTGCGTTGATGAAATCATTTTATTTTAAAAACGCTAGCGTTTTCAATTGTGAATTCCGAAGGATTTTCCTTTCAATTATCCTATTATTGACCTGGTTTTAGGATCTGATGAGGGGATACCGGATACAAATGCTATTATCCAGGGTAGTGACTCCCTAATCACAGACTCGTCGGAATTGTTTATAGTAATCGGAAATGGGATTGGTATAGAGGGTGGAGGTTTTGGTACTTTCTCTAGTATATATGTCAGCGTGTTAACACCGGTGATACGCCAATTACTGAATTCCAAATCAAATTTACGGTGATGTATTATTGTAAGTCGGTAGCAACCTGGTACACTAGTATGTCTGTGGCCAACATAAAGATAATTATCATTTCCCCGGATCCAATCAAAAGTCCCACTATCAACCGTGTACACGATGTTATTGACGCTTACACTATGTGGAATTTTTACCTTATTGATAGCCGCGATAATTTCAACGAGAGACATACCCGCGTTGTGTGGAATTCCAAAGAACTTATCAACAATGTCATTGACTGGTTTTTGTACCCGCTCAAAATTCCCCTTTAGTTTAGAAATATCGTCAATGACGTCAGAATAGGTTTTATCGATTTCAGTATATTTCATAAACGTTCTATCGCGGCGTTTAAAAAATGACATCAATAATAAACCAAAGTCCATATCTACTCGGAGTTTATAATCACTAGCAAGGTCAAAATATGTCGTAGTGGTATCATAATCTTTAGGACCATCAAAGAAATTGTTAACTTTTTCATTGGTGGATTTTTGTTCGTCAATAGCTTTTTTAACTTCAGCGAGGGTTGGACCTGTCAACGATGTGGTTTCAGAACCAGGTGTTCTCCCCAAAAATCTATCCACGATGGTATTAAGTGTTGTTTGTCTCACCATAAACATGTTAATATCTTTGAGAGTTATTGTAGATGTAGCCGGGACACCAAAGAAACTATTAGCGATGTAGGCATTGTGAGTGTGCTTGCCGATAAACTCACTGATTTCAGCGAGAGTCATTCCTGCCACAAGCGGGTTTCCAAAGAACCTACCAACAATGTCATTAGTGGGTTTTTGATCTTCTATTAGTTTAGAAATCTCGAGATAATTTGCCTTGATTTCTGAAGCAGTCATCATCCTTCCAGCTTCCTTGTTAGCGAAGAATGAATTCAACAAGTCTTTAATTTCAGCGAGAGTCATGCCAACCACAAGCGGGGTTCCAAAGAATTTATGTACGACATTTTTGCGAAAATTATTATAACCTCGTATAAGATCATTCAGCTCACGTTCGTTGGTAGCAATCGCGTCGGTGATCGTAGACACAAGTGCGCCTGGTTTAAGCTGTCCACCGTTGGAATATAGCGCAATAGAGTTTTCAGCGGCGTCGCGCTGCCGTATCAAAATGTCATTCAATGACACATCACTGGATTTCAATTTACCCTGTTTGTCCTGAAATACAACTATTTCGTTCGGGTCAACATTTACTAAATTTAACGTCTCAGCGATTTCATCTTTAATTAATTTTTTTATATCCTTGACAGAATCAGGGGGTGCAGTGTCATCGGGTTTGGGTTTCAAAGATCTCCCCCAAATATCAATCATGTTATTGTAAAACTCTTTCTCTCTCTAAAATCGTTTTTGACGACTTCGTTGAAAAATCTTCGATTTTCTCCAGCGATTACTAGTGTATTCATTCACGACAACATGTGGTGGTTTTCCGCTTGGGTTACTCAAGGAGTTAGAAATAGCGTTAAGGACATTTAATACTTCGCTGCCACATATTGGTGGGTCAATCATCGTTTGTGTTGGTAGCGTAGAATACCAAGTCTTCATTGGAAGGGTTTTTATAGAACGCATAAACTCTTTTGGTGGGGCTAATCCATATGAATCGAAATAGACAATCCCACGTGGATCAATAGCGTATGCAACCCAGTGAGTTCCGGGTCCGGTGCTGTTATCTAAATTAATGATTCCGGTTTCAACGCTGTTTGGTTGATGTGGTAATTGATCTTTCATAAAGACACCTCTGAAGTTTTTAATCGCGAGTTTTTTAGCAGCATCGAGTAAATCAAAATTGGACATGGGAACCATCATAGACTCTCCAATTAATAAACCGGTCCTAGTCTTAGACCCTTTCCGCTGTACCACGAATACGGGGTTCCTGGTAGTCTTAGACCCTTTCCCTTTTTTTTATATCCTTTCCCAGTTGCCTTCTTTAGTGCCATTCCTGCTGCAGTACCAGCGGCTCCTAACGCTGCCGCTTTAGCCACCGCTGGGGCTGCTGCTGCAATCAATGCTGGTATCGCAGCTAACAACGGGAATATACCGCCTGTTTTAATCATATTTTTGATAGCAGCCGCAGAAAGAGTAATCTGAACACCCTTTTTTGCTACAAGTGCATCATTGAAATGTTTCACCTGACGAGTTGTCAGCGATAATTTATTTGCACCACCAGTCATTTGATTAGGTTTCAACGTGATTGTGGTTCCACATTTTTTAGCCGATTCTGATTGCAATTTTTTGATTTGACCAGGAGTTAACGCAACACTAATAACACTATATGACATTATACATAATTGATTGATTCTAAATCGTTTACAATTTCAATTACATGTTTTCCACTGGTGCATCTACCACTCTCATTCTTCCACCAACACCTTCAAGTAGCATTGATTTATCACTGAGAATGACAGCAACCGCTCTATAATCAGCAATAGCACCACGAGTCACATTAGCTCTAAAATGTATATCAACAACAGATTGTCTCATCAAATCGAGATGTTCCAGTGAGAAGTAATAGATCGGATACAGATTTTTAAAATCATATTGTGATATTTGCAAACCAGTATCCACATTTTGATCGCGTGCCATAAATGACAACAGACGATGATAAACTCGTGCAATATGATTTTCTGTGTAATTAAGTTGTATATCCTCGGATGGTTCCTGTTGGCCGTTTATTCTCAGTGAGACGTCTTTCACACCTAATTGATCAAATATCATATGACTGAAACGTTGATCGCCAACTCGTGCGTTATCTTGTAACGCAATAAATATATGACGTGGCGCAGAAACGCCTTGTTTTGATGCTAGGTTCCAAGTGAATAACCCGTTGATATTTGATTGCTTCACATCTGTACTCACGGTTAGCCAACTCAACAACGACTTTCCTCCTTGGTCCATAAATGATAGTAATCGTTCTTCTGCGGTGATTGCTGGAGTCAACACTGGCATCCACAATGATATTTTTGTTAAATTGACTTTACCGGCATCAGCATTTGGATTTGCATTGTCTGCTGGAATCCTCCAGATTGCGTCACTATCATCACTCTTTCGTACAAGCGATACTGTATGCTTCGCCCCGTAGATAACTTTTCTGACGTTTCTACAGAATCCAAATATATGATGCAGTGGAATCGCGCATGAAAATGATTTACGCGCTCCTTGCAACATTGAAATACGTGTTGCAGCTCCTAGATTGAAATTAACATCGTTGTTTATAATCATATCTTCGGCATCAATATTAGCGGTGCCAGCATTATTCTTTGGTCGTCTTACAACAAATTGTTTTCCTCCAGCGGTATTTGTAGCATCTTTTGCAAACATCATAGAAGGTCCTGCTGATCTTGTATAATCATCGGAATATCTCGCTAACCCGATTATTGTTGTAGCCACATCAACATCGCGATCTATCGCCTCAATTTCTTTTCCATCAATGAGATATTTTGCACTCTCAAATAACGCCATGATACCATTATTGACAAAACCGACTTGAGTACCAGCTGGATACGGTGCTGGTACAGCAGGAGTATCAGCAGCTGTTACAATTTCTCCTTCTACTTCAATAAACGCTTCACAGGGCAAAAAGTATTTACTGGTATCATGGACTTGAAGATTAATTCTTGCTCGACTATTTGAGTCTATTGCATGATAGGCGTAATATTGATAATCGCGTACAGAATCATCCTTGCCAACTGGGGCGTCTATATCAAACGCTGGATCATGTGACTTTTTGAACATTTTATTCTATTTATCAGAGTCTAAATCGAGATTTTCCATTTTCATCGTCGTAGTTTTTTAAAGCCACTTCCTGCTATCATATTTGCAATATTGCTTTGGTCGGGGGTTAAAACCATCGACGCTAATTTTTCATCTACTGCGTTATTTATAATTCTACTAACACTTGCAGGCATTTCCGCTGTAGACGGTAACGGTTTTGAAAATCCTTTGGATTTCATCCGTGATTTCACTAATGATGTTAATTTATTCTTCGCAGTTGAAAACGCTTTTCCAGCAAGATCTCCAACAGCACCAATACCCTTATCACGAATAACATCAATTGCTTTTATTCCTAATTGTTTAGCCAACGGCATCACTTTTGGAGCCATTCTCGCAAATAACCCTAAAATGGTATTACCTAAACCATCTCCGTAGTATGCTCTATAAACCGGAAACCGTGAATTAACTACGTAGACGGGGGTTGGTTTATCATGATTGTAGTGTATGATCATTATTTGAAATCAGAAACAATTTTTCAATTGTTATTTATCTAATCGAATGACTTCGTCATCAGATTTTTCAATTCAGTCACTATGATACCCACTTTCCACTAACTCGCCAATGAAATCTCGATATGTGCTGATATCCATGATACCACCCTGAAATAATCGTCTACAGATATCAGCTGCTTCATTAATTATTTCCGGTGAGTTATTTCCGGCTCGTTTTCCTCCGATGAGAACTTCTAATCGTGATATATCACTGAGAACACTACCAGGACATACCCCACTTTGGGGTCCACTGGAATCTTGCAATCCGCTTCCGCTATAACCAGTTGCTATATCCATTTTTTCTTCTTCATCCGTGGGTTGTAAATAACCAAGAGGATCATAATCATCATCATCATCAGGTGGTAGTTGTTGTTTTTTAGGTGAAAAAGATATTTTCTTTGCAGGTTGCTGTCGCTTTTGCGGTTTTTGTTTTTCATATTGTTTATACACTATATCCACCGCATTGATATATTCAATGTATGATGCACTATCTGTCTTAATTTGACTTTTTTTAGTTTTGATTTTGTAGAATATATCAGCCCAATGAGTGAAATTCTTAACATATTTATGATGTTCTGGTTTCAACATTTTTTTTCTGTTTTCATAAGTCATAACAACAAGCGCAGGAATTTCTGGTGGATCAGTCTTATCAATTGCTGCTAACCCTTCCTCGTTAAATCTCACGCGTAAATCATCTACTGTTCTTTTTGATTCCATTTTTTGTACAGTCTGTTTTGTTTGTTCAGTTTTCGCTGCTATTTTTTCAAGTTCACCGATAACAGATTTCCCCGTCTCGGGATCATTCCCCCGTATAGCACGCTCTACCCCGTACGTTGCTGTGGTTACTGGTTTAAACAATTCTTCGGATCCCGCAGCAAAATCAGTTTGTAAACTCTGTCGTTGTTGCAGTTTATTTCTTACAGAGTCGCGAATTGGTACAAATCTCCTGATTGCATCCAGTCGTTCACGAGCCAATCTAGTTGTTAATGCTTCATTGACCATTATTTGAAATCGCAAACAATTTTTCAATTGCAAAACAATTAATACCACACTTTTCCCATCAATGACATGTCGGATGATTTTTAACACGATCATGGAAGCGTTTTGAGATCTCTATCATTGATGGGGAAAGTGTGGAAATCCTTATAAAAATAAATAATATCACACTTTCCCCACTTTTCCATTGATCAATCTGAACCGTCCATCAATTTTTATTCAGTGTGAAATATTTTCACTGTTTTTGACATTATCAATCAAAAAATGCTAAAAAAAATTAAAATCTCTATGAGGGACGGTCACAATCAAATAATGATAAATGGTCAATCAAAATTGTTCATTTTCTTGAATTAACGCCCGTAGGTTTCTAACTTTAGAATTAACCTCCTTTTTCAATTCGTATTCGTACCCCAATTCTTTTCGTATTCGTTCTACGATGGTATACAACGGAGCGAACACACTTACGTCACTGGAAAAAGCGAGAGAGTCCCGAATAGAATTCTGAATTCTCTTGATGAGCGCATACTTCTTTGGTAGCATATATTTATTGTTGTTAACTCCGTATTCAATATCCTGAAAATCAGACATGATTTGATCAGGATTTAACCCATCTGATAGTTCAATATCCCAACTTTTCAATTTTGAAATCTCGGATAAAATGCTATTCATGTTTTCAGAATTCATTATTCTATAATAATGATATATTTCTAAATGAAAAATATGACGCATTAGACGTAACTAAATCGAATTTTCTGTCCTGTCTTTTTTGAAATCGCCGTTTTGGTTATCCCCTCTGCAACATATCGTACTGAGGGTCCACAAATATCGAAATACTTGCCGGCTTCATATATTGATTGAAATATTTTTTCTTCGTTAGTTATCGTATTCAAAGATTTCACAGGTCTCGCTTTTTTTGAGCATTTTCCAGTCTTTCCTCGTTTGATATTCTCACTTTGTGTGATAACCTGCAGATTTGATAAAGAATTGTTCATTGGATTAGAATCGATATGATCAATAACAAAATCATCCTCGATCAATCCATAAAAACACTCGTACACGAAACGATGATTGCGATAAGTTTTCTTTCCCTTAACAGTGAACACCAAATACCCCATACCATTGTCAGCACCAACTGATTTCTTCAGTCTACGATTTCTTACAACACCATCACTGGATGCTTCATAATTTGTGATCACAGGGTGTTGTCTGAATTCTTGGTTCATTCGTATACATAATACTATTGTTTGTCTAATTCATTGTTTGGTTTAATGATAAATCTTTCGATGTAGTCTTGAGGAGTTCTTATGATTTTATCCTTGATACTGACTTTGTCAGCGTCAAGAATACTGACTTTGTCAGCGTCAAGAATACTGACTTTGTCAGCGTCAGGGTCATAATTTCTGATTGATTGTCCATTTTTTATTCTTTTATCATAATAACGCTTCAATTCCCTGTATCGCTTACCACCGCAATTTAGACACAACTGAGATTTTCCCCTGACCCCAACTCCACATAGAATACAAGGTAACGGACCAAGGCTTCCACGTCGAAAGCTTTGCATATGATACCCACAAAACTCATTTCTGCATGATTTGTTACACGGGGTTACTGATCCAATCATAAGCCACTTGCAGTGATTCATTATATATAAATTCTTCATTTAAATGCTTGTTTTAATTATAGCATGAGGGAATTAAGGAGAACGCCTTCGAAAAATGCTGAATTCAATGCTGATAAGGAGTTTAAAAGATTATTAAAAATTAGTCCTAAATTTAATATCGATAGACCCAAAAAACGTCCAAGAGACGGAAACATGAAAGAGTTTAAGAGATTATTAAAAATTAGTCCTAAATTTAATCTCGATAAACCAAAAGAACGTAACAAAATTAATCTCAAACGTCCAAGAGACGGAAACATGAAAGAGTTTAAGAGATTATTAAAAATTAGTCCTAAATTTAATCTCGATAAACCAAAAAAACGTAACAAAATTAATCTCAAATTTAATCTCGATAAACCAAAAAAACGTCCAAGAGACGGAAACATGAAAGAGTTTAAGAGATTATTAAAAATTAGTCCTAAATTTAATCTCGATAAACCAAAAAAACGTAACAAAATTAATCTCAAACGTCCAAGAGACGGAAACATGAAAGAGTTTAAGAGATTATTAAAAATTAGTCCTAAATTTAATCTCGATAAACCAAAAAAACGTAACAAAATTAATCTCAAATTTAATCTCGATAAACCAAAAAAACGTCCAAGAGACGGAAACATGAAAGAGTTTAAGAGATTATTAAAAATTAGTCCTAAATTTAATCTCGATAAACCAAAAAAAACGTCCAAGAGATTACCCTGGAAGGATGCTCAATTCAATCTCGATATAGTTTCTAATACACCAAAGAATACAATTCTTGATAAAGCCATGATTAGTAAAATCAGAGACTGTTTTAATGAATTTAAGCGTGATGGAGCATCTTATTGTTGGTCAACATTTCGAATTGATGGTGTTGTTGATGCTACCATGACTGATGAAAAAGCAGCAGTGATAATTTCACGTGTTGGGGAAAAACGGTATTTTTTCCGAATCAAATTCATTATCGAAGTCGATGGCAAATGGATTATTAGGGATAAATTTGAACCAATTCTCAAGAATAAAAAAGCTGTCATTGTGAGTAGAGATTCCAAACCAGGAATTCTAACCGGCATTGACAAACCATACTACGAAAGATCTTATCCCGTAACAGCAATGGTTTATGGGATATATCCGTTAAATGATAAACCCGATATCGCAAAACTAGCTCCTATGAAATATTCTAGTTCACTGAATTGTGTAGCAGAACGAATAATAGAACACTTCACAAATGCATCCCGAGGAAATAAACTAACTGATCTGCGACGTAGGAAAATAACCGAGTGGGAACTGACAGTGAAACAGCATGGTGCAAAGATTTCTGATATAGCTAAATTAGAAGCATCATTAAAATTCCCAATATCAGTAACAACAATAACCGGAGAAGTATTATACGAACCGAAATATCAATCGCGAGGAGCCCCAATACAGATTATTGATCATAACAAACACGCGTGGACACCTGCGGTAACAGTATTTCCACGAGAACGAACCGTGAAATATATCCCCGAGGAATTTTCCGGGGATGTTTTCTATGAAGAGAGATTATTTGATGCTATTCATGCGTTGTGTAAAGATGATCCTGTGTCAGTGTGGTTACTTAGAAGTGATGAAGATCCCGAAATAGGATTCGATCAATTTGTAAAACCAAATGGTGAATTATATCGCGTTGAAGAATTAGATAATAGAATGAGAAAAATCGCTAGTGATTTTTCACCGGAGAATTCCCATGAAAAACTACTCACGGATAGTTTTACTATTCCATCAGTGGTAGCTCACTTCGCAAGAGAAAAAAACTCATGGCGTCCAACACGAAGTGATTTTCTCGAGGATGTTAAATTGAGTTGCGTCAAATTTGGTCATGGAGGACTGTGGAATACGAAATACTCACGTGATGGTATGATTTCAATTGATATAGCCGCGTGTTATCCCGGAAGTTTTCTCGGATATGGGGAATGTGCTGAGTACTTCAAACGATTTGGACACCCCACGCATGAAATGACTCGTGTTGCGATTAATGGACCATTGCCTGATTTTGATTTAACCGGATTCGCTCGTGTGATATCATTTGAATTAGCGTCAGGATTACATCCGTGTAGTTATGTTTGGCTCGGTAGACACCTATCTGAAAAACACTGGATGCCAATAGTGCTATTGAGATATATGATTGATTGTGGTATGCTAATATCGTTGATTGTTTCCGAGGCTATTATATGCTATCGAGCTCAGAAAGAAGTTTGGCTACCACAACCCGATCTAGATCGTATAATCAGCGAACTACGAAAACAGTGTCCAGATTTCAGTGAAGAAGAAATCATAAATTGGTCTAAGAACTTATTTGAAAGTAAAAAAGAACAAGCAAAGGATCTCGGACGAAGAATAATCGGTAAATTTACCCAGGGTGGAAGATACGACAATGCAAAATATTCTTCGCGGTTGATCATAGATATCGCTGAATACGATTTTATTGTAGCGGATTTAATGAAACAGGGAAAACTTGTATCCCGTAAGGATGCTTTTCTATCCAATGGTGAGAAATTAGGTACGGTTGTTACCTACTGTGATGGACATAATTCCCAGTACACACATTTGAGAAGTTCAATGCTAGCATATGCTTCTATTAATCTATTTTCGATGATAAATAGATTTCCTAATACCGCGGTTAGAGTGGCCACTGATTCGATGTATATACACAATAAATACAAATCAGTTGTAGCGGCATTCACAGATCCCGAAGAAAATTGGGGGCGTTGGCGATTTAAAAAGGAGATGCTACATGAGTATTGTGAATCCGCAGACGTTGCCATGGATGATAAATATCTTTGTTGTAGACCGTATTGAAAATCAATCAGAATTTTCTAATGCACCACTGGTATCTGATCCAGTATGTAGATACAAGACAGTTTATTTAAACGGTTGTGGTGGGTCAGGAAAGACAACTCGTGCAATTGAATTATTTCGTCGGTCAACCATGATTGTGCTAACACTGACTCACAGACTCGCCAGAGAGATGATACAGCGAGGGGTAAATGCCTGTACTTACAATAGTTTCTTTCGATGGAAGGGTGACAAATGGACTCCTGAGCGTATGGGTGATAAATTCATTCCTGAAATCATAATTTGGGATGAAATATGCACAGTGTCATTAGATGTATTACAAACATTTCTCGAGTGGTTGTTAAACAAAAACACAAAAGTCGTCATGTGCTGTGATCACGGCCAACCACCACCATTTGTCGGTGCATCTCCACATGAATGGCTAAGGGGTTTTGTAGACTATTATGAAGAAATTACCACTGATTATAGATCAATTGATGAACGATTACGAGAATTCAAAGCGCCAATTAGATTACAACCGGATAGAATCCAATGCGAAATAGCGCGTGAAGTGATTTCAGAAACTCCAATGAATGATTTCTGGGAAACATGGAAACCAAATGATTTGATAATTGCAAGTAGAAAAATAGTCAGGGACACACTTCAGATGAAATTATTTGAATTGCATAAAGAAAAATTTGCAACGCTTCCAGTACCCCTTTGTTATAGGCCATCGGATACACGAAAACAGAACATTGAAGTTGATATTCCAGGACAGAGTGAAAAACAAATTCTCGTATTAAATGATATTGTGCTGGTTGATATCAATGTCGTTGAAGATGCAATGCGTGCTAATAAATCCCCGTGGACGCTAGGATACGCAGCAACAATACATTCTTCACAGGGATTGACTATATCGGATACAATTGTTTGGATGGTGGATAATCACATCGAATGGTCGAATTTAGTCTATCTCGCAGTATCCAGAGTACGAAGAATAAATCAGCTTCGAAGAATTGTTTTCGATGATAATGACACAACAATGGATGATATTGATGTTAAAATTATTGATAAAAAACTCTCCGGTTACAAACAACAGGACAAAAAAAAACAACGAGAATTTGATATTGATGCTAAATTAATAATTACGCTGAAACAACAACAGAATAATCACTGCGCGAGTTGCAATTGTATAATGCGTTGGCAGTATTCGGATAAGGATCCTCGCCAATTCACCGTAGACAGAAAAAATAACAATCTCGGTCATGTCAGAAACAATGTGATGTTGACTTGTCTTGAGTGCAATAGACGCAACGGTGCTAGTTAAGACCATGCGGTGGCAATTGAGTATCCTCGGGAATTACCTGTAGTTGTTGTCGAGTAAATCCTCGTTGAGGGGCAGTTGAATCCAGTTTATAGACTGGAGGTCTACCCGTAGATCGTGTTATACTAGATATCTTGTATGCAGTAACACTCCAAATAGGATCAGTAGCCCTTTTTCTACCCCCTTCAAGCTCTCCTGGTTCGTATAAGTACCTAACAGTGACATTACTACCAAGAATTGGTTCTTTGAAATCTTTTTGTGGTTGTACGGGTATAGACTTCTTTTTAATCGCGTTGATAGGTTTCATGTTGATTGTTCTAGTAATCTCGTTATTCAGTGCAGTAATCACAGATGGTAACCTTTTGACCCATTCACGGGATCGCTTTTCTTGAATGAATTCTTTTGCGTATTGATATCCAAATAACCGCTCAGCAATCGTCCGATTAAATCGTTCTACAATGGCCTGATCGCGATGTAGCGTAGTATGCCCTCGTCGTATGGTGACATTATGATGTTTCATTGTAGATAACACTGCACCCTGAAATTCCTTGCCAGGATCAACCTGCAATAGATTTGGCCAGTGCATAGGACCTCGTCGATAAATCCTTTCAAATGCAGAAGCGACTTCAGTGGCTGATTTTGTTTTTAACGGTTCTGCTTCTTTGTATCGACTTGCAATATCAACTACGGTTAAAGCGTATTTGTAACCACGATCATGTGGCAGAAATAATATATCAGCCTGATGAACTTCATTAGGAGCGGTCACATCAAAATGCGAGAATTGAATTTGTTTAGGCGGTGGTAGATAAATTTGCCATAGTGCCTGTTTGGATAACCAATTAGCCGCAGTGGTTTTTTTCACTTTTGCAGCGCTAGCGAGTTTATGGACTGCTGATTTACCCCTCCAGTATCCTCTTGGGGAATAATAAATTGATTCCATATTATTAATTACCGGCACCTAACATCAATTTGCTTTTCATAGCCGATTTTATTAAAAATGAAGCCAATTTTTCTTTGAAGGATTTATCAGGAATAGCATTTAACGCATGAATTAATTTCACATCCGCGAGATGCCTGTTTTGCAGATTGCTGCTTTTATAAGCAACATCATGAAGGTGACAGGCCTTATCAATGGCGTTTATTGGTTCTTCACCGGGTCGGGACTGATTTTGATCATTGAGTCTGATATCAAGTCTGGTTCCCGGTCCACAGTAGCTATATCCTGGAAGGTGCTTTTCTCCGGGGTACTTTGCCCATGGGGTTCCAGGGAGCTTTGCCAATTTGGCTGCGATATCACCTCCTCGTTTTTTTTAAAAACATCTCCGGATTGTAAAATCTTTGATTTTGTAGAAACAAATCTGAACTTTTTAATACCACATGTTGCACATCTACCAGTAAGTGCTGATCTGTTATTTTTAGTTGTAACCGTCGTCACATCATTTGTGCTAGTACGCGTTTTACACTTCATACAATATAGATCCATAATTTATGTATAGAAATATGGATATAATTGATTTTTCAGCGACTAAAACAAGAGAACCAGTTAAGCATCATGCAGCGCTACCAAACTCTATCCGGATGATTATAATCGGGCCATCTGGATCCGGTAAAACGCAATTGTTGCTCAATTTAATAATGAGATGGATGACGTGGGATAAGTTGTATTTAGTTGCCCAAAGCGTAGATGATCAACGATGTTATGAAGTGTTAAAGGATTTTAACGAGAATGCATCAGAAATTAAGGGTGAGAACGCCATTGAATTTATAACCGATATCGATGAAGCACCGAGTATTGATGATATTGATGGAGATATTAACAATTTAGTCGTATACGACGATATAATGTTGGATAAACAAAAAAATCCTGCTAGGATCTTTTCCAGAGGCAGGCATAAAAACACTGACGTGATATATGTCACTCAACGCTACACTCAGGTTCCAAAAGTCATCAGAGATAACTGCAATATTCTTGCTGTATTCAACGGAGTTGATACTCATACTCTTAGAAATATTTGGCAGACATGGTGCTCTGATATGGACTTCAATCAATTTCGAGATTTCTTTAGTCATGCTCAGTCGACTCCGCACGGATTCGCAACAATAAATCTACATCATCCTCGGACACGATATCGTATCGGACTTGATCAAATATTCGGTTAAAATCATTTCTTATTTTTTGTTAACCCATAGCAGCAGAGAGGGTGGATGACCACATCGTTGCGAGCAAAATTGATTAAAAAATCGTAAAATCTCCGTTTTTGCAAAATGGAGACTTTTTTTTTGGTTAAATGAGATTTTGTTGGAAGCCTTATTTTTTGTCTGAAAACGTAGTCTATAGGCCATATTTTGCTCGAAAACATGATCTGTAAGCCTTAATTTTGCTTGAAAACGTGGTCTGTTCACCCTCTCTGCTGCTTAACCATATAAGATGGTGGCAGCATCAGCTTTATTCAACAATTTAAGACACAGCTATTTCTGGATATTAGATGGGGAATATGAATTGGAAAAACTATATCATAAATGGAAGTTTACGAACAGTCTGGACTTTGCAAAAAGACTGAAAATAGCCAGGGAGCTCTTAGAAGGAATGCTAGAAGAAGAAGCCAAAAAGTTACGAGGCTGCATTAACCCACCCTATGTTAGAGTGGGGACATTGAAGCAAGTGATAGATATTGTCGAAAACGTCAAGTGCTTTTTGGATAATATCTTGACAGAGTACCCCCATGTCCAAAATGGTTTGGACCCGCTCAAGAAAGCTGAACAACTGATGAGAAAGGAGCTATTAGAAGAAGTGAAGAAGATAAAAGATAACTGGAGTAAGTAGAGAAAGGAGAGAAAGGACAATGAAAACCAAAAAAAGAAAGAGGACTTTGAAAGATTAAATAACAATTGGATAAAGATACAAGAGAAGTTTAGAGCTATGGGATATCCTGACTGGATTCCCAAGGACGAAAAGAAGAAGAAGAAAACGGGAATCATTGGTAAAATCAAAAGGTGGTGGAACAAAGGCAGAAAATAAAAGAAGAAGTATCCAAAGGCCCTTTTCAGGGCCACTCATAGGCCTCGAAAAGATATTAGCTTTCTTTGCCACCATTTTTCCCTTGCCGCTATAAAGACCCCTATACCAATAATATTCCCCATGTTCAATTTCCCTTGTCGCTAGATAGGCCCACCATGTTCAATTTCCCTTGTCGCTAGATAGGCCCAAATAGTTCCCATGTTCAATTTCCCTTGTCGCTAGATAGACCCACCATGTTAAACTCCCATTGTCGCCAGATTAGCCCAAGCTGTTTTTGACTGGATTTTCCATTGTCGCTAGAGTGCCCCCTATAACTACTTATATGTATGTATGTATGTATGTATGTATGTATGTATGTATGTATGTATGTATGTATGTATGTATGTATGTATGTATGTATGTATGTATGTATGTATACATATACATAGTTTACATATTTACAGTTGCAGCACAGAAGACTAGCATCCTATTCATATTTGAATACATAGCACATAACAAATATTACATAACACATAACACATATTGCATAACACATAACACATATTACATAACACATTACACATATTACATAACACATTACACATAACACATATTACATAACACATTACACATAACACATATTACATAACACATAACACATATTACATAACACATAACACATAACACATATTACATAACACATTACACATAACACATATTACATAACACATAACACATATTACATAACACATTACACATAACACATATTACATTTTGATATCGACTTTATTTACTTCTATGGTATAAAGAGAAATACATGAATGTGTGCACTGCAAGATGAAAATAGCTCACGATATGGGTAGATTACTATTTACTAATTACATCAAAAAGAATCAACTCAAGATGTTACAATGTCCACCTGGTATTGTACTTCAAGAAAATGCAATAATTGTGAAAAACGTTATGTCAAAGAAAAATCTAATTAAAAACTACGTAGACTAAAAACTGTCAGAATATTCAGATGCTAGTATTGGTCTTGAAGATTCTTTCTTTAAGTAAACGAGATTCAAGAATTATAAATTGCATCGAAATATCACAGTCCTTACAAAAATTAGGATAGCTGTTAACTTTACTCCGTGAAATTAACATAACTTCTATGGAAAAGAATAAGCTGTTTAGTATAATTACCAAATATCGACAACTTAAGGTTCTTATTACTCAGAAACGAACAAACACACAAGAGTAGAGAACAAACAAAAGGAAGTTGGCATTATCAAACGGTTGTATGTCATCCTTTCAATTACATCCAAAACTTGGATTTTCGCATTTCAATGGGCACACGCCTTTCTGTTGCATCCAATTCTCGTCCTTCACGCACAGGGAGTCGGCACGTTTGGTCGCCGCCAGTTGATTCAAGAGTTGTCTCAGTCCATTGAGAAGATGACCTTTGCTACCAGACTGATAATACTTATCTAGAGACTTCCGAACACGGTTGCTTCTTCCATCGATTTTTAGCATCCTCAACAGGGCTGCCAGAGCTGGAGATTCACCAGTTGACACTCTCCTAGAAGGAGGCATTATTTGATTCCCGCTAAATAAACCCCAAGAACCTGAACCTAATCCTCCGAAAGTCTGATCGATCCCCTGGCTACCAACGTTAAATCCCAATCCGGATCCAGACCCAGTTTGAATTTGACTCTGACTTAGAGATCCAGAGCCTGACCCTGATCCGGAATAGCTTTGACTACCGCTGTATGGTTCAGATCCCGATCCCGACCCGAAATAATTTTGACCACTGATTTGATTTCCAGAACCTGATCCCGATCCGGAATAGCTTTGAATACCGCTGTATGGTTCAGATCCCGATCCCGACCCAAAATAATTTTGACCACTGATTTGATTTCCAGAACCTGATTCCGATCCGGAATAACTTTGACTTCCGCTGTATGGTCCCGATCCCGACCCGGAATACATTTGATTTCCACCTTGAGGTCCTGAGTCTGACCCTGATCCGGAATAGCTTTGACTACCGCTGTATGGTCCAAATCCCGATCCCGATCCAAAATAATTTTGACCACCGACTTGAGGTCCAGAACCTGACCCTGATCCAGAATAGCTTTGACTATCGCTGTATTGCCCAGATCCCGATCCCGACCCTAAATACATTTGATTTCCACCTTCAGGCCCAGAACCCGACCCTGATCCGGAATAGCTTTGACTACCGCTGTATGCGCCAGATCCCGATCCCAACCCTAAATACATTTGATTGCCATCTTGAGGTCCTGAACCTGACCCTGATCCGGAATAGCTTTGACTACCGCTGTATGGTCCAGATCCCGATCCCGATCCAAAAAGATTTGGACCACCGACTTGAGGTCCAGAACCAGACCCTGATTCAGAATAGTTTTGACTACCGCTGTATGGCCCAGATCCCGATCCCGACCCTAAATACATTTGATTTCCACCTTGAGGTCCAGAACCCGACCCAGATCCGAAATAGCTTTGACTACCGCTGTATGGTTCAGATCCCGATCCCGACCCTAAATACATTTGATTTCCACCTTGAGGTCCAGAACCAGACCCTGATCCGGAATAGCTTTGACTGCCGCTGAATGATCCAGATCCAGATCCCGACCCTAAATACATTTGATTTCCACCTTGAGGTCCAGAACCAGACCCTGATCCGGAATAGCTTTGACTGCCGCTGTATGGTCCAGATCCCGATCCCGATCCAAAATAATTTTGACCACCGACTTGAGGTCCAGTGCCTGAGCCTAATCCGGAATAGCTTTGACTGCCTCCTTGTGGTCCAGATGCTGAACCATTCTGTGGTCCAGATCCCGATCCCATTCCTGAGTATATTTGACTAACATATTTTGGTTGAGTTCCTGGTCCCGATCTGGCGTTCACTTGAGATCCGGATCCAGAGCTAAGCTGAGATCCCGGTTTTCCACGGTAACAGCCGAGGATGTAAGGAAAATCGAAAGTTATACGGTATTCGTATCTGCCATCGTTAGAGTTACGACCGTGACATTCATCCAATTTAGATGCATCTACAAGGGTTCCATCTGTCTCATAAGGTCCATAGATTGGGAAACCGTCGAGAGCAACACCATATAGACGACTGTATTGTTCAGATACACCATACAGGCAGTTTGGAAACTGGTGGTAGTGATAGCGTCCCAACGTATCCGGATGAGCGTTACAGTTATCGAAAACCTCGCTGCATGGACCCTCTACTGCGTTGAACCCTTCTGCAGAGTAGGGGTTGAACAGTGGAACGCCGTTACTGGCAAAGGCAATGACTCCCATGTCCAAACATTCATAATCGCTGTCTGAATTCTTATCGTTGTCAAGTCTCATGGGATTCTTGGGGATCAGGTATTCATAATTCTGCTCGCTGATTGTATTCGGATTATCTTCATTCGGAAATACACCTGTAGGATGCTTTGGTATACCGTTGCTTTTGAAGAGCCAATATTCATGGCTGAAGTCCTTCAAAGTAATGCCTTTCTCTTTCAATGTGTTTTGTTCGTACTTCGTCAGATAGGCGGCACTAACAGTGTATGTCCAAAGAGACGGAGAGGAAATCAATAAAAGGACTGAGATAATACACGACCTGCAACGAAATATTGAAAACACAATAAATATGTCTCATCTACTTTTAAACAGGGTGTCAACTGGATTGAAGAAACAATTCCCAAGGCAATTATCATATCACAACACATCTGTTTTACAGCTTGAAAATAGTGTTTTTTATTTGTTTAGAATCCTTTGACTGACGGCATATACTTGAGAGGACAATTTGAACTCTAATTGCTGCTGATTTAGAAGAGCAAAAATAATAGTGACTACAAATATAAACCATTTCTTCAATGTGTTCGATAAAATCAAAGTGTCTCTTTCCAAATGAGTCCTCGTTTCTGTTGTCTGCTTATTTGTCGATAAAATCAGAAATTGGTTGTTTGACCCAATTCGACTTTTCGCCTTGTGTTTAAACTTTTCATTATTTGTTTGCTTTGACATACAGGTGGAAAGTGTATATTTTTATTGCTGTGTTGTTCTTTCAGTGTGTAGTTACTACATGAGGAGAAAACCAGGACAGTGCAGAACGTAATGCAAAAAT
>JARLTB010000048.1:1800000-2065000 GCA_030141615.1 Unio pictorum | reverse complement strand
ATCAACATCAACTTTTCAACAGATGAATTTATACAATTTTTTTTTTAAACGGCTAGAATTTTTAGAGAAAATTATAAATGTACGTCGAGTTTCAATTTGGAGAAGAAGACAACGACGATAATGTTGTAAATGAGGTGGGGTCAACGGTAGAACTAATGTCTTCCCTCGCTTATGTGTACTGGTCACCGGGAATGATTAGTGTCTACGCAATGTCTGTCTGACTATCTGTCTGTTTTCTAGCTCTCTAATACAATCGAGAACAATTACCATTCACCATCCTTCTACATTAGAAGTAAATATACAAAGGACCAGTAGCGAATATTCCTATCATTTTATACCAAGTCAGATATTAATTATATATATAGTTAATGATACAACAGTCTTTCGCACTTAAAAATATATTTAAAAAATAAATAGATTCGGCCTTTCGTCGTTAAACTTCACAAACTAAGTAAATAAATTTTTTAAAAATACAAATAGATCGGGCTGTCTTGGGGTAGAATACATGAACTTTCATAATTGTAATCGTTTATGTTGTTGCTGTTGTTTATGTTGTCCTGTGTCGCTACTATTATTATACCAAACACAAGTGGCGTAGCATTCACCATGCAATCCCAGGTACATTCAATATTAAACGTTGGTTCAGCTCGGACCCATTTAGTGATCAACGGCACATTGATTTCCACTTGAATTGAAAATAATAATAAAATCGCCAACAGTTGACACAACATGAAAAGAAAATCCCGGCTGTGAAGTAATTCGAATTACTGTTGGACGTTATATGAAACTTTGACTTAAAAGTAATAAACACAAATTGTATAATCCCCATGTAAGGTCACTTGCACTGCTTTATCTATAGACCTAATACGAGTGTACGATGTGTTCTTTTTAGATAAATTTCACATATGTAGTATCAAACAGATCACACACACACACACACACACACACACACACACACACACACACACGGACTGGACAAATATATATGGAGTACTCCACAACTGATATAAAGAACTCCAGAATAGACATAAATATTATTAGGGACAGTAATATATGTTCATAACAAAACAACGTTAAACACCATTTTGGGGTCTGTAGATCACCCATTTCAGTACAATTTGTTTGGGTGACAGTAGATTAAATAAATGTGTGTAAGAGTTTACAATAACACTTGTGTGCGTGCTTTTGGCTTATTGCAGTCCTTTTACACGTGCACTCGGGAAAGACGTGTGTGTGTGTGTGTGTGTGTGTGTGTGTGTGTGTGTGTGTGAGAGAGAGAGAGAGAGAGAGAGAGAGAGAGAGAGATTTTTAAGGTAGCTTTAACAATTGTTGAGTCATATCGCTACGATGTCTGCAGTGTGGCAATTTATAGTGGTGTCTAGCACTGGGTCATCATGCAGACATGTAGCATGATGCCCCCCACCCACCCAGTCCCATTATCCTGACACCAGGCCGACCAGTCCTAACACTAACCTCTTAATACTGAACGCCAAGCGAGGTAAGACGTAAACTTGCTCATATTCAATTGTTAATAAGTTGATGAAACAGCGTTTAAATCTGATGTTTAAATCTGATGTTATTTGTTCAAAGGAACATTGCTTGCTACTAAATATAGAATACTAGTAGATACCTCTTCTTAAATACATTAAAGACTTATAGTTTATATATTAATATTATTATATTTCTTATAGTTTATATATTTATATTATTATATTTAATTTTTGTCGCTATCAACTGCCATTTGCGAAGACCAGACACTTCCATGGCAAGGCCGATGAAATAAATCATTATTCTTGTATTCTAAGACTAAAAATGATTGGAAATGCTAACGCGCACTTGTGTGTTTGTGTGTGTGTGTGTGTGTGTGTGTGTGTGTGTGTGTGTGTCTGAAGATGTAATAAGATATAAAACTGTATGATGAATATGTATGTATTGCTACAAATACGAGCTGTGCATCCATTCATCTTTCTATCTATCTATCTATCTATCTCTCTATCTATCTATGTATCTATCTATCTAAATCTAGAGGGGAAAGACAACTGTATTAATTGTTATTCCCAATGGAGCCTATCACATCCTTGAATCAATATTTAACACTTAATGATGTCTTGATTATTTTAGTCTATTCTGAATAGCATTGAAGTTTTCAATAGAAATCATTTGTTTCTTTAATTATATATTTGGGAACTTGCTGTCTTTCTTCTTAAAAATGGGGATCAAGCAACACTTCAAAGACTTTAATCAAATATAAAATTGTGGATAGCATAACAATGACCCTGATAACCGAAGTATTTGTACATAACAAGATAGAAAATTTGCCTGCAGCACCTAAATTATGATTTTGGAGGTCAAGATGACAAGATAGCAAATTTGCCTGCAGCACCTAAATTGTGATTATGGAGGTCAAGATAACAAGATAGCAAATTTTCCTGCAGCACTTAAATTATGACTATAGAGGTCAAGAGAACAAATTAACAAATTTTCCTGCAGCACCTAAATTATGACTATAGAGGTCAAGAGAACAAATTAACAAATTTGCCTGCAGCACCTAAACTATGACTATAGATGTCAAGAGAAGATATTATAAATAACACAACACCCAAATATGTATCCCTCGCTTGAAAACTTTCTGTATATAGTTTCGCTTATAACACCAGAAATGATCTGGATACGATGGCTGAAGTTTGTTTTCATCCTTGCTTCAATTTATTTTTTTATTAATTAACACGAACAAATTCTAATGCGATATCACATGATCTAATAGCATATGTTTGTTTTATTCACAGCATTATCAGACAAATCACTCGGTAAAAGACACAGCATTTCAAACTTCATATTATTCCCATGAACCGTGTTAATTTTAAGAGGTAGCAGATGTATCAGTGAATCTTAACATTTGAACCTGGCGTGTTTGTTTTCTGTGTGTGTGTTTTTTGTTGTTATATTAAACAAGCGCATTGCAAATTGGATATATATATATATATATATATATATATATATATATATATATATATATATATATATATATATATATATATATATATATATATATATATATATATATATATATATATATATATATATATATTTGTTTCCATCAACAAATATTTTAAAATATTTTGTTACTGCACGTTCGTTTCTCATTATGAAAACCGTACTCTATAATACGTCAGCATAGGATGTTACGGATTATGGACGTTTCGCCCCATGGACTTTTCGGCCCAAGACATTTCGCCCCACTTCAATGGACACTTCGCCCCACTTCAATGGACATTTCGCCCCACATGGTTAATGGACGTTTCGCCCCATGGACGTTTCGGCCCACATCAATGGAAATATCGGACGTTTATATAAATTCACAACCATTACAAAACGATCAAAAATATAATGTAATGAGAGAAATGACACACACCAGCAAGCATAAAAATAAAAAAAATCCCAAATTCTGTCTCAGTATAATGGTAATGCAAGAAACGACACACATCTGCATGCATACAACAGCAAAAATCCCCAATTAAATTTAATATAATAAAACAATGACAAATTATCATTGTATTGATTGTATCCAAAAAGAAAATATAATAATAAAACATGGGTAATTTGACTTAGTGGCTGTCCCTACACGGAAAACTGACTTTTTTGTTCAAAAATATTTTATAAAGTAAACAAACGACATACGTTTGGCGAAAACATACACATATAAAACAACTTTTTTATAAGTAGGGGTGCATTTGTCTGGTGCCATAAAGAAAAAATGTTCTGGCGTTCACTATTGCTCACAGCAAGTGTTAATAGGACTTAATTACAGCCAGGTAACTTCTTTGATCTTCATAGTTAAATAATCTACTAAATGTGGTATCAAGGTAATTAAGCTGCTGCCAGGGTTTTGAGTAAGTCGTGTTAGCTTTTATGAAAAGGAAATTACAATTTAGCACATATGTTATGGCGTTCACTAATAACTAAAATAATGACATATAAATAAACGTTTGATCTTAGTATATAAAAATCTGAGTTGTAGGATAAAAATTAGGATTTTTCAAGTGCATTGTCCAACAGATAGTTTGTATAGAAGCTCGTGCATGTGTTTGCATGGAGATTTATCAGTGGCTCTATAAATTGAAATATTTCCTTTTCTTGGTACTAGTTGTTTTAAAATCACGTAAATCAATAGATCGAACCATGTCTTCGTGCATTTACTGCAGAAAACCAGTTACACGTCGCCAGCAAGCCATAGATTGCGATATTTGCGGCCTATGGCAGCACAGAGCATGTGGAAATACTGGTAAGTTTATTTATTTATTTCTACATCATAGATCATTCCGTAATTGAACGGGCATAACAAAATAAATACATTTTTTAAATAATAATTGTATGTATCTAGTGACCTTTTCTCGCATGTTATGGTTCGTGTTTCAGTATATCCAAATGTCTTTCAAAATAAATGTTATCATAAAACAAATATAATTAACTAACTGATACTACGAAATGGTTTCTATTTACAGGTTTATCAAGCTACAAGTATGGTCTTCTTAGAAGTAAAAAGATATCTTCTCAGTTTATGTGTGCCCTGTGCAGTTCTAAACCTGAGGTAAGATTTCAATACAAACGAAATATTTTAAAAATAAAGACATGCTACAGTAGCTGATTCCCATTCGCATTCGATGTATTTAAGCTACGGTTAAATAAAAATTGCCAACAAAACGTGGAACGTTGCCTACTTTCTCCCTATCACAAATGCTGGTAGATTAGTAAAAAATAATGTTTCTTGTATCAAATATTTCGTTGTTTTTTCTTGGGCTACACGTTTTAACATTAATACTGTTTACAGGCAGATGGCTACGATGTCGAAATGGACTAAAGCGGCATACCAAATACATCTGCCAGATTTGAAATGTATCCCGGTACAGCACGGGGGCCGATGGAGAGCACGAGAAATTCGACGTCGATTTCTATCAATAAAGATGATATTTCGACAAGGTGAATGTTATTTTATTTATTAAAATCGTACGGGTGCTTGCATACGTCCTTATGTGTAAATACCATATTCGGTATAGTCCAACTTGGTTATATATATATATATATATATATATATATATATATGATTATATGTTTTCAACATTTTCTGACGAGTTAATACATATTTCTAATTACAGGCTGGATAGAAATCAACAAGTGAACGAGTTTACGGTCAACAATGATGCTGCATCAACATTTGCAGCCGACATCTCTTCATTTGACGTTGAGCGCCCACACAGATCTTTGACACCAGAAGAAGAAGAAGCGTAAGTTTAAAAGCGAAGCGGAGCGGACAAGAAAGCGCAGAAATTCGAAACAATTTATTTCAGTAATATTGATGTACATAACTAATTTTTGTGCGTGTAAAATATTCTTTTTTTTTTTTTTTTTGATAATCACGATTTTTCTCCTTTCCTCAGGTCAGTTAGGAATGAAACTGTTTATGGAGAAGTGGCAGTGCCAGTGGATTCTGAGGATAGTATAACCTTTGAAGTAGTAGCTTCAGGATCCACTCGAGGAAAAAGGAAATTAATATATAGTGCTGGATATAGTTTTGTTGTTAAGCGTGAGCTAAAGAATGGAACCATCGAATGGCGTTGTAGCGTGCGTGGGAAGAATACGCAATGCCCTGCAACCGTGCGACAGACAAAATCAAAACCGAGGTATTTTGCGGAACATGATTAATCTGTATAAATACTTTGTCTATTCTATCAATATATTATTAACAGTATATGTTGGTTAAATTTTAATCAATTTACTTATAATTAATGTATGCTAAATCCAGAAATATCGCTTTATTGTCTACATTAAACGAGATTATGTTGATCTTCGACTTCCAATCGTTCTGCTATATTAACTATGCAGTATTGAAAAGTTATACTGTGCCAATAATGACAAAATTTCGTCACTCATATATCCATACAAATATCTGTCCATACATACATACATACATACATACATACATACATACATACATACATACATACATATACTATATAAGGTTTTGTTTTCATTTAGGCCAAGTTATTAGGGAAAGATAATTTGTTTGAAACAGCCCATACACTGGTTAATGAGGCTATAGAAGTTCATGGAGAACCATTACAATCTGAGGCATCCAGGGTTGCTGAGACGAACCTAGTTAGAATGGTCAACTGGACCAGGTCCGCAACCAGACCAGAAAATCCCAGAGATCTTACGTTTACTGTAAGTGAATGATTTTTTTCTGTATAAAATCTATGGTTGCATTGTATTTTAACATTTTTTCTCTATATATATATATTAATTCGTACTCTACGTGTTATTTATTTCTATTTATAACATTCTGCCAAGTATTATCGAGCATTCTCTTAAAGAACCGTTCTGTTTCTTGTATCTTTATAACTCTCTCTCTCTCTCTCTCTCTCTCTCTCTCTCTCTCTATATATATATATATATATATATATATATATATATATATATATATATATATATATATATATATATATATATATATTCCAGCTTGACGACGGATTTCTTAACATGACCATCAGTGAACCGTTCTTTAGATTTGATGTCGTCGTTGGCAGGAAGCGTCACCTGATCTTTGCCACTAACAAACAGCTGGAGCTTCTCGGAGTGGCCAAAACATGGTATATTGATGGCACATTCAAATTAGTAAAGAAGCCATTTTATCAACTGCTATCTATACATGGATTTGTGAGATCAGGTGTTGACTTGAAGCAAATACCGCTGTGTTTTTGCATCATGTCGGGAAAGAAGACGAGACATTACAAAAAGGTGTGTGTGTGTACTGAGGATGAGAGAAGATTATGATAATTACTTTAATAAATTAATGTGTAAAATAACGAACAGTATTTTATCACATAAAATATATTTTCAATTTATTTATCCTAAATATACACGTCCAGATCAAAAAGCGATTTAGAAAATCGGTTATTAAATTAATTATTGTACAAGCAAATAAAAGACACTAAACTATACTGAATTTCTGTATGTCCATGAATAGTTTTACTTTTTCCCTTCCATTTTCAGGTTTTTCAGTCAATCAAGGACCTGTTGCCTGAATCGAAAGTAACTTTATTTGTTGTTGACTTCGAAAAGGGTCTTTGGCAAGGGATCAGAGCAGTTGTCTAATGTTGTAGAGCGCTTAGAGCTTCTAAAAATTAGGCGCTCTATAAAGTCCTCATTATTATTATTATTATTATTATTATTATTATTATTATTATTATTATTATTGTTATTATTATTATTATTATTATTATTGTATTTCAATTTCTTATTTTAGTAGCAGATGTTTTAGTTAAATGCATTTTTTACAAACTCATAGATAGTTACTGTTTAGAAGTATACTTTTGCACATCACAATTTGACACTTCTAACCTGTATTGAAGTGTAATTTTGACTAGTTATGTGTGTTGATTTAAAAATACAAATACATGCCTCATATTTCAAAAAAATAAATCTCAGAAACCATTTTTATATCTCGTTATTGTTAATTAAAATTAACATTCCACGCCCCACGTGTTTCTCCTTGTTCGCGATATGTTGGGCTATTATGTGCACAGCTTTGAAAAGATGTAATGAAGAACCTTCGGGATATAGAAATGAAGTACATTAATTTGGACTGTTTCTGTCAGCAGTTCAGTCGAGTAATTAGATCAGATTTATAGCTAGTTTAAAAAAATCCAAAGTAACAATGCCAATAAATGGCAAGAGATGAAAAGCAAATTAAACCGATCTTGAAAAAAATTACGCTCGCTGATTGGGTAAACGAACAGCGTGATTGATAAGTGGCGATATGTCAATTTCCTACAAACGGTTAAAAAAAATGGTTTTCATCAGCTTGTGTAACAGCGAAAACAAAACTTGAGTAACAGCGAAAATAAAAGTACTGCCGTATAGAAATTGATCACTGTAAACGATAGATTAATTTCTGATTAATCTTATTAGATAAATGAAGAAAAAGGGAAAATATTGTCTGATATAACGGCATGCTGAATGTAATTGAAATCTGAGAATTTAATAATTTAAATCTTAACGGTAGGCCCCAAAAGTAAAATGAAGACAATAGTGTAATGGTAGTGAATTTTTATAAATGTCCGATATTTTCATTGATGTGGGCCGAAACGTTCATGGGGCGAAACGTCCATGGGGCGAAACGTCCATTAACCATGTGGGGCGAAATGTCCGTTGAAGTGGGGCGAAATGTCTTGGGCCGAAACGTCCATGGGGCGAAACGTCCAGGTACCGGATGTTACTTATTTAAGCACAAATAGTGGATGTCATTCTAAAATAATTCACCATAGCGAGAAGCTGCAGTAGCTCTGGCTTGATATGAAGCACTAACAAGTTGTTAGTGTTTGAGACACTCTAACGAGAATCGGGTTAGAAATCATAATTGATGACTTAAATTACTAAGTTATATTAATTATGTTTGATATTTGTTTTAAAATCGGTAAATAAAATGCGTGCGAGAACTATGCAGGTACAATAATTACATAGGGAATGCGTTCGAAAACTATGCAGGTACAAGAATTCCATAGGGAATGCGTGCGAAAAACTATGCAGGTACAAGAATTAGATAGGGAATGCGCGCGAAAACTATGCAGGCACAAGAATTAGATAGGGAATGCGTGCGAAAACTATGCAGGTACAAGAATTACAAAGGGAATGCGTGCGAAAACTATGCTGATACAAGAATTACATAAGGAATGGCATCTAGGCCCTTTCTAAACTTGTATCTGTCCAGAAAAGTTTACTAGGATTACTCGGCGATTGGATTAGACCGGCATATCTTGGTCTATGCCGGTTTTTTGTGTGGAGTAATCAACAGAACCAGCATTACATATCTTGATCTATCGTTGTATAATGCGCCGACAGATCGGTGTCCATGTTGTCTGCTGTTAAACACATCTGATAAGCAAATATAGAAGGTAATGGATGATTCAAATTTTCAATCTGCTCAACTGTTTCACTTTCATCGCAATTTTTTACAACAACTAGGACACAGAGTCAAAACAAATTACGTCAACTCATCTTCGTATCTTTTACAACTATGATGACATGATATTTGTGTCATGTTATTTGTGCACTAATATGTAAAATTCATGGAAGTATCAGTGACACGACTGAGGCATTTTTAAAGGCAAAGAAAAGAAATATATACACCCGTATTTTTAGTTTAGATTCTGATTCTGTTATTTTATCTCCAGCAAGAGAATGAACATGTCAGAGTCAGCATGTATTAGGTTAGGTTGACTATACGTGGCTTGCAGCGTGCTTCACGCGGAGTGATAAAAGGTCTTGTCCGCCATGTGGTTGCCTTAGAGTCAAATAACATTTAACCGTGTGTTCCAGCATTGAATATGGCTGTCAATGTGTGTGTTCGCTATCAATGACAATTACGTTCTCAAAGATAATGGCGTCTGATCAAAACGAGCTCGTGACGATACTTCTAAACATAATTTGGATGACATACAAACCTTTTGTTACCCGTGGGGTGTTAAGTAAATACACCCCAAATTTCCTGCGAGTCAGTACACAATTTATCGGTCTGGTTACGGCGTAGCAGCACATCGCAAGGGGCCGAAGGGTATTATTAACACCAACTCTAAGAAAGTCACGCCCACCCATTATTATTGCGTTCGATGAGTGCAGATTTATTTATTTGTTGAAAAAGTGAAGATAATGATAATTAATTATAATTAATATCTAGCACTGTATGAATGAACCAAATTTAGTCTTTATGAAAATTCAACGTCGATGGATAAAGAGGAACAAAGATTATTTTTTTGCTTATTTATTTCCACAGACATCGCGTTATCCGATCACTTTACATGTCTACACGGCAACAATAGAAAAATATCTCAATGTATCTATGGAAAAATAAACCATAAAAGGGTATGTGTATTAGTACAAATTAACTATAAAAGCATGTCAATCAGAAAATAAATTGTGAAAAAAACCAGTGTATTAACTAAATAATGACATATACAAGTGTTTTTGTATTAATCAAACAAAAAGTATGAGAGTGATTTTGTATTAATCAAACAAGTATGAAAGTGATATTGTATTAATCAAAAACTGAAATGAAAATGTATGTTTTAATCAAACAAAAAAGTATGAAAGTTATTTAGTATTAATCAAACAAAAAGGTATGAAATTGATTTTGTATTAATCAAACAAAAAGATATGAGTGATTTATTATTAATCAAAAAGTATGAAAATGATTTATTATTAAACAAACAAATAGTATGAAAGTGATTTAGTATTAATCAAACAAAAGAGTATGAAAGTAATTTAGTATTAATCAAAAAGTATGAAAATGATTTAGTATTAATCAAACAAAAAAGTATGAAAGTGATTTATCATTAATCAAACAAAAAAGTATGAGTGATTTATTACTAATCAAAAAGGATGAAAATGATTTATTATTAATCAAACAAAATAGTATGAAAGTGATTTTTGTATTAATCAAACAACAAAGTATGAAAGTGATTTATCATTAATCAAACAAAAAAGTATGCAAGTGATTTTTGTATTAATCAAACAAAAAAGTATGAGTGATTTATTATTAATGAAACAAAAAATTATGAAAGTGATTTAGTATTAATGAAACAAAAAGTAAGAAAGTGATTTAGTATTAATGAAACAAATAGTATGAAAATGATTTATTATTGATCAAACAAAACGTATGAAAGTGATTTTGTATCAATCAAACAAAAAAGTATCAAAGGGTCAATGTATTAAATAAATAAATGAGTATGTACATGTATGTGTATCAAACAATAAAATATGACTGTCTTTGTATTTATCTAGCAATGAAGAATGAAAGTGTGTGTGTGTGTATTAATCAAACAATATTAAGTGTGTGCACGCGTGTGTGTGTGTGTCGTAAACAAAAATAAATCATTAAAGTTTGTATCTTAATCAAGCAATAACATATAAAAGTGCGTATTAATCAAACATTAAAATATGATCGTGCATGTGTATTATTAACTCATTGAACTATGAAACTGTCTGTTTTAATCAAACATAATAATCTACGAAAGCATTTGTGTATTAATCAGACAATAAAATGTGAAAGTGCATGTTTATTAATAAGACAATGAACTATGAATGCTGTGCATTAACTAAAAATGTAATCTGAAATTGTGGGTTTATTAATCTAACAATAGACTATGAAAATGTGTGTGTATTAATCAAACAAAAAAGTATAAAATGGTTCGCGTATTACTTAAACAACAACTATACAAATTTACCAGCATACTAAAGCATACGAAAAAGTCATCAATAATTCCAAACAAAATGACAAAATAGATGCAACGTGATATATCAGTGTCAAAAACAACTCCTCAAAAACATCCTCCTCATCATCATCAGTCGCTTGACCTAGTGTGGTCTTTAATGTTTCTCTGCTGCTGAACATCTGACCAGTTCCCTCCACTTGTCTCTATAATGTGCCAATATCTGTGTCTCTGCAAAAAATTCTCTTGTCAATTCTGTGATGTTGTCAGTCCAATTTTTTCTCTGTCTACCTCTCCTTCTACCACCTTGGAGACTACCCTGCAGTACTGTTGTGGATAGACTGTTGGTTCTAGTGACATGGCCATGTCATTTCAGCTTTCTCTTTTTGACAGTGGTGAGGAGGTCTTCATTATGGCCTACTTTGTGCCTGATGATGTTATGCACTTCTTCATTTGTGATGTGGTTCCATGTAAGAAATGTCAAGGATGGTTCTGTAGCATCTCATTGCAAGTGCCTGGATTCTTCGTTGTAATTCTGCTGTCAGGGTCCAGGCCTCACATGAATACAGAAAAATTGAGATGACTAGTGCTCTCAATAGTCTGATTTTAGTTTTGAGACAGATAGTCTTGTCTCTCCAGATGGGTCTTAGCTTTGACATAGCTGCCGTTGTTTGTGCTGCTCGTGACAAATTTCTGCTCTTGATCCCTCTTCCATGATTATGGAACCAAAATATTTAAATTGTCCCGCTGTTTCCAGTTCCTGTCCTCTGACTTTAATCTTGATTGAGATTTATTTGCCACTATTTGTCATCAGCTTTGTCTTTTCGGCACATATCTCCATGTCAAATCTGGAAGATGTTTCATCCAGGTTCTTCACTAAGGTGGAAAGCTCATCTTCACTGCCTGCAAGCCCATCAATGTCGTCTGCAAAGCGTATGTTGGTGATGTTACGCCCTCCAATGCTGACTGTCCCACAGTGGTTTTCCAGGGCTTAGCTCACGATGCGATCTAAGTAAATGTTGAAAAGCGTGGGTGACTGGAGACAGCCTTGCCGTACTCCAACTGTTGTCTTGAACCAGTCCCCCACAGAACCTTGAGCACGTACTGCACTGGTAGACTTGGTATACAGCTGCGTGATGGTGTAGGACAACTTTTGACCCATGTTGTACTTCTTGACTGTGACCCACAATACCTCATGCCACACTCTGTCAAAAGCCTTTTTTAAATCTTTAAACACATGATAGATGTCTTGCTGATGTTGTGAGTACTTTTCACACAGAACCCTAAGACTAAATATTTGTTTTGTTGTGCTTCTTCCACTCCGGTACCCTGCCTGTTATTCAGTGATTATTTCTTCTGCTTGTGGGTTCAGTCTGTTCAAGATGATCTTCAGCATCACCTTACTAGCATGGCTGATCAAACTAATGGTTCTGTAATTTTGGCACAGTTGGAGATTGCCTTTTGTGGGTAGTGTTATAATCAGTGACTGGGTCCACTGTGTTGGCCATTCGCCTGTCTGCCATGTCTTGTTGCAGATTTTCGTTAGTAGCTCTCACTGATTCCCCACCATTCTTGATAAGTTCAGTTGGGATGATGTCTAGTCCAGCTGCCTTCCCATTCTTCAGTGCTCTTATTGCTGACTCCACCTCTTCTTTGAGAATGGGGAAATCATCATCATTTATGAGTTTGGGACTTCAAACACTTTTGGGTCACTTGTGGACAGATGGTTGTAGTATTCTTTACAATACTCAGTCCATCTTTCTGCAATGTCGCTTGCTTCTGTGAGGCATTTTCCAGTTTTGTCTTCAATCGCACATACTCGTGGTTGCTTCTGTCTGTTGAGGTCTTTCACAATTTGGAATGCCTTTTTGCACCTATTGTGTATCAGACTGCTCTCTAGTTCTGTGTACTTTTGTCCAATCCAATATTCTTTTGCTTTCTTCAAGTTTTGTTTCTGATATTCTTGTTTATTTTTCAATACTCCACTGCCCCTGTTGTGTGTCTGATGTTTTTGAGGTCTCTCCATGCATCACACAGACTCAGAATCTCTAATGTAACCCAGGTTTTATTCTTTGGGCGATGGACGCCATTGATGTCCTTGGCAGCTGTTGTCATGACAGTGTTGAAAGTATCTGTCATCACTTTAACATCAACATCCATCACTATTAGTGGAGCAAATTTTCCTCCAATGGTGGCTTAGAATGACGTACAGATGTTAGGTTCTTTCAGTTGTTCAAGGTTGAATTTGAGCCTGATTTTCTTTGGCTTGTTAATTTTCTTCAACCTCACTCGGAAGTTCATAACGACGAGCTCGTCGTGATCACTCCCAACATCAGCACCTGGGAACGTTCTTGTTTTTGCTTTATTGATGCCAGATCGGTACCGATTTTGAACCAGTATGTAGTCGATCTGGTTATGATGGGTTCCATTTGGTGCGTGCCATGTCCAGCATCGTGAAGCTTTATGTTGGCCCAGTGTATCGGCTAGGACCAAGTTGTAGCTTGCGAACTCGAGCAGCCGTAGTTGGAGCATATACTTGGTGATGTTAAAGGGAGATGTTTTCAGACGAATGGAGATGATTTTGCTAGATATGGGGCGACATTCAAGCACAGATCCCTTCATGGCTTTATTTACAAGGAAGCCTACTTCATTTATGGACATCTCAAACTCTCCACTATAGTATAATATATGGCCATCTTCAGTTTGGTGTTCTCCTAGGGCTTTATGGGAATTATTATTACCGCGAGTCTTTAAAGACACATTCTTCCAGTCTAATGCACGTAATTTTTCTTAGTAATTTTAAAGTAAATTTGAATTTAATTTTATTTTCTAATGTTCCAGGTGGCGATGACAATGTTGTCTCTCTCTCTCTCTGATTTATGCAAAGTACCAGAAGCGCACTTGTCACCTCCGTCCTGGTGGACAACGGCAGGAGCGGTTCTTGTTGACCCGGGCGACGACCGATCCGGTTTGATAACTTCAGTTTATTTTCCAGCATTATCAGTGTGTCTTGGGCAAAATTCGTCTGGCCGAGCCCATCCCTCTCCAGACCAAGGAGTTGCCAGAAGGGGATGTAGTACATCGTCCAACTGCCTTAGGGTATCCACTCCGTATTTTCTTTTAGGGTTTACTCTCTTAGCCTTTGGCTAACCAAAGCCAACCTGCAAGGCAGCAGGAGACTCGTGTATGGGCGGGTTCGTTCATTTCCCGAGAAGATAGAGCATCTGCCACTGCCCACTCCCGTCTAGCATTTACAATGAATAAATTATGAAAATGTTTTTGGGAGCAATTAGTTTTTAATGAACAAATCAATCAATTATCGAGAACCGGTATAATATGCACAATGGTAAATAAACAAGATGGTCTTACATCCTTATATACCGATTTAAAAAAAAATTATGCAGCTATTTTTCGCTGAACAGTTGCTTTAGTCGACCACTGTATTATTATGGTAATGTATATTGTAAGTGTATTAATTACATTGGTTGGTGTTATGTAGTACTTACGTTTAATATATTGTGTAAATGTAGTACTTACGTTTGTTGATATTGTAATACGCACAGGGGTATTCACTTGACCGAGCGGTGTCAAAACCCTGGCGCGAGTCTCGCTGGAAGTCATAAGTTTTCCCCAAATTTCCAAAGACTTCCATACAACTTGAGTTGTAAAATGGAAAGAAAGCCGTGTCTGCTATAATTATTAATCTTTGCTGTAATCAATGGGCGACCCAGAGGAGACAACTTGCCCAAACGTCCATTAACTGCACCTTTGCATGGTTTTTATTCATTATCATCCGAATTCCGTACCGCAAACCCGTCATGCCATGGAAATTCCACTAGTATTCCATTACTGACTGGGAAATATTTAACTGCGCGACCCTAGGCCAGTCAATCCACAGAATTTCCGGCGTATCACGCTCATATACATACGCCCATTTTCCACTATGGCCACATAAACGGCACCTACCAAGTTCCAACTTATTGATTCCATTCTATAATTTACTGATTTCCAACCATAAATGCTGCCTTTTCAATCACAATACTTGTATACACCGCTGAATTTTAATATGGACTATGTTACTGAAAGGGACAGTCATTCGGCTTGTACCCAAATTCACTACTAACGAACCCAGCATGGTTCAAATTCACTAACACTCCTCTCTGTGATGTTTTCTCTTACTAACTGGCTAACTATTTCGGGCTAGCAACTCCAAATTTATTACAATATTATTATGATAATGTATTAATGTTAATATAGTACGTACATTGTTGATATTATTATGATAATATTTTATGTAAATGTACATTTTTGTTGTTGTCGCTATTGTGTTTTAGCTTTAAATATTATTTACTTGTCAGGTACATGGGGCTGTACTATTGATTTTCTTTACTTTCCGTTTTTTTTCCCCCTGAAAATGCTTGTCGGAACCTGTCACATGTAGAATGCCATGAACTGAAGATTAAAAATGCCTCCTCTACGTAGCTTATTACTACGATCCAGACCATATCTCTTTCGTTTAAACTTGAATGAAATAGAGGAGTAAATTCCATTAAATAACGTTTCAGTCTGAAAGAAAACCCATAGCTGTGAAATGATTTCAAACAGATTTGCAGTTTACGCTAAAATATTGTAGGAAAATTGTTAGTCAAGAGAACAGACACGATGATTATCGTCTTCGTTTAATTAAAAACGTATATGGTCCTCGTTTAGCCAAAGAAGTATATTGTCATCGTTTAATATAAAAAGGTACATTATCCTCGTTTAATAATTAAAAATATATTGAACTATTTTACCTCTGGTTCTCAAAATGCGTATTAATACAAAACAGAAGTGAACAAAATGTCTTAAGTTATAACCTTGTTTAACGCGCATGCCAGAAAAAAAAGCAATGTAACAAACTTCCATATAAGGAATAAGACGTATCTTTAAAATGTTAAACATAAACAAATATATTAAGTTGGTAAATAGTACCAATGTTAAACATAAACAAATATATTGAGTTGGTAAATAGTACCAATGTTAAATATAAATATATTGAGTTGGTAAATAGTACCAATGTTAAACATAAATATATTGAGTTGGTAAATAGTACCAATGTTAAAGATAAACAAATATATTGAGTTGGTAATTAGTACAAATGTTAAAGATAAACAAATATATTGAGTTGGTAAATAGTACCAATGTTAAACATAAATATATTGAGTTGGTAAATAGTACCAATGTTAAACATAAATATATTGAGTTGGCAATTAACACGAATGTTAAACACAAATATATTGAGTTGGTAAATAGTACAAAGTTAAAGATAAACAAATATATTGAGTTGGTAATTAGTACAAATGTTAAACATAAATATATTGAGTTGGTACATAGTACAAAAGTTAAAGATAAACAAATATATTGAGTTGGTAATTAGTACAAATGTTAAAGATAAACAAATATATTGAGTTGGTAATTAACACGAATGTTAAACATAAATATATTGAGTTGGTAAATAGTACAAAAGTTAAAGATAAACAAATATATTGAGTTGGTAATTAGTACAAATGTTAAAGATAAATATATTGAGTTGGTAAATAGTACAAAAGTTAAATATGAACAAATATATTGAGTTGGTAAATAGTGCAAATGTTAAAGATAAACAAATATATTGAGTTGGCAATTAGTACAAATGTTAAAGATAAACAAATATATTGAGTTGGTAATTAGTACAAATGTTAACGATAAACAAATATATTGAGTTGGTAATTAGTACAAATGTTAACGATAAACAAATATATTGAGTTGGTAATTAACACAAATGTTAAAGGTAAACAAATATATTGAGTTGGTAAATAGTACAAATGTTAAAGACAAATATATTGAGTTGGTAATTAGTACAAATGTTAACGATAAACAAATATATTGAGTTGGTAATTAGTACAAATGTTAACGATAAACAAATATATTGAGTTGGTAATTAGTACAAATGTTAAAGATAAACAAATATATTGAGTTAGTAAATAGTACAAATGTTAAAGATAAATATATTGAGTTGATAATTAGTACAACTGTTACAGATAAACAGATATATTGAGTTGGTATAGTACAAATGTTAAACAGAAATATATTGAGTTGGTAAATTAGTACAAATGTTAAAGATAAATATATTGAGTTGGTAAATAGTACAAATGTTAAAGATAAATATATTGAGTTGGTAATTAGTACAACTGTTAAAGATAAACAGATATATTGAGTTGGAATAGTACAAATGTTAAACATAAATATATTGAGTTGGTAAATAGTACAAATGTTAAAGATAAATATATTGAGTTGGTAAATAGTACAAATGTTAAAGATGACTATACTGAGTTGGTAAATAGTACAAATGTTAACGTACTTTCGAAATTAAGTCATTGTATCGAACTAATAAAGAGAACGTTCTTTTTGTTTTGTTTTGATTAGGATTTTTAACGTAGCTTTAACAATTTTTCAGTCATATCGCTACGATGTCTGCAGTGAGGCAGTTTATAGTGATGTCTAGCACTGAGACATCATGCCGCAGACATGTAGCATGATGTCTCACCCAGTCACATTATCCTGACACCAGGCCGACCAGTCCTAACACTAACCTCTTAATGCTGAACGTCAAGCGAGGCAGCTGTTAGTACCATTTTTGTAAGTCTTTGGTATGACTCAGCCAGGGATCGAACCGACGACCTCCCGCTTCCAGAGCGGACGCTCTAACCACTAGGCCTAAGTGAAGACGGTATGTCTATGTCAACAGAATGATACCAGGAAAATATTTTCCCCGCGGTATTTCTGAACCTACCGCGATACGTACCACGGTATACCACAATTATATTATGAGCAACAATTCAGTATTCCTAGGGCAGGAGCTAGACATTCCGGATGTCAATAGCAAAAAAATGTCTTGCTCTGATTTATTGCAAAATGGCACCATATTATATCCATTATATTATTTGTGGGTAAATTTTATTGAGGTAAAAGGAAAGAAAACATAGCTTAAAAGAAAATTAATCGGTCATTACCATATAGAAGATGAATTTTCTATGTGTATGTTAATTGCTATGTGTATGTTAATTGTTATGTGTATGTTAATTGCTATGTGTATGTTAATTGTTATGTGTATGTTAATTGCTATGTGTATGTTAATTGCTATGTGTATGTTAATTGTTATGTGTATGTTAATTGCTATGTGTATGTTAATTGTTATGTGTATGTTAATTGCTATGTGTATGTTAATTGCTATGTGTATGTGTATGTTAATTGTTATGTGTATGTTAATTGCTATGTGTATGTTAATTGTTATGTGCATGTTAATTGTTATGTGTATCTTAATTGATATGTGTATGTTAATTGTTATGTGTATGTTAATTGCTATGTGTATGTTAATTGTTATGTGTATGTTAATTGTTATGTGTATGTTAATTGTTATGTGTATGTTAATTGTTATGTGTATGTTAATTGCTATGTGTATGTTAATTGCTATGTGTATGTTAATTGATATGTGTATGTTAATTGCTATGTGTTTATTAATTGCTATGTGTATGTTAATTGCTATGTGTATGTTAATTGCTATGTGTATGTTAATTGCTATGTGTATGTTAATTGTTATGTGTATGTTAATTGCTATGTGTATGTTATTTGCTATGTGTATGTTAATTGTTATGTGTATGTTAATTGTTATGTGTATGTTAATTGCTATGTGTATCTTAATTGCTATGTGTATGTTAATTGCTATGTGTATCTTAATTGCTATGTGTATGTTAATTGCTATGTGTATGTTAATTGCTATGTGTATGTTAATTGCTATGTGTATGTTAATTGCTATGTGTATGTTAATTGTTATGTGTATGTTAATTGTTATGTGTATGTTAATTGCTATGTGTATCTTAATTGCTATGTGTATGTTAATTGCTATGTGTATCTTAATTGCTATGTGTATCTTAATTGCTATGTGTATGTTAATTGCTATGTGTATGTTAATTGCTATGTGTATGTTAATTGCTATGTGTATGTTAATTGCTATGTGTTAATTTGTTATGTGTATGTTAATTGCTATGTGTTAATTTGTTATGTGTATGTTAATTGCTATGTGTATGTTAATTGCTATGTGTATGTTAATTGCTATGTGTATGTTAATTGCTATGTGTATGTTAATTGCTATGTGTTAATTTTTTATGTGTATGTTAATTGCTATGTGTTAATTTGTTATGTGCATGTTAATTGCTATGTGTATGTTAATTGCTATGTGTATGTTAATTGTTATGTGTATGTTAATTGCTATGTGTATGTTATTTGCTATGTGTATCTTAATTGCTATGTGTATCTTAATTGCTATGTGTATGTTAATTGCTATGTGTATCTTAATTGCTATGTGTATGTTAATTGCTATGTGTATCTTAATTGCTATGTGTATGTTAATTGCTATGTGTATGTTAATTGCTATGTGTATGTTAATTGCTATGTGTATGTTAATTGTTATGTGTATGTTAATTGTTATGTGTATGTTAATTGCTATGTGTATGTTAATTGCTATGTGTATGTTAATTGCTATGTGTATGTTAATTGCTATGTGTATGTTAATTGCTATGTGTTAATTTGTTATGTGTATGTTAATTGCTATGTTAATTTGTTATGTGTATGTTAATTGCTATGTGTATGTTAATTGCTATGTGTATGTTAATTGCTATGTGTATGTTAATTGCTATGTGTATGTTAATTGCTATGTGTATCTTAATTGCTATGTGTATGTTAATTGCTATGTGTATGTTAATTGCTATGTGTATGTTAATTGCTATGTGTATGTTAATTGCTATGTGTTAATTTGTTATGTGTATGTTAATTGCTATGTGTTAATTTGTTATGTGTATGTTAATTGCTATGTGTATGTTAATTGCTATGTGTATGTTAATTGCTATGTGTATGTTAATTGCTATGTGTATGTTAATTGCTATGTGTATGTTAATTGCTATGTGTTAATTTGTTATGTGTATGTTAATTGCTATGTGTTAATTAATTGCTATGTGTATGTTAATTGCTAAATAGGTTGCAATATAAAAGCCGTATACAAAGTGGGAGGATTAAGCTAGTAGCTATACTGGGAAGGACATAATTTAGTCATTAGAGAACTTGTTGATAAATATAGGAAGTATTGATAATGAAGCCGATACTTTAATTGTGTATATCGATATCATAGAAATTTTGATTGGGATGCCAAACAACCGGGCAAAAGATTTATCAGAGAGGGGCAATCTTGCTCAACAAACGAGAAAATATATAGTGAACTTGAGCAATTACGTAAACGTCAGACAAAACTGTGTTACTAAAAATCGTGGAATGATTCGCAATCTTACAAAAAATGCAAGTACTTATCGAATTCATATACGCTAGTAAATAATGAAAACATGACATGTGTTTTCGGTTTTCTCTGTTTTTTCCCTCTGAAATTTCTCGAAACGTTGGATTTTGACCAGAATTCCTTTCTTAGTATTGAATTTTGCCACTGCGTTCGCACACGCGACACGTGATAAACGCGTGATTAATGTTCTCCCTCTAGTGATTGACTATAAGAGAAATGTCATTAGAGTGGTTTGACTGTATGAGAAATGTCAGTATAGTGGTAGACTATAAGATAAATGTCATTATAGTGGCTTGTGTTACGTGCTTAGGCTCGAATAAGCAGCAACAAAGAATAACTTGAACAATGAATTTATTAAGTACAATTATTTTCAAAAAATAAATAAACTTACGGTTTTAGAGAATCAAATCCAACATTAATCCAATATAGAATTCACAATAATAATCCACTAATGGAATTGCAAGAGTCCTGATAAATAAATGTTCTAATAGTTCCAGGTTCGAATCTTGTAATCCAAAATGACTGACAATGTCACGTAATACAGTTCTTGTTTTATTATCAGCCAAATGAATTATGAGCACATGTTTTCTCCTCCAAATAGATAAATAAATCCTCTTTCTTCAATGAATTGACACAATGTCCAGAACAAGATAATTAAAATTATAACTCAAACATAAATACACAACTGTTAACTTTAAAGCCCAGATTCTACTGAACTGTTCTATCTCAAACAACAGTATATATAACTGTTTTTCTTAAGTAAACAAGTGATCACGTGATTTTCTAGAAATTGATAGAAGTTCATGGAAGGTCACAGAAAGAGACTGCCTTCACTAAATCACGTACTCTATATATTTCCTACACCCAAGAACTAAAAATAAAAAGTTGTCCTTGAAATTAACCAATAGTTTTAGAAGCTTGTTGACAATGTCTAAAGCAGGATCAGGAATTAGTTCAACAAGCCAAGGTCAAAAACTTGTTTACAGTTAAAGGATGGTCAGCCTGAACTTTCTAGAAAAAAAATCTCCCAATTAATGAATATTAAACCCTAAATGACAAATTTGGATTTAACAATTAAAAAAAAAATAATTTAAATCCAATAGACGTAAAACTTGACTATATGAGAAATGTCAGTATAGTGGTTGACTATAATAGAAATGTCAATATAGTGGTTTGACTATAATAGAAATGTCAATATAGTGTTTGACTATAAGAGAAATGTCATTATAGTGGTTTGACTATATGAGAAATGTCAATATAGTATTTGACTATAAGAGAAATGTTATTATAGTGGTTTGACTATATGGGAAATGTCATTATAGTGGTTTGACTATATGAGAAATGTCAGTATAGTGCTTGACTATAAGAGAAATGTCAATATAGTGATTTGACTATAAGAGAAATGTCAGTATAGTGGTTTGACTATAAGAGAAATGTCAATATAGTCGTTTGACTATAAGAGAAATGTCAATATAGTGGCTTGACTATAAGAGAAATGTCAGTATAGTGGTTGACTACAGACAATAGCAGAGTAGTGTTTGATTATCTAAGACAAGTTTATAATTATTGAATATTCCAAATTATTATTTATCTGTTCTTCATAATGGTTTTTCATTGGTTCCGTATTATGTACCCTTGTATTTATTTTCTCACTCGCATACGTGTTTGTTATTTCTTAAATACCAATTCAATCTCAAAGGGTGTTAGGTCGATTACGTACACTTGTACAGTATAGGTCGATTACGTACACTTGTACAGTATATTTATACTTCTGAGAATCGTAATCGCAGTTTGAAATCCATCCAATCATACATGACGTCACAAAGCCGACGCACTGTTTGCCCAAATACGACACAATATTAATGTCAGTAAATGAATCACATCAATCGGCTCTATGATATATATATATATATATATATATATATATATATATATATATATATATATATATATATATATATATATATATATATATATATATATATATATATATATAATGAATATAAGAATTAAAATAGTTTCTTGAATTTTCGAATAGAAAACTGCTATTGGAATATCCGGGTTTTTAACCGAGCGTGATACTAAATTTTGTAATAAACAAAGAAGGATAAATTTTAATGATGCAATGTTGAGTCAATTAGTTTACAGGGAAAACTAAGAAACTGCTTAATCGTCAAAAAATCATACTCCGAAATGACAAATCGGCATAGACAACGCGGCTATCCTCAATCCGCTGCCATTTAATACAATATTGGATTTGACTCTTCTGGGTGCTACGAAACACTCAAATCATAAAATCTACCCAAATCCATAAAATCTACCCAAATCCATACCAAATCAACCCAAAATCTACCGAAATTCAGACCAAATCACAGTCTACCGTCTAGTCTAGAAATTAAAAACGTTCTCCCTTTCCCCAATTTGTTTTCTTTAAAAGTTCGCGTTCTTGTGTCAGATTGATCAATAAAAAAAAATACAAATGCAAATTTACTAGTATCGTCTTTCGACTGCAATCTCCACTCAATTAATAAATAAATTACAAATCTCTCCATCGCATCACCTCCTCGCTCCATCGCCGGGCCAAATACTACACGATCGAGAGATGGAGCGATTGGCCCCAACAGGATTCCATATAAATGACCTATAAAATATTTAAATGACCAAGAACAAAGGTTGCAAATATTTTGTCATAAGAATCTCTCTCTCTCTCTCTCTCTCTCTCTCTCTCTCTCTCTCTCTCTCTCTCTCTCTCTCATCCATCCATCTATCTATCTATCTATCTATCTATCTATCTATCTATCTATCTATCTATCTATCTATCTATCTATATATTGTGATATTCACCATTAAATTATGACATATATAACTGTTTTGGAAAAAAGTGACTAGTTCTTTAGTTATTTTGCATAAAAGAAAATGAAAACACGCTGTAAATATTCAGGTTGTATCAAGATTACACGGGGATTTTTCCGTATAGTCCTTACTGACGTTAACTACAGAACTACTGGTAAAGTTAAATAAAACCGCTGTACGTAACACCAAAAGAAAAATAATGCGGTAAAGCGTAATACTTATTTAATATTTTTTCTTCACACGTGTATCAGAATATACCTTTATCTATCACTGTTTCCTGTGTATACATTTCTCCATAGTTATCCACAATCAGTAATTTTTCTAAACAAAGTAAAGGTTTTTCGTTAACTAGGTTGGGGTGGTGTGCTCCCAATAATATTATCTTAAATTATTACAAAAGACCCACCCTGGCTCATTTTTGTCAGAAATTGAAGTAGTGATAGAGAGATGCAAAGCTCCGAGTCCACAGTCAGCGATGCTGACAGTTAAATTAATGAAAACACATCATATGAAATTCAAATAAACAATTCAATATCATTTAATAACAGATAGTAATTTCTCAAATAAGATACAAATTTAAAACCCTGTAACCAGTCTTTCACTCGAACAAGTGATGGCCTATTTCATCATCTAACGTAGTGTGATAGATTTTCCTCCTGTCCTGTGTTCCTACTCAAATGTATTATGCTTCTCTGGACTGGTACTCCAGTTCCCTCCAGTCCGTCTAACGTCCGCCTCCGTTCTTCCTTTTTCTTTGTCTCCCAGAGACTCGGGACCAACTGCACTAGGGTATTTCCCTCTGTCTCCTTCAGTTCCTTTGGTCCCTAATAGCTTACTGTACGAACACACATGGCCATTAGCATAGCATATTCTCCATGCTATATAACTCACACTAAACAACAATATCATCAGATAAGCCATTAGAGAGAGAGAGAGAGAGAGAGAGAGAGAAAGAGAGAGAGAGATAGTCTTATTATACAGAACAATATCACATAATCATACGTATCTGTACATTACACTTTTACAAGGTGTACACAGATATCCACATATACATGCGCTGATATATATTTTTACGCATGATACTCTTACAAAGTATACACAAATAGTCAAATCCCTATTAACTAATGTTGAACACTGCAACCATTACACAAAGTTATAATTCAATTAAACATTTGCAAATCTAGAATATCACATGAATAAATGCACGAGGTTTACTACGAAGTAACCAAATAGCAAATTACAGTATTAATTACTTGCATAAACGTTGCTCATATCTCAAATTATTCATGTAGATCAAACACTACAAACGAATCACTACAAATGAATCAAACACTACAACGGAATCAAACCCTACAAATGGTAATTCTAAGTACTAACGATTCTAGTACTGAAGTATACATACTGCAATAATTAAAGTACAATTAGATTGACATAATAGATTATAACACTCTAGCAAATAGTCACTGACATGATTTGAAGCTCCTTGTAATTCCCAGAATAACAGGTTTCCAGCCGATTTCGAATGACGTCGGCGCTGCTTATCTTCTTTTATAATTCCCGTAAGATGGTTTAGCGACTACTAGAATTTAGTTCTAAGATAATAGATTTAAACTTGCGATTATATTGGTGACCATGCCTTGCTCAACTCCGAGTGGATGTTGATTCACCCCTGCTTCACATAATTAGCAGACGCTGTGCCCTCCCCGGTAGTCTGTCAATGGTGGATTAACGACCCCCACTTCATGTTCCTTTGCTCCGAGCAGAGGATTTCATCACTTACCTGTGAAGCATGTTATTGCCTTGTAATGTAACTGGCTTGGCCAAAATAAGGCGCCAGTCAAGAATTCCTATGACCATGTCAAATAACTGGTTTGACATCCCATTGTTCGCAGAACTGACCTTAGTAAATTTTGACGCAAAATTATTAGCCTCAGGGTCAAGCATATACATGTTGCAATCTGGTTAATTTTCTTACAACGTGATAGTTAATTGCAAGCAACTAATTGCAAGGTATACAATCTTACACACATGTTTATGGGCAATTTGTGTATAGTATGAATCAATACATGTGTATATATTGGTACTTTGTGTATAAAGTAAATCAATGCATATGTGTATATGGATAGTTTGTGTATAATATGAATCAATACATGTGTATATATGGGTAAGTTGTGTAGAGTGTGAATCAATACACACGTGTTTATGGGTAATTTGTGTATAGCATGAATCAATACACGTGTATAAATGGGTACTTTGTGTATAGTGTAAATCAATGAACGTGTGTGTATATATGGGTAACTTTTGTATAGTTTGAATCAATGCATGTGTGTATATGGGTAATTTGTGCATAGTATTAATCAATACATGTGTGTATATGGGTAATTTGTATATAGTATGAATTATTACATGCATATACATGTGTAATTTGTGTATAGTGTGAATCAATACATGTGTGTATATGGGTAATTTTTGTATAGTGTGAATCAATGCATGTGTGTATATGGGTAATTTGTGTATAGTGTGAATTATTACATGTGTGTATATGGGTAATTTTTTTATAGTGTAAATCAATGCATGTGTGTATATGAGTAATTTGTGTATAGTGTGAATTATTACATGTGTGCACATGTGTAATTTGTGTATAGTATGATCAATACATGTGTGTATATGCATAGTTTGTATAGTGTGAATCATTACATGTGTATATGGGTAATTTGTGTATAGTGTGACTCAATGTATGTGTGTATACTGGTAATCTGAATGTGTATAGTGTTTAATGAATGCATGTATTAGTGACAAAGCGAGAGAGAGAGACAGAATAATCCATGTATTGTGAGTACTAATTTAAACAATATTATGCTAAAAAGACATCTCAAATATCTTACCAATTTATTATGCATTTAAAGGAATATTCAGCATTTAACATTGTTTTGGTTATCTGCATTTATAATGATGGACAGTCTTGTTATATTTTCATTTTATATTATGCATTATATTTTTTATTAAATAGTATGGAAAAGACAACACTTCAAACTTTTATTAAAATGTGGCATCATTCAATTATATCTATAACACAATCTAGTACTGAACAGGACATCAATCTGCAATCACCTGAACCAAATATTGACATTAATAAGAAAATATTAGAATGGTTCAAACACACAGCTAAATAAATATTTTATGCATAAATACAATGTATATGTGAGCCTGGTCTCTTTTCTTCTATCAACACCCAAATCTATACATGAACATGGCCTCTTTTCCTCTATAATCGTACAAAAATGTTCAAGGCATCATTTAATATTAAACAAATAGTAACGAAATCTTATAATATCAGATTGATTCACACTACTTTTCAAAAAGAAGAATTTAAGGAAAAATATTGTTACACACATTATATAAATTAGAATGGTTTAAAAAAACTTAGAAAAATAGTTGAACCAAGTATAAATCAATTAATTTAAAATCCTATGGTTAATGGAATGGAAGTATTTAAGTATTCTCTTCCTCAACTAATGACTTGTGTTGTGTTTTATTTCCATCAGCAAATAGGCTGATCCTTGCACAGTGCTTTCTCATTATAAATACCTCCTTGTTACAATTAACTGGACAGAATGGATGTCAAAACAGATCCTAGAATAAGTAAACATCCAATATTACTTACAAATAACAAAAACTGTAAACATAATGGTGGATCATCACTACAATTTGTTAAGGTCCTAAAACTGGGGAACTCGTTATCGTGAAAGCCAAGTTTTGAGTAGATGGATATTCTAAGTCTTCTCTGAATTATTATAAAGGATGCTTTAAGTTCATCTCTTCATGATTCATCAATACAAACAATACCCCATGTAAAGCTAGGAAGCTGATTCACAAGGCCAATAACTCTATCTCAACTTAAGTGGACCTGAAGAAAAAAAAAACTCATAAATGTCACATAATGCTTTATAAATGATATTCACATTAAATCAGAACATGCTGATTTAAAAAAAACGAAATATATTAATTACAAGCAACAAATCTTAGTAAAGACATTAAGCTGCTTGACAAGGGCCATAATGCAGTCAAAAAGTTGACGAGACAAAAACACATAAAAGATACATCTACAAAAAAAAAAATATCAAATTGTATTACAATATGCTGAATAGTTCATAAGCTCTGAAGAATACATCCCAGACAAAGATGAGAAGCTGATAAAAAAAAAAAACTTAAAAATAACATGTAATTCAATGGGACATAGGAAATTGCAACAGATTTTGTTTAATCGTTCTTGATCTCTGCCACTTGCAAACAACATCATATGGTAAGATATGCAGTTAATTGTCAGGGGTCATAACTCTCAAAAAGAAAATGGAGTTGATGAGACCTAACCCATAAAAGGTATCACAATATGTAGAATTGTTGCCAGGGTTACAAATGGTTACAAAGATCCGCTGAAAAAAGGATTTAAAATTCATAAAGGGAATAACTCTACCACAACTGGAACAGAAAGGACAAAATCTTTAGGAGGTATATCTGCTTGTAATATTCAATGATGTAAAAATGTAGAAGAGCTATAATGGTTAACAGAGGTGTGAACAGATGGATGGATTAATGGAAATGTTTATTACTCATATGTTGACAAAAACAAGGTTGTTTGTTGTAATGTTTAACGCCATTTTTCAGCACACGATTGGCTATACATGGTGGCCAGTTTATTATGTTGGAGGAAGAACTTGGGAAAACCCCCAGAACCACTGACCCACGAGAAGTTACTGGCAAGCTTTCTCACATACCCACATTGGCTAATTCTGAGACTCGAACCCACATAGACAGAGGTGAGATGGCAGTGATCCGTAACAGAGAACGCTTTTGACCACTCAGGGCCCCAACAAACAATGTAGTTCCCTGATCATCCACTTTACTGAGAACACATGTAATTATGTATTTATTTTACCGATTTTATATAATCAAGGAAGAGAAGACTGTTGTGCCAGACTAAGAAAGTCATTCAAGTTATGCAGAATCTTCAAGCGCCTGAGCTAGCAAGAAGTCATTCAAGTTATGAAAAAATCTTCAAGCGACTCAGCTAGCAATGTTTATCTGTATTTGTTCCTTTAGTGTCTTAAGCACATAATCCTAAATAAGAAGTTGACAAATATTGTGCAAAGTTCATGATACAAAGTATGATACCAGATTTGTTCTCAGAACCAATGTAATTAATATTTTTGATAACATGTTTAAATTTCATCCAATTTGCAAAAATTAATGTATTAGCAATATGGAAAAAATTGAATTCATAAGATCTTTTCCTGGCAAAATTATATTTTACTCAATTTTGTCATCACTGACATTTGTAAAGTACTCATAAAAGGTTAATGGGACAAAATGACGAGAATAAAGCAACATTCCTATCCTTATTTTTATCGATAACATTTCAGTACATCTTGTTAATGCAAAATATTCAGAAGTACAATGGAGATGGGAGAAAAGCTGTTATGCACGTAAATATAGATTAAACAGTCAGACAAATATTATATAATGTCTTGAATAGTTAAACATTTTATAAATGTGTCATACAAATCATTCTATTGAATAAAATTCAAGAATTTTATAACTATGCAAAAATTACTTTACAATCCAACTGGATGATAATGTTTAGTGAGTTGTTATAAAGAAAACTCAGGTGCATTATTACATGCAGAAAACTTCAAAAATGTTTTTGCCTAAAGATGGTGACTTTCAAATTAATATTAAAATATAAAGTTTTAAATCTTCCAAAAACTTTATCATCATGCAATGTTTAACAGTATTTTAAATTTTTTTTTTGCAAGATAGCTGTGATTTTCTGACTTGTGTCATACTTTTGCAATATAATTTTCACCTCATAACTGTCTGATGTAAATGGCATGTACTAGTTTGCAAAGACATCTTGCACAGGTAACTAAAAGGTAACAGTAGTCATCTCGAATGAAATGACAAGGTACTGTAAATAGTTACTTATAAGCAAAGTCCAACTGCAAAATGCATAGATCCAGATCTGCCATTGCATAATGTGCTTAAAATCTGGATCTATGCAGTCTGTTAATTAAAGTAAATAGTAGAACAAACAATATAGACCTTGAACTACTGGAACATTATTAATATGGGTATGTTCTATTGCAGGTAAGAATTATTCAAATTTCCTGTGAAGAAAATGTTTGCATATGATAAGGTCACAACTCTAGAGGTAAAATAAATCTAACTGTACTAAAGTTCAAAAGCTTGTTTGATTTTCTTGAGATCCTCCAGGGTATAAACTGTAGACTCCCGTGATTCCAGATTCTGTAAGATAGACTGCACGACTGAAATAAAATTAAAAAATCATTTGTAATGTGATTTTGTGAGTTTATTTTAAAAAATTGTTTTCATTCAAGTACATTTTTTTCCTACAATGATCTTGAATGTTAGAGCACAGTATAATTTCTTATTTCAAATTAAAATTAGTTTTGGCGAAGAATAGACAAAAGTAATGCCGACATAAAATCAGTCAAGTCAATTCTGGTGAGTTTTATGAATGTCAACAATTAAGACTGAAATTTATTGTTTACGATTTATTTACTGAATCTATGTACAGAACTCTGAAACATTAAGTGATTCATGCTAAACAGGTTTGTCCAAAATTTTCAGTTGCTTTGACTTTTCAAGGGTATGGGTGGATAAGGTCACATGTAACAAGTCTTTAGACAAATGACTGAGCCAGTCACATGTAACAAGTCTTTAGACAAATGACTGAGCCAGTCACTCAAGTTATTATGACTGTATGACTTGAGTGTTTATATGAAAATGTCACCAATTGTATTTATGAAAACTTTTATCTTAGTCATAAGTCTTTCAGATATATTGACAAATATGGTGACCATCTTTAATAAAGTTTAGGATGAGCTTGTTTAGCTGTCAGATTACTGAGGTAATGCTAGAAAGTAATTTAGATAAAATAATCACCCTCCTCTGTGAAATTTTACATCAATAAGCCATGAAAGCAAAATTAACATATCTTCTCCTAATTCAGTACCTACCCCTTCCCCACTGAATTTTGAATTACTGAATCGGAACCAAACACAACGCTGCATAAATGTATACAGGTTTAAAAATAGTGGAAACATACATTAAATTAATTTTCATGCTAAATGACTAGAAATTTTCATGCTAATTTAGTTGCCATTGGTGCTCTTAAATATGCATGGAGTTATGATTTTACTACCATATGCAGCATACAAATGTCAAAGTCTAGGAAGTGAAATCACAAGAAGTTTTATATTTGAATGAGACAAAAACTGAGCCCAGCAAAACTTATCGTAAAAAGCTGAATTTGTAGTAATTTTAAAAAAAAATGTATCCCAACTATTTTCTTCTTTGTATCTAATGTATTTTTAACACCCACCCCCAAAGAAATGCCATTATTCTGAGATCAAAATGAAAGGATCTGACCCAAATTTGTTTTCTCCCTTCTGCACACACAGGATGTGATGTCATTTCAGACAATTAACATAAGAGTAATTTTCAGGACTGATGGTACTAATTCCCATAGAAAACCTTTGCAAGCACCATGATATTAGGAACCATAAAAACCACACAACTGAAATATAAAAGTCATACTCTTTATTAAATTTATGACTGCTTTTCACCGTACATCCCACATATACAATCAGAGTCTTATTTTATTTCAATTTAATTACAGGAAAGATGCCATGCAAAACCACAGGCCAACTGATGGATTTTACTGCCAATCCTTATATCTAAGGGGAGATCATTCTGCCCAACAACGATCTAAGTCAATAGACAACTTTTAGCTCCCTTTAGATTTGCAAGGTAGTAGTAGTTGTTCCAAGGTATTATGACTGGGCAATGTATGTAAAAAAGAAACTCCCTCATAACAATGCAGAAACAATACGATTAATTTTCAATGCTGAGAAAAGTTAAAGAAAATCTTCAGGGAAGTCTTAACAACAGTACCATACAGTCACTAATGGTGCAAGAGGAATACTAAGTGTGTGTGTGTGTGTATGTGTGTGTGTGTGTGTGATGAAACAAGCCAATGATTTAAGCAACCAATTTTAATTTGAAATTGTATTAAATGCATCTATGAAAACAAATTTTGTTTTCCGTTTTTAAAATCAAATTTCCAGTCATTTTAGATACATCTTTCTGAAAGGACATCTTTATGCTCGATCATACAATGTCACTTATATGGTTCATGTGCATATTCCCCTCCTTTTTGGAATAACACAAAAAATATTTTTATCACCGACACTATCTAGAATCAGGGCAGGTATGATTAAACAAGTACAGTAAACATATTCAAATCAAGTACACCATGCAAAAAAGTGAGCAGTGCTTACAAAACAACTTTCTAAAATCAAGTACACCATGCAAACAAGTGAGCAGTGCTTATAAAACAACTTTCTAAAATCAAGTACACCATGCAAACAAGTGAGCAGTGCTTACAAAACAACTTTCTAAAATCAAGTACACCATGCAAATAAGAGAGCAGTGCTTACAAAACAACTTTCTAAAATCAAGTACACCATGCAAATAAGAGAGCAGTGCTTACAAAACAACTTTCTAAAATCAAGTACACCATGTAAATAAATGAGCAGTGCTTACAAAACAACTTTCTAAAATCAAGTACACCATGCAAACAAGTGAGCAGTGCTTACAAAACAACTTTCTAAAATCAAGTACACCATGTAAATAAATGAGCAGTGCTTACAAAACAACTTTCTAAAATCAAGTACACCATGCAAATAAGAGAGCAGTGCTAACAAAACAACTTTCTAAAATCAAGTACACCATGCAAACAAGTGAGCAGTGCTTACAAAACAACTTTCTAAAATCAAGTACACCATGCAAACAAGTGAGCAACTTTCTAAAATCAAGTACACACTTTTTCATTTCGTTACATAGTACACATGTACTTTAATTGAAAGGGGGACAAATGTCATATATATATATATATATATATATATATATATATATATATATAGAGCATGGTACTTCAAAAGTACCTGACATTACTTTTTACATTCTTGAAATTTCAAATGTAAGCTATATTTGAAATATCACTGACACAGGATCAAACTTATTGGAATTTATTATTCGAGAAATTTAAATCGGAGTCAGAAACATTTGTTTAAAAAAAAATAGTAATTTTTTTAACTGCAATGAATTCATACTGTCATACTGACATGAACATGTATACATTTATATATCTATCTCCAATAGGCAAACATAAATTTTAAAAAACGATTGCAAATTGTATGATTAATCTCTCATCTAACTGTAAGAATATTTTCGCTAAATTATTCCCATTAAGGAATTGCATAAAAGTGAAAGTTAAATCTAAGTCAAAGAATGAAGCCTATTCTAATAATGTTCTAATAGTTTCAGCAAAAATTGAAATCATGAACATGGATGCCATTGAAAATACATGTCAAGAATCACAATGTGGAAAACAATAAAATCACATTCACACCAGGCTTGTTGAATACTCCAAATTTTAAAAACTTATCTGTATAATCTTACATAAATATCCCAATGAATATAGGAATGATGTACTTTTATTTTGCATTACTCATTTATTTACATAAATATCCCAATGAATATAGGAATGATGTACTTATATTTTGCATTACTCATTTATTTACATAAATATCCCAATGAATATAGGAATGATGTACTTATATTTTTACATTACTCATTTATTTACATAAATATCCCAATTTGTTTTTTTGCATTTATTTATAGCAACAATTATTACCTGACTTCTCACTGGGGTTCATGAACATGGCAACTGTCTGGAATCTGGGTACTCTGGACAACTGCTGCAAAATTTTAAAACCTGCATCATCCTCTCCTAGAAAAAAAAAAAGGTTTGTTAGTTGGCTTTTGAAGGCAAGTTTTAAAATGTGTCATCCTCTTTTAAGAAAAGAAAAAACAGTTTTGTTAGTTGGTTTCTAAAAGCACTTTGAGCATATTACTAGCTATATTATCCAGAGGAAAATGGAGCCAAGTGCCCATCCAAGGATATAAAATGGTAGCCGATTTGGGTGAGTATTGAACCCAAGACACATATGTCTCAATCAAGTTATGGTATTATAAACAATACTGCAGAAGGTGTGAGTTAAGGAATTTTGACAGCAAAGCTGACACCCTAAAGATATAAAACAACTCAAGATTAAATAGATAAAAGAATTAAAATGTAAAGAATCAAATTAATATATATATACATATATATATATATATATATATATAAAACATAAAGTCTTCAATTTCTGCTAAATAAAAATGACATAATCATCAACCTCGTTAATTCAATTCCGATTTAACATGTTAGTTCCAGATATAGCAGTACATTATGTGCAGCCTGGAGATGCACTGTATAGCAACTAGCTAGAAAAGACACACTTAAAAAAATCCTTACCATCTTTAATGAAGTGGTCATGGACACATCTTGTTATTGTGGTCAGCATTTTATCATCAAGCTTGTTACTGACAACTGAAAAATAATAAATCATCCCTTAACACAGAACAATGCTATAAAGTGGATCTTACTAAAAGGTATGCAAAAGACTAAACAAAATGAATACATTTGGTTGAAAAAGTCAAGAATATTGACCAATAGAAGATTGTTTGAATGGATCAGTCAAAGAAGTTTAATTAAACAGACTTTGTGATGTGACATGTTTCACAGTATTCTGAAAGAGTTTTAACTGTCAACATAAGTGACTGTAGGGAAAATAAAGGAAAAACTTCAAATAATTAGTGCAGGAAAGATGGGTATGAAATATCAATAGTTTTTTGTCATGTAAATTATGCTCATCAGGGAATACTTACCTGATTATATTAACATTAGGAAGAAGCTAAGTTACATCATGAATCTCACAAAACTTGTTCTCTTTCACATATATATTTGATACAGACAAGGAGGAAGACTCTTCAACCATTCCATTTATCATCCAACAATTCTTCTAGGAGTCTATGGTTGTTTACCAGGTTTACCTTGATATATACCTTGATGAGTATGCTCACACTTGCACAGAAGAGTAAAAGGGTTTAACAGGAATGTGATTGGGTATGTATTATTTGCGAAACATAATTTACCAAAATTTGCTTTCTCTTTTTACATTCCACAATCAAACTAATGTTAAGAGAACAAGCAATACCTAAAGCTGAGCATTCTACCTCTACCATGGTCACATTCGATGGAATATGGAATCTTCCCTGTATGACAGGAAAGTGAACTCCTAATATAAGGCCAGCACAACTGATGATCACACTGATGACAGTACAATGGTAACATAAAAGGTCACACTGTGATGACAGTACAATGGTAACAGAAAAGGTCACACCCTGATGACAGTACAATGGTAACAGAAAAGGTCACACTGTGATGACAGTACAATGGTAACAGAAAAGGTCACACTGTGATGACAGTACAATGGTAACAAAAAAGGTCACACTGTGATGACAGTACAATGGTAACAAAAAAGGTCACACTGTGATGACAGTACAATGGTAACAGACAAGGTCACACTGTGATGACAGTACAATGGTAACAGAAAAGGTCACACTGTGATGACAGTACAATGGTAACAGAAAAGGTCACACTGTGATGACAGTACAATGGTAACAAAAAAGGTCACATTGTGATCACAGTACAATGGTAACAGAAAAGGTCACACTGTGATGACAGTGCAATGGTAACAAAAAAGGTCACACTGTGATGACAGTACAATGGTAACAAAAAAGGTCACACTGTGATGACAGTACAATGGTAACAGAAAAGGTCACACTGTGATGACAGTACAATGGTAACAGAAAAGGTCACACTGTGATGACAGTACAATGGTAACAAAAAAGGTCACATTGTGATGACAGTACAATGGTAACAGAAAAGGTCACACTGTGATGACAGTACAATGGTAACAGAAAAGGTCACACTGATGACAGTACAATGGTAACAAAAAAGGTCACACTGTGATGACAGTACAATGGTAACAGAAAAGGTCACACTGTGATGACAGTACAATGGTAACAGAAAAGGAAGCAAATTAATTTTCTTAATGAGTATAACCACTAGTAAAGTGCTGTTTTATGCCCGTGATAAGACAGTGCTAACTTCAAACTCATCTGGTAATGGTCTTCGCTGCAGTCACCATATCTACCAGACTCAATTTTTCTCTCAGCAAAGCTAGATCATGAAGATAGAAGCAAAGAAGGGTGACCGTGTATGCCAGACAACTGCACCTATCGTGTTCAGATTGTCATGTTCTATTCTAATGTAAGGTTTGCAGAGATTGCTCTAAATCCATGAGATAAAGCATACTTGATTATTTTAGACTATGCTGACTGAATTATGAACTACAGTGTGACCCTGCTATAGCATTATGGATGGGGTCTACACAATGTGACTGGGTTATAAACTGATCCGTGTTATAACCAACCAAATCTGTCAGCTGAAGAAAGTGATGTATTAACAATTCACCCTAAAAAAAATGAGGGAAGATAGAAGTATGTGCACTACTGTGGACTCGCTTATGCAACTATCAGATAAACAATAAGTAATTAAAACAGTTATTACATACTGAATCTTTATTTGTATGCATAAATTCTAGGTAACGTAATTATAAATAGTTGAGTATGTGTAGTAGTCAGACAAATCTGTTTTATCCATGATAGTAATTCCATCAACAATGTACATAAAGAAGTATAAATTCTATCATATCATTTTTTTGTCCATCTGAAACCAGCATTTAATATCCTGCTAATACCTGAACGCAATTCTCTAAAACTTTTACATTTACTGGACATGTCCAAGTGTCCGATTTCTGACCAACAATAAATGCTTCATTCAGACAATGAGAGTTTCTGAAAAGAACCTGTATTTAGGCTTGAAAAGCATATGTACTTGGCTAATAATTCACACAGAATGTCAAAGATATTGACTTCATAAAGCTTGGTGCTGACAATTCAACGCACAAGGTAGGGAGTAGAATGTTGATTATATTAGCCAATCCCTCCACCCCTATAACTTAAATGGGATTGTTCCAATCAGTGTTAACAATGGCATGATAGTTTCTTGTGTATATGTGATTGATTGAGTGTTTTTAACGCTGGGACATCATGCATATAGCATCATGTTCCACCCTGTCACATTATCCTGACACCAGGTTGACCAGTCCTAACAGTAAACTCCTAAATGCTGAGCGCCAAGTGTTGCAGCTGTTAGTACCATTTTTATAAGTCTTTGTTATGACTTGGCCAGGGTTCTAACCCATGACCTCCAGTATCCAAGGCAGACGCTCTTACCACTAGGCCACTGGAGCAGAAACTGGTAAATGAAAATATGTGTGCGACAATGACAATCTGGTCCATAAACTTGTTTATGTATGACTGTTGATGAAGCAGATACCGATAATATAATGTATTCCCTTCAAATGGTTGGTTGTATGGCAAAACAGATGGATTGGTTAACAGGATTAATCAACACATAGGAGACATATGTGCACTGGGCAGTATTGAAAAGGGAGTACATTCTCGCTTGATTTCCAAATCATCACTGGAGAATGTGTGATAGGATTTTTAATGTAGCTTTAACAATTTTTTCATTCACATCACTACGATGTCTGCAGTAAGGCATTTAATAGTGATGTCCAGCACTGGGGCGTCATGCTGCAGACATGTAACATGATGTCCCACCCGGTCACATTATCCTGACACCAGTCACTGTATCTGCAACTCCATCGACATCTGTGTGGGCAACAATTATGCTATCCCTTTTTCTTCCATCTGCAGCTGACCTGATAAAACAGATGCTGCTGGAATTGGACACATCATTGATTGGGGAGATTCCATCAAAGTGTTTCCCACAATGCTGGCTAGTGGTGATGTTTTCAAACTTTGTTTGTCTCTCTTAACTTGCTGCATCTTTCATTGATTGTTAATCCTCATCATAGTACAGTCGACTCCGGTTAACTGCACACCCTCGGGCCCGTCACGAGACTGTGCAGTTAACCGGAGTGTGCAGTTAACCGAAGTACGGTACAGTAAAGCTTTAAATCAGCACGGCATGAATATATGTGAAGAATAAATTTAAACAATGATTAGAATCCACTCTTTCAACTTTTACTTAAATGTTAAGTTTGTTTTCCTTCCCCCGAACACAACTTCACTGATTCAACCAATGGATCATGGAATTATAGCGAATTTAAAGAAAATCTATAGATCACTTGTTATTCGATAACTTCTTTCAGACACTGATGGGTCATCTCCCATAGAAAAAGCGTTCAGCTCCAAAGTCGTCTGCATCCTGTTTTTTTGCCGTGTTGTCGTTTAAGTTGAATTTCGTTGCACATTTTCCATCTTTCCAACCATCCATTTGTTGGTTTGAAATCATTCAAACCCGAACTGTTTTGAGCAATGTTTCCTATGCTGTACATGTTCTTTGATTTTTCCCACGCTATTACTCCCTAGTGGGCGCGGATATACATACATGTATATACCACCTAAGGCATCCTTTACATGTCAATCATTTACAAAGTCACATTTACCGGCTTAATTGTTGGCTTATTTGAAACGCTACAGCAGTGGACTGGCAATAAACTGATCATGACTATACATTGTGCAGTTAACCGGAGCAAAATTGTATTGAATAATGTGCCACGGGCAGAAATTTATCATTCTATTAACCGGAGTGTGCATTTAAGCAAAGCGCAGTTATCCAAAGTTTGTTCCCATTGAAAAGCATTGGGAAAAAAACGGGACCAGCATGACTACGTGCAGTTATCCGGCGTGTGCAGTTAATCGATGTGCAGTTAAGTAGAGTCAGCTGTACCAGATGTTATCTGACCATGACGGAAAAACAATGCATGCAGCTGTAGATGAACATCTGTTACAAGCATGGCACTTCCTATGACTTAAAAACAATGCATGCAGCTGTAGATGAACATCTGTTACAAGCATGGCACTTCCTATGACTTAAAAACAATGCATGCAGCTGTAGATGAACATCTGTTACAAGCATGGTACTTCCTATGACTTAAAAACAATGCATGCAGCTGTAGATGAACATCTGTTACAAGCATGGCACTTCCTATGACTTAAAAAAATCTTTTTCATTTTATGCATTTTTTCATAGTCCATGAATTTTCTGAAAGACATGAACAAAGAAGCATTTTCAGGAAAGCAAATTCTTTATTTTATTATATTGTTCTGATAATACTGTTTATTTAACCCCACTACATCAGGATAACAAAACAAGATAGCTTTCTTTGATATCTCTGAATCCAGAACTTCTAGAGAGACAGAGACCAGTTTTTACATGAAGAACTTAAAAAAAAATGCATGCAATGTGGAGAAGGTAGGCAGATATTACTTGCAATGTTATCAGGTATTATTATTGGAGAAATACAATTTACTAAAAAGAATTGCTTTATAAATATGTTTCTTTCTTCCTGATTTTCAGAAAATTGATTTCTTTATATGTCAATACATTACATGGTCATATTACATTTTGAGTACTGCCTCTACCTGTGTCACCAATTACATGCATGATTGCTCCACTAAAAGAATGAACTTCACCTAATTTTAATTTAACACAATCAGAGAGAATTTGTTTATACACATGCATGGGATATCACTATGGATTTAAAACTTAATTACTGTCTAAACATCAAAATGTTCACTGGCAAATCCAGTGAAAGTGACTAATTCATGTCTGGGTCATAGTTTGTGCTGTCATAAATTGCAAGTGGTCACTGTCTGTGTTGCTACCACTAATTTAATGATATTCTGTTCTCTCCATAGCAAGGCCATGTCATGCAAATGGAAACTAGAAGACAAACTGGGCATGCCAGTCAGTTGAATCTACGGAGTCACAAATTGAAACATTATATTCAAGGCCAGGCACATTTAGTCCTGAAGAGAGGTCAAGGGAAGGAATGGGAAGAGTTTTTCTCTTTATTTTTATGGAATATAGATCAAAAAGATCAACGTTTTAATCTTTCTGTGACTTGGATTTGAAAGGTAGCAAAGCTTCTTTATCTCAATTATGTGAACGGGAAATGTATTCAAAGGAGAAATAATCTTAGTCACGATGTATGAAAAGTTCATAGGCATAATTGAAAACTTGTGCAAGTGTCATAGATAAATGGACATTCACACTAATATACTGAGCTTGGGAATTATTGCTTAAATGTGGATGTATATGTGTTTGATATTACAGTGTCCATGATGCACCATTACACAAGGGTGATAGATATGCCTGAAAAATTGCAACAATTCTTGCAAATTTCAAGTCTATTTTAACAAAAGTTTTATAAGAAAACTTTTATTAGTAATTTTGTAAATTAAAGTACCACTATTATGCATAACTTAAAAGAAAAAAAAAGAGTAATTATCTCTGCAATTAAGAATGCGGTCTTCTGATTTTGTCCACCACTTACAAACTGTATCATGTGACTGCATGACAGTTCTACTTTACTCCTAATATATACTTAGTTATATCTGCATGGAAGCATCAATCTACATCAATGCAAATATTTGACAGACTTAGAACATAAAAGATCATGTTCAGAAGGCTGACAGTTTTCTAAAATATCAAACCTAACTTTGACTGACATTGTAGATGTTGGCATCAGATTTTCACAGCTGTATTTTGAATCGAAAACATCAGAAATTTAGTCAAAAAAACTTGGGCATGGGCTGTTTATTAAAATGAACGCTTTCTATCATTTTTAAAACAAGGTTAACAGATACTAAACTGATAAGTCCCATGCTTAAAGAATTATATATTATCAAAAAGGTCAATAATGTCACAGTTTTACCATTTGGGATTTCTTCAGGTGGCACTTGTTTTAGCAGGTCATAATAGGGCTGGAGCAACTCTGCTGACTTGAGAGAATTCCAAGCTGAGATGAATTCATATGGCGTAGTTTTCTCAAGCTTTGGAACACTGGGCGCTACTTTTGGCAGACCTACACTAGTCTGCTTGACTGCTGATTTGGTCTTTTGTTCCTGTGACTTTGATTTCTGTTTGGTAGTAGCCTCACTGGTTTTACTTGATTTTGAAGAAGACTTTGGTTTCTGTAACGCTTCTTCTTTATGTATTTTAGGCTGAACCTTGGGCTGGTTTTCTACATGTGATTTTGATTGGTGAACAGTTGTTGCCTTCTTCTTGTCTGCTTTTTTATCCTGCCTTGATTCTGAGTCTAGAAGAAACACAAAAAAGTCAATGACACAAAAGAAAAATATTAATTTCTTAAAAAATATATTTAAATGTATTGTTGTCAGAATAATTTGTCTGGAAGGGATATCATGCTACATGTCTTCAGCATGATGCCCCAGTGCTGCAATATGACTGAAAAATTATTAAAGTTATGTTAAAAATCCAAATAACTCCCTCACTCACTCAAAAGACTTGTCACAACATAGTTTACTTCAGGCACATCAACACCTAAAGCATCAGATCTTATTTCAAACATCACTGAAATTTAATTAGAACTTTATTAATTTAAACTGGTGATCAAACATTTTGGAATACATGGGATTTAATTTGAATGACTGTAAATTCTTTTTTAAAACTTTCATTTTGTAATCTAGGGCAATAAATTATCTGCTGAATTTCACAAAACCTGCTGGTTTTTATCTTTGCTATTACTCTGTTTAAGATCATCGAATTGTAATACAGGCGATTCCCAATAAAAATCACTATATCCAGTCCTACCATTAACAGGAGTTGGCCATATCAAAAGTTGAAATATGATTCCTTTTTATGCCGTGTTCAGTCTAGGAATGAACTTGGCTACTGACTTTCCATGGAATGGCAATTTATTTTGTTTGCCTGGACCAGCTATGCTTATGCACCATGTTTGTTGGTATGAGAACCAATGGCTGCGAAATAAAATACAAGTCTGTCTGCATTACTGGGAACCATGTTGGAAATGCAACTTTGGGAAAGATCTGAAAATGGTGCTGGACTATTCTTTTTCATCATTAAGGTTCCACATGCAGAGACACTGTCAAAATAACGTTGTCTACTCAGCTGAAATAAGTAGCAATGCTAATAGCATCTGAGTCTCAAATTGCTTGCTTTTTAATGTGCTCATTAACCCAGGATATATGTAATGTCTTGCTAGAAATGGTTGCCAATGCATCTTGCATCCTCTGAATACTTAAATCCCATATGGTTCTAACTGCACCCTATACATGTGATACAAGTGGGATGATAAGTCAGTTATAACTGTCTCACGGCAATTAGCTCTGCTTATTACACTTGACATCTTAGCCAGAGTAAAACAGGTGAAAATCAGTCCCACATTGCATATGCTATCTGTGCTGTGGATGATAACACCAATGCAATAGTTCAAACGCATTAATGAGCAGCACTAAGCCAGGTTAACAAGAAAACAAGTATTTGTTGAGATGATTTGTAAGTACTCACAACCACATATGAAGGCAAAAGATAGTGTCAACTGAATCAATGCATGACAAATGTATCAAATGAGGTGACAAATTATTCACAATGAATGTAAATGGAGACTTAAGGCATGTTAAGAGGTGGAATTATGAGGCCCTCATAAGAAGCATGGGCACCAGCACAAGCAGAAGTAATAACTAGCAAATATTGGGTATACCTGACCAATCTCTATTATCCATGGAAAGACTACTCTTGTCTGACTTCCATTCCTGGCTTGCAGACAAAAGTCTAGCAACATTGCTGCTAACCAAGTCAAAAATGATTTTAATAGGTTTTTTTAAGGGTCTGAATTTACAAGATAATTGACAGAATGATTAGGTGATCTGAGGAACTTCTTACCTCTCTGTAGAAGCAAAAAACATAAAAATAGCACATCTTAATGATTGAATTAAATAACAAATGTAAAAAAAACAAATAAGTTTGCCATACAGACATATCTATATGACAATGTTGAAATCTTTAGGGGTGTTAAAAAAATTTAAAAAATGGATCTTGAGTTCATATTTCCAGAATTTAAAAGTTATTTTATCTGTTTTACTATGAACACATATCGACTACTCTCTACTGACTTCAAATACTGTAGAAATTTAAAAGCCTTAAGCATTGGGGTTTCAAATTTGTGTACAACTGTCTCTTTTGTTTTAGTGGCAAGATAAGTTTAATTATGTCAGTTACTGTATCAGTTCATGTCCAAGATTTTATTGTGAAAGACTGCAATACTTTAGATGGCACTTAGAAAATGTACATGCCATTATGTACATGTCATGTCATTATGTGGAGACAAACCTGGATACATTGCGAATGGGCCACTGCTTGTAAAATCTGTATGGGATATTGAGAATGGGCCACTGCTTGTAAAATCTGTATGGGATATTGAGAATGGGCCACTGCTTGTAAAATCTGTATGGGATATTGAGAAATGGGCCACTGCTTGTAAAATCTGTATGGGATATTGAGAAATGGGCCACTGCTTGTAAAATCTGTATGGGATATTGAGAAATGGGCCACTGCTTGTAAAATCTGTATGGGATATTGAGAATGGGCCACTGCTTGTAAAATCTGTATGGGATATTGAGAATGGGCCACTGCTTGTAAAATCTGTATGGGATATTGAGAATGGGCCACTGCTTGTAAAATCTGTATGGGATATTGAGAATGGGCCACTGCTTGTAAAATCTGTATGGGATATTGAGAATGGGCCACTGCTTGTAAAATCTGTATGGGATATTGAGAATGGGCCACTGCTTGTAAAATCTGTATGGGATATTTCCTTTCTTAACTATCTGTGATATTTAACAATGCTTTCAACTTCTACAATGATTTTGTTTGTGAAATTACAGAGTACAATATTTCCTGCATAATAAAATGTTAAATTCAAAACCCAATATGCAGCTGGTGATTAAGAGAGCTTTTACCTGTACCGCACTATAGGGACTTTAATCTTGAAGAAATGCAACTAATTTCAGTCATCAAAATGTTGGTGCTAATTTCAATCAACAAGATACCATATACACTCACTTACAAGATACCATATACACTCACAAGATACTATATTATACACTCACAAGATAGCATATACACTCACAAGATACCATATTATACACTCACTTACAAGTAGAGTCCAACAGCAAACAACACAGAGCATGGTCTGCCAACACAATATACCAGCAAATTAAGCTCTGTATTGTTTGTTCTAGTGATTACTCCTAACAAGTATCACACACCCAAATCTGTCAATGCAATATGTGGTGGCAGATCATGACCTGTGCATTTCTGCAATTGGACATGGTTTGTAAGCAAGTACACCTCTCCCTCAATAACTTGTGCACAACAGGGTCCATAAACACAGACCACAGTATAAGCGAGGGCACAAGTTATCCAGAGTCTTCGATAACAATATGAAATTATACCATCCTTGCTGGACATTGAGAAAATCACATGGGAGGGTGGAGTAAACTGGAATGTTTAACAAAAATTATCATGTAAAGACTTATTTTACTTTACCTCCTGATCCTGAATTGTTTTGTTTGGGATGATTCTTTTGATGGCTCCCCTCTTCCTCTACCTCCTCAATAACCATTCTCTTCCTTTGTTTTGGTGCCGATTTTGGAGCTGATTTTGTTCCAGCCTTGTCTGATGATGATGCCGATTGCGGCTTTGGAGCAGTGCCACTTGGCATTTGTTCCTTTATCTTTTGAAGATCCTGGAAGAAGAAAAAATGTTGCTTTAGAAACTAGTAACTTATTCTTGGGCCAAAGTATGAAGTAAATAAAAATTTGCTAAACATAAGATTATACTCTGAACCTAAAGATAAAAGTAAAATAATTTCCTGTAGAATATTTTGGCAAAAGTTAAAACTTTCCAAACCATGTACAATTCTTATTTTTACATATTTACTCACATTAATTATTGACTTATTTTTACATATTCACTCACATTAATTAATAACTTATTTTTACATATTCACTCATATTAATTAATGACTTATTTTTACCTATTCACTCATATTAATTATGATTTATTTTTACATATTCACTCACATTAATTAATTACTTATTTTTACATATTCACTCATATTAATTAATGACTTATTTTTACATATTCACTCATTAATTAATGACTTATTTTTACGTATTCACTCAGATTAATTAATGACTTATTTTTACGTATTCACTCACATTAATTAATGACTTATTTTTACGTATTCACTCAGATTAATTAATGACTTATTTTTATGTATTCACTCAGATTAATTAATGACTTATTTTTACATATTCACTCATTAATTAATGACTTATTTTTACGTATTCACTCAGATTAATTAATGACTTATTTTTACGTATTCACTCATATTAATTAATAACTTATTTTTACATATTCACTCATGTTAATTTAAGGTAAGCTAGATAACAGCATTTTTTTTATTTCTTTCACAAACCATACTTCCAGGATGGAAATATATTGTATAAGCCATAAATGTATTTTCAGATATAATGGCTACTATAAGAGACAATATTCCTAATTTGAATAACTTCATTCTACAAAATGATTAGGTTACAAGATTTTCTACCAATAACATGTCACAGCATATGTAATGCAACCATGACCCCAACCCTGAAATAACAATTCCTATGGTTTATAAAGAAATTTGTCAGAAAAAAAAAACCACATTATGAAATCATTTTCTGCAATTTTCTGTTTTATTTTAAATAATATGGAAATATTGAGATTACAAATTTTAAAATGGGAATGTAATTAAAGTCAAATTAAATTAGATCATTTTAACTCCCTGAAATGGGGAATTAAGTTACAAGGATATTTAAATTATTTAGATTTCAGTACTAATATGAGGATTTGATATTATCAAGTTTATCAAAGTGAAAGAAAAGAAGTTCTGTGTGTGTGTGTGTGTGTGTGTGTGTCTGTGTGTCATTTCGATTTTTAATGTAGCTTTAACATTTGTGGTCATATCAAGACGTTTTCTGCAGTGTGGCAGTTTAAAGTAATGTCTAGAATTGGGGCATCATGCCACAGACATGTAGCATAATTTTCCATCCAGTCACATTAACCTGACACCAGGAAGTCCAATCCTAGCAATAACAACTTAATGCAAAGTGCCAAGTGAGGCAGCTGAATATACCATTTTTATAAATTTTTTGTATGACTGATCTGGGTTTAAAATCTGCCACCTCCCACATCTGAGGCAAACACTCTAACCACCTACACCACCAGAGCAGTGGTTAGAGGAGTCACTAAGCTAGTTAAGTCTCAATGGGTGTCACTTATATACACCCTCCTCCCACTGGCACCACTAATATACACCCTCCTTCCACTGGCATCACTTATATACACCCTCCTCTCATTGGCATCACCTATATATACCCTCCTCCCACTGGCATCACTTATATACACCCTCCTCTCAATGAGCATCACTTATATACACCCTCCTCCCACTGGCATCACTAATATACACCCTCCTCCCACTGGCATCACATATATACACACTCCTCTCAATGGGCATCACTTATATACACCCTCCTCTCAATGGGCATCACTTATATACATGCTCCTCTCAATGGGCATCACATATATACACCCTCCTCTCACTGGCATCACTAATATACACCCTCCTCCCACTGGCATCGCTTATATACACCCTCCTCCCACTGGCATCATTTATATACACCCTCTTCCCACTGGCATCACTTATATACACCCTCCTCCCACTGGCATCACTTATATACAAACTCCTCTTAATGGACATCACTTATATACACCCTCCTCTCACTGGCATCACTAATATACACCCTCCTCCCACTGGCATCATTTATATACAAACTCCTCCCACTGGCATCACTTATATACAAACTCCTCTTAATGGACATCACTTATATACACCTTCCTCTCAATGGCATCACTTATATACACCCCCTCCCACTGGCATCATTTATATACACCCTCCTCTCAATGGACATCACTTATATACACCCTCCTCTCAATGGCATCACTTATATACACCCCCTCCCACTGGCATCACTTATATACACCCTCCTCTCAATGGACATCACTTATATACACCCTCCTCCCACTGGCATCACTAGTATACACTAGTGTTGTTCCGATCATCGATTATAATCGATCATCAGTTGGTTGAGCAGATAATCGATTGTGAACTCCATAATCGATTGTGTGTAAAGGGAGACTACTTTTTAGGTGTATGCAAAGCACAAAGGTTAGTGAACTCTCAGCCACTAAAGTTGACCTGAAATTTATTAATTCCCTTCACAAATACAAATATGAAACCTTATGATTCATAATTAAGAACATATCGTCATTATTACATGGTCAAGTTGTTAAATTGTTGAGTTAATAAATTTAAACACATTTTGTTGATTTGTTTCAGTTAAATTGAAACATCTTTTGTAGTATTTATAAACAATGACAAACAAGAAAAACATGTCGTTCTATACTTTATATTATAGACACATCACATATGAACGAAAGAATTTTGGATGAATGTAGCAATATTTCAGTTATATTTGCCTGATCAGCCATTAAAAAGTTGTGTTCATTTAACAAAGCTGTAGAGCAGATATAGCACAATGTAATAGTATTGTCAGGTTAAAGTATACATGGCATTAATTTAAAAGAGATTACTCCTGTACATTTATAAACATATTGAATTCTTGATCAAAGATATAATTTTTTACCAAAAAATAAAATTTGCTCTTAGTAACCGATTATAATCGATGATCAGTTGGTTAAGGGGAACCGATTATCGATTATGAATTTCTGACCGATTCCCATCACTAGTATATACCCTCCTCCCACTGGCATCACTTATATACACCCTCCTCTCAATGGCATCACTTATATACATCCCCTCCCACTGGCATCAGTTATATACACCCTACTCCCACTGGCATCACTTCTATACACCCTCCTCCCATTGGCATCTATTGGATTTTACCGACGACTGAATGGAATGTTTGCCTAGTGACATGTTACAACATTTCAAGATTGCTTAAATACTTTACAATTATAATTTTTATAATATCAACATTGGAAAAATGCAAAGATATACACTATTCAGTATCAATGAAATTAAACTACAAGGACATTTTAGGTGTAGAAAATAAATATAAGCTGAATGAAAGTAATGTGGTTACCCATATATAGAATGGAGTATTTTTTAAATATTCCAAGATAAACATAACATGATAATGTGGATACCAAGATGTGGGTTAGAATATTCTCCAATTATCGAGAGATATGAGACATAATAATGTGGATACCCAGATAGGGTTTGGAACCTACTCTTAACATCCCAATATACACATGACACAATAATGTGGATACCCAGATAGGGTTTGGAACCTACTCTTAACATCCCAATATACACATGAAACAATAATGTGGATACCCAGATAGGGTTTGGAACCTACTCTTAACATCCCAATATACACATGACACAATAATGTGGATACCCAGATAGGGTTTGGAACCTACTCTTAACATCCCAATATACACATGACACAATAATGTGGATACCCAGATAGGGTTTGGAACCTACTCTTAACATCCCAATATACACATGACACAATAATGTGGATACCCTGATAGGGTTTGGAACCTACTCTTAACATCCCAATATACACATGAAACAATAATGTGGATACCCAGATAGGGTTTGGAACCTACTCTTAACATCCCAATATACACATGACATAATAATGTGGATACCCAGATAGGGTTTGGAACCTACTCTTAACATCCCAATATACACATGACACAATAATGTGGATACCCAGATAGGGTTTGGAACCTACTCTTAACATCCCAATATACACATGACACAATAATGTGGATACCCTGATAGGGTTTGGAACCTACTCTTAACATCCCAATATACACATGAAACAATAATGTGGATACCCAGATAGGGTTTGGAACCTACTCTTAACATCCCAATATACACATGACATAATAATGTGGATACCCAGATAGGGTTTGGAACCTACTCTTAACATCCCAATATACACATGACATAATAATGTGGATACCCAGATAGGGTTGAAATATTCTCTTAATAACTGTGTGATACACATGACATGAAATGTGGATACTCAGATCTGAGCTGGAATATTCTCCAATCATCCTAAGATACATGTGACATGATGTGGTTGGAATGTTTTCTATATTTTCAGAGATACATGTCACATGACAAACCAAGTCATTTAAGAATGAATCTATTTAAATTTGTTAAAAGCATATTTAAGAACTGCATCAATATCATTTTGCAATGGAGATTTCTGTGCCAAAACCATGAAAAGCCACACTCATTTTCTACAACTTTATATTATGTGATAAAATGAGGTTTTAACTTAAAATCAGGTCAATCACCAATAAATGTACAATGCATTAATTTTGTTTCTGAATGTTAATATCACAAACTTTAAGTCAAACATACATTTATTTCTGAAAATCTCATAGAAAGTCAAAATTATGAATTTTATCAGCAGAAATACCGTATTTTCGCGTATATAAGACGCGTCTTATACAACATTTTACACACCACGCACCCATGATGCGTCTTATACATGGGTGCGTCTTATGTAAAATATTTTTACACAAATCGTCAAAACCCGCGTCTTATATACGAGTATATGCGCGAAAATACGGAAAGTATTTTTTTTAACACGAACGAACAGTACAGTGTGTGATATTGAAGGACGATTTTTGCGGTCGATATTTACCTTTTACGATTTTCATTCCTAGTTGTAAAAACAATTGGGTAAGTGTTCAGTAATTACCACGTGTACCAATCCAATGCAGGCCATTTCAAATTTAAAATCCTGTCGTTTCAATGTTTTGTATACCGTAGTTATTGCAGATCTACGTTTAGTCGGAGTAAATGTTTTAAATTTATATAATATAGTATGTTTAAATAGTTTTGTTTATTGTTATTAATTATCACAGCAAAAACTACGGTGGCTATATTACCTATACATCCGGTTGGGTTCAATGATACCGGTAAATTTTTTGTATCTTTGGTGGGTGCGTTCGAAAACAAGACAAGACTAAATAGTTCGAAAACAAAACAAGAATTTATTCAATATTGGACTTAAATATGAAAATCAGTTATACCATATATTTAATTTTTTTTATTAAACACAATATAATAAACTGTTACTAAATAGTGTGTGACTTGATCAAAAATCAATGTACCGAATTGTTCTATTCGTCTTCATTTTCACCGTCGTCACTTTCGGCTTCAAATCCGCTGAAACTTGAATCAAATTCACTGTCGTCGCCGCGGAATAACTCCATAACTGATGCTAATCGATCCTCATTGGCGTCAGTGGTATCGGATGCAGCTGAGTCGTCGTCCGCCATTGATGATTGACGTAATATTCATTTTCTCCCATGCTCGAAGAACCCAATTACATGCCTCTACGTACGTTGCACGACGTTGTCGACCAGCTGGCGTGAATGTGTGTTTACCGCTAGTCATCCAACGATCCCATTCCTCACGAACAAAAGTCTTTTGACTTTTGACGGCGATTGACGGTGATTGACGGCAACATCCAAGGGCTGTAGCTTGCAAGTCAGGTAACCTGGGATAACGGCTATGTGGGCTCCAGCACTGTTGATGTGCTTCTGCACAGTTGTCTCCTTATGGGCAGCCATTGCATCAAAAATCAGAAGAGAATTTTTCGTGAAAAATCCGCCTATTCTTGTTCTGAAGCATTGGTTAGTCCAGGTATGCATCACCTCTGTGTTCATCCAGCCCTTTTTGTTGCAGACAACGACTCCAGCTGGCAACGTTTCTCTTGGCATGGTTATCCTTTTAACCGCTTCGGCATCGTGACAATTTTATAAATTTTAAAAATGCAAATTGATCTCTCATTTATATATACCGGTAACAAGAGACTATTCCTACGTTTATATATGCTAACCTCATACATCAGGCATTTATTTGGTCTATGTACGATACTAATCCCACTCGCTGAAGACATGGCCTCCTAGCAGATCAATGAAGCCGCCTTTACATCTGGCGTTTATTGTTCTAGAATCTAGATACCAGGTACTCAACCCATCCGCTATTGGCCCGGCGGCAGATAAGAATAAACAATAATCGTTGCGGTCCTGCCTCAGACAATTCTTTGATCTAAACTAAAAACGGTAATGAAGCCTTGTTTACATCCGACGGGTGATGAAACATTGGACAAATTTTCATTTATGATAAAGGAAAGGAAACCACTGGATATAAATTGCTCAGTGCAGCAGATGGCAGGCCACGTGCGTCTTATGTAATTTTTTTAAACACAAATCGATAAAACCCGCGTCTTATATATGGGTGCGTCTTATGTAAAATATTTTTACACAAATCGGCAAAACCCGCGTCTTATATACGGGTGCGTCTTATAATTGGGTGCGTCTTATATGCGCGAAAATACGGTAAGTCCGATCCAACTTCAATCTGGATAGATACAGACCTGCTGGATCATTGTGTATATCAGGAACTATGATATTTGTAGTTGGAGTTGATTTATATGTTAATGAATATGATAAATAGCTAATTGATTGTGTATATCAGAGACCATGGTATCTGTAGTTTGAGCTGATTTTAATGCCAATAAATATGATAAATAGCTAATTGATTGTGTATATCAGAGACCATGGTATCTGTAGTTTGAGCTGATTTTAATGCCAATAAATATGATAAATAGCTAATTGATTGTGTATATCAGAGACCATGGTATCTGTAGTTTGAGCTGATTTTAATGCCAATAAATATGATAAATAGCTAATTGATTGTGTATATCAGAGACCATGGTATCTGTAGTTTGAGCTGATTTTAATGTCAATAAATATGATAAATAGCTAATTGATTGTGTATATCAGGGACCATGGTATCTGTAGTTTGAGTTGATTTTAATGCCAATGAATATGATAAATAGCTAATTGTGTATATCAGGGACCATGATATATGTAGTTGGAATTGATTTTATTGCCAATAAATAGGATACATAGCTAATTGATTGTGTATATCAAGGAACATGGTATCTGTAGTTGATTTTAATGCCAATAAATATGATATATAGCTTATTAATTGTGGCTCAGAAGGAAATCAAAACAGTTTTAAAATGGTAAACCAATCTGCATACAGTTACTGAATTCTTTATTGTATTGCTTATAATGGAAGAATGTCATTACAAGTCACTACCATAGTGAAATTCTGTCTTTAATGGCTACAGTGCAGTCTCTAATGCAAGCATTCTGTGATTTACCCATGAATATAACATAATATTTATTGAATGTCTGCAGAAAATCACAATTAAAGTAGGCTACAGTCAGATTTCATGGATGTAATTTTACTTGTACAGTCGTCCCTCGCCACTATGCGCTTCAACTTTCGCGGCTCCACTCTATCGCGGCTTTTTCAAGTATATTCATTAAAAAGTTGATCAAGATAGTGAAAATGATACAGCATGCGCCCGGTTGTCTGAGTAAACTATACACCCCTGTATTACAATTAAAATTACTGTACGTATGGACTGTAGACCTATGTATTCGAGCACCCTCGCAAATCCTTCAACGCCAGGTGCAGCCGCTCGACCACTCCTTGTGTGTGGGCAAGAACTTTTTAAAAAAAATTTGGGTGTGGTGAAACCAAGCCAGTCAGAGCGTGCTGTTCACTGATTGGCTATCCTATCCTATTCCTATCCTGGCCACTGATTGGCTCAGCCTCACGCAAGTTCATTTCTCTCATACACGCTTCTACATCGCTACACATCGGAAGCATCTTTACTCTTGTAAGTGTCTGCGATTTCTGAGAACTTTTATCTGAGCCCCACGATTTCTCCTAAATGTGCTGCTTCTTCTAAGCCTTCTGACGATGAAACTAAGCACCGGAGGAAGATGCTTACCGTCCAGGAGAAGGTGAAACTCTTGGATATGATCAAAGATGGCAAGAAAATCGTGGAGGTTGCCTGCCATTACGACTTGAATGAGTCTAATGTTTACTCCATCCATAAAGATGAAAAGAACATCTGTGCAACGGCTACTGTCTCTTTCAACAAGGAAGCAAAGTGCGTCGTGACAAGTCGTAATAAGTTCATAGTGAAAACGGAGTCTGCCCTAGCCATTTGGATCAGCGACAGCTGCAAAAAAACATTCTGTTTGATTCCCTGGTCATCCAGGAGAAGGTGAGGCAGCTCTATCAGTGCTTTACGACGGACGAACCTCAACCAGGACCCTCTTATGCAACGTTCATGGATTTCATGGCAAGCAAGGGTTGGTTCGAGAAGTTCAAGAAGAGGTATCATCTGAAGAGTGTCGTTCTCCATGGATAAGCTGCCTCTGCTGACCAGCCTGCAGCAGAAGACTACGTGAACAACACGTTCCCGAAGATCCTAGAAGACGGCGAGTATCATCCAGAACAGGTGTTCAATATGGACAAAACAGGACTGTTCTGGAAAAGAATGCCTTCCCGGACATTCATTTTCAAGGATGAGGCCAAGGTCCATGGCTTCAAGGCGTATAAGGATTGCTTGACTATTGTTACGTGTGGAAATGCTGAAGGATATTTGCTCAAGCCTACCCTTATCTACAAGGCCAATAACCCTAGGGCCCTGAAGAATAAAAACAAGAACCTGCTGTCAGTGCATTGGATGCACAACAACAAGGGCTGGATCACGAAGCAGCTGTCATCGGACTGGTTCCACAAGTGCTTCATCCCCCAAGTCAAGCTGTATCTCGCGGAGAAGTGACTCAAGTTTAATGTCCTTCTCCTCATGGACAATGCTGGAGGTCATGCGCAAGACCTATCCTACGATGGTATGCGGATCGAGTTCCTTCCTCCCAACACCACTTCACTGATCCAACCCATGGATCAAGGCGTTATTCGCGCGTTCAAGGCCCTCTACACGTGAAACACCTTGCAGCACCTCGTCGAAGGCATGGACCTTGAGGAGAACTTCTTGCTGAAGGAGTACTGGTGGCAGTATACCATCGCGACCTGTCTGGAGAATATACAGGCCGTGTTGAAGGACAAGAAGACGGAGACCGTGAAGGCCAGCTGGAATAAGTTGTGGCCTGAAATTATCCACGACTACAGAGGATTCACCCCAGAGAATATAAGCAACTCGGCAGTGGATAAGGCAGTTAGGCTAGCCCGGCTGCTGGGAGGAAAAGGTTTCACGGATATGACCCGCGATGACGTGCATGAGCTGCGGGAGACGCATTCGGATCCCTTAACTGATGAGGATCTGGTGGAGATGACTAAGTCTGCAAGTGAGGAGGAGGAAGAGCAGCCAGAAGTTCCTGGGGTTCAGGAGGAAAAAGTTGGCCTTACACTTGAGCGTCTCTCACAAGTTGTGAGAACTATTAAGGAAGTCCAGGACATGATTGGCGAATGGGACCCGCAAATGATGCGTGCATTGCGGTTCAGGAATGCACTTGATGGAGCAATGGAACCCTACAAAAGCCTCCTCACACATATGAAAAGACAGTGCTACCAACTGCCTATCATGATGTTCTTCAACTGCGCACCCAGACACCCACTGCCTATGCCTAGTACTCCTTCAGCGGAAGATGACGACGATGCACCTGCTGAAGATACTGCACCACCTGAAAACTCTCCTACTGAAGTCGTACCTTCAGAGGAGCAGTAACCTTGCTCTTCTTTGCTGTGCAGTACACCTCTTCATCTTCATCGCTTCAACATCGAACAAGTTGCACTATTTTCATAGGTTAGTTGTTGTGTGTAAGAACTGTGTGTGTGTGTAATTAAATGTACAATAATAATAACATGACATTTGTAACGTCTAATATGTCTTATTTTCTCTTGTCTAATATATTGTGTAATACAAATGTAATGGTGACTAAAGGGGTGTTATTTCATGTTCAGAGGGCTCTAATAATGTTAAAAACCGTATTTAGAGGGTCGTGAACAAGTTTTCTATGCTCTAACTACGAAAATATTCGATTTATAAATAAAGACTAAAGGGGTGTTATTTCATGTCCAGAGGGCTCTAATAATGTTAAAAACCGTATTTAGAGGGTCGTGAACAGGTTTTCTATGCTCTAATTACGAAAATATTCGATTTATAAATAAAGAATCCTACTTCATGGAAATTCACTTATCGCAGTAGAGTCTGGAACTGATTAACAGCGATAAACGAGAGACGACTGTATTACCATCACATTTAATATTACTGTATTATATAGAATTCTTTCTTGTATAAAAATAACCTGTCAATTATCAACAAAAAATATAGCATTTCTCTTAAAAATTATTCTAGCTTGATGTAAGAACTACATTAAGTCATAACCAGATCATGTGACTTACAAGGTAGGTGTAAGTTACATGATGACTGCTAATAAACAAGTGGATGAAACAAAATGGTGACAACCTAGGGACTTCCATTAGATTTCAAGTTGGAGGCAGAGTGCCAAAGAAGGTCGGGGGTGGGGTGAGGTCAGAGGACATTCTCAAATGGGAAACCATTTTTTTTTTAAAGTGCCAGGTTTAAAGTAAAAGTAGCCAGGCAAATCACCCAGATCCCAGATCCATAAGGAAAGCTGACAACATCCACTTTAAAATCTCATGATCCAAATATGTGATATGATATTTTGAAATGAGCTACTTTATGTTTTGTTAATAGTGGAAATTATACCCCTAAGGATGGATACATTTTAATATAAGTATGAGATTTGTTAGTCATTTACAAAAAATATTTTCAGATTCAAGGGAAGTAACTGCTATAAATCTGAGATGTAAGCATTTGTTTGCATTATCAACCATGTCAATTAAGATATTCAGACTAATGAGTTAGGTTTATGAAGTAAGACATTCATTACATGTTAGTTTACAGGAGTGCATGGAATCTTCTTGAAACCCATATGCATTGAATCGGGTTCAAGATTGTCATAACATAGTGTATTGTAATATAATTTAACGTTATGTACACCCTAGTAAACAAACATGTTGCTACCAACATCTCTTTATTATGAAAAATGACCTGTCTCCAGTAGTTCTTCACAAGGTCCATTTCTTTCTTGGCGGCAGTATTTTGGGGCTCAATCTTAAGCAGATGTTTAAGATCCTCCAAACTTTCCTTGTATCTCAGCAGCATCTGTAGTGAATTTTGTGAAAAATTAAATATGCATCATACCTCAATTTTCAAGAATGGCTTCAAACATAACAATTACAAAAATGCAACTGAAACCAAAAAGGACATTACAAGCCTAAAATCTGCACCATATGTAAGGAAGATTCCATATGAAAGAGCTATCCCTTTTAAAACCCTGATAATCAATGGTGTGTAACTATATTTTTTTTAACTAACTAAACAAAATTTAGATTTTGACAGAAATCATCTCCATTTGTTGGCTTGATAAATTGCTATACTAACTTCAAAAGCTATCATTAACCTTCATGTTTTGCCAAACAATCAAGACATCTTTATCTACCTCAGTCTTAGTCAAAATGCTCCATAGGCCAAAAAGAATTTCCAGGAATTTAAGATAATTCCTGTTTTTAACTGCTGAGCACTGTCAACATCTCATATTTGTTTTTTTTTAGCAATAAAAAGTTTTAGATTATGATGCATATATCGATAAATTTTTAATCTATTTTGTCATTATATGTAAACAAGAGAGTCCACAGCCAACTGGAAGTATTCTCTCACTCTCTATAAACATATGAAAGAACCATTGTTCATACATTGCATATAAAAAAGCTTGATAAAAAATATGGTGTTGTTATTTATTATATATTAAGTCAACTCCTCTTTACAGTAGATGGAAAAGAAACAACAATAACAGAAGAACTTTTGAATTATACTGAGCTAATGAATGGAAAAATGTTTTATTAAATAATTTATAAGTACCTTTTTAGCTTGTGCCCTCCTGAACAGAGCTTTAACGTTTTTGCTATCAAGATTAAGAGCTTGATCACAGTCCTTCTCAGCACTGCTAGGCTGAAATAAAAATTACATATCGGCTAATCCATGGAAAAATTCTTCATAAAAATTACATATCTGCTAATCCATGGAAAAATTCTTCATAACAATTACATATCGGCTAATCCATGGAAAAATTCTTCATAAAAATTACATATCGGCTAATCCATGGAAAAATTCTTCATAAAAGTTACATTAAAGTGTTCTTTTTAGCATAATGCTGAAAAATTGACATCATTCTTAAAACCTTGCACTGCAGATGGCCAATACAAATGCAAAAATGTATAAGCACTCTCATTTCAAAATGGAAACAATAATATTGTTTTGAAAGCATGATTAAGAAAAGCCTGCATGTAGGAAATAATTGCTTATTCACCAATATATTAACCTAACAAGACCTAAAACAATAGAACATGCAACAGAAGAACTATGAAAAAATGTTTTCCTTCTTCTATTGATAGGAAAATCATTTATCTCTATTTAATTAATCTCAAAAGAAAGCTTGAAGAAAATGCTAAGGCACATTCAATTTCAAGGATGCCGATTATGTTTTACCTCATTAATGCGCAGGTAGCATAGAGCCCTGTTGGTGAAGCTAACACTCTCATCTGGAGACAGTCCTATACATTCTGTATAGCATTTAATAGCATCTCGGAATTTACCCTACAAAAGGAGGCAATAAAATTAGATGTATATTCAAGCTCATCAACACCAAACAGTAAAAGCTACCTTAATGGGCCTCTCCTTAAAAAGGAAAGCTGTTCATAAGAGACAATATGTATTAATCTCTGCAATTTTACTATCTAACTGCATATCACAAATTTAAAACTTTGTCCTATGTGTTGAAAGTTGGTCTCATGGAATTATCTATTCAACAATTAGTCTAATTTTATGAGTGTCTGGTCCATATCAGTGAGTGACATCATCACATTACAGGACATACAGAGTTAACTACAGCTAGCTGCAATTATCAATTTATGGACAGATGGAAAAATAACAAATAAAGATGATGACAAAAGTTGGCAGAAGAGTTCTTCCAGCCGTATTAATCATCATTAATTAATTGTTATTAATCATCATTAATTAATTAATTAATTGTTATTAATCATCATTAATTAATTGTTATTAATCGTCATTAATTAATTGTTATTAATCATCATTAATTAATTAAGTGTTATTAATCATCATTAATTAATTAATTAATTGTTATTTATCATCATTATTGTTCTATCATCATCTGCTAAGTGACTCAAGAGAGTATATGACTTATCGAATTTGTAATATACGTGTAAACAATTGAGGGGGGGGGGTAACTTTGTAGTTTGACACAAGTTAATTTTTTGTCATCTCATTACTATGAAATTCAATTCTAAATTATTATTTACCTCTTTGACATAATCATTTCCTTCAGCTTTCAAGTCATCAAACGTTTTCTCCTTATTATCTTTCTGTGGCTGAGTGACTGGTAAAGTAAGTGGTTCCTCTTGTTCTCTTGGTTGTTCCATGTTAATAATTGGTGCTGCAGTGGTTGGTGTAATTTGTGGTTCCTGCCATTCTCTAGTCTGATCATTATTAACAATCTGTGGTACAGTTTCTGGTACAGTTGGTGGTTCCTGCCATTCTCCTTGATCCACATGAACATTCTGTGATGAAGCAGTCTTGCTACTGTCGTCTTTGACATCAAACTGAGTTCCTGCAAAGAACTGTGCGACATGTAGTCGTTCTTTGCGTAACCTACTTTGCTCCTCACTCAAAATTTCAGGGATTTCCCATGGCATGACAGAAGGAATTTGGGGTAACATATCTCTCCATTTTGGCCCATCTTGTTGCTGTAACATATTTTGGCACCTACAGAAAATATAAGTAACATCTTTATTTAATTACAAGCTTATCTTCAGAAAATGTATTTCTGCCTATTTATTAAAATATATAAAAAGTTAATAAGAGCCATGTTTCAGCAATGTCTTCACACTTGTGACATCTGATTGGTCAAATTTAAGTCAGATGTGAAATAAGACTTAAATTTCATCCAATCTGATTGTTTGATTCTTTACTTAAATTTATGTCTGGATTCAAGATATAGAAATATGTGTTGTTTTGACCAATCATAAATGATGTTACATCTGTAAGAGGAAGCTAAATCTCAGACTCATGTTCAGAGTTTTTTTTATATAACCCAGGTCTATTTGTGTAATCCAAGTACTGAGACATTACACTGAAGAACTTGAAAAAAGGGAAGTCTTAAATTGCAGGAACTGACTCAATTCAGGTTGGGTAGTGGTGGAGAGATATTAAAAACAATTGTGAATTGATAATTTAAATACACAAGAGAAACTGATCATATGTCTGTAGCAAAATATTCTTTAATAATAATTGGTAAATGCCAGCTACAAGAAATGAGGATAGACAGAAATAACAATGGAAATTATCAACTATAGCTCTGTCTAACTGATATAAACAAAAAAAACCAACAAAGAACACATATTTTGATATAATAATGTTACTTAACAATTTCCATTAAATATTTTATATGGCTGCTATGTTTCATTGGTTTGAAAATAATTAATAAATTCATGGACCAATTCATATATAACTGATGCCAAATATAGCATCTCCTAATATCATATTAACAGTAAAACAATTAATAAATTCATGGGCCAATTCATATATAACTGATGCCAAATATAGCATCTCCTAATATCAGATTAACAGTAAAATGTTGGAATCCTACATTCATGCATACATTGTTAGTCCATGGTGAGCCTGCTCGATGCTGGAGTCCAAAATTAACGCATGCCTGTAGTCCACATAGGCCTTGTTGTACCTTAAATTAAGAATGATATTAAAGAGATTAAATGAAACCAACTTTATAATGCTACTAACGTGTGAAAAATTGTCAATACAAATGTCTCTCCAAATAAATCAGTTAAAGTATAGTACCCAGATTGCAATCTGAACAAATTTATAAAATATTACTCATAAAACATAGTTTACAAACCTGTTTTAAAAGGTTGTGGTTACCATTAGAGCATATAATAAAAGACACGGTGGCCTTCTTATGTGACAGAAATTTTTAGTATACAAGCAAGCTTTAAAGAAATATAAAGAAATACTCTTCCTCAGTGATTTCACCAACCTTTCACTCATTTGATATGCTTGAGCTCTACGAAGAAGTGGCTTAACAGAGTGTGGTACAAGTTCCAGAGAACAGGTGCAGTCTTGGATGGCAGTGGCCAATTCTCCAATTTTCAACTTGGCTGCGGCTCTGTTACTATACAGCAGGGACAGGTGTACTGTCTGATCAGATTTCTCTGTTCAAATAATAATAATAAAAATACTACTAATAATAATTATAAGAAGAACTCGAACAAAAATTACTTGGAAAGTGAGGTTAAGCCACTTTATTTTAGGATTACATGTATCATTGATAGAAATTAATGCATTTTTTTTAAAGTTGCGTAATGCCAACCCTTATGGAACAAAAGTTAGTTTCCTTTTCAACAAGTACATTTTTGGCACTTAATGACTGGAAAATGCAGCATAAGTGCAAGAAATCAATCACTCTGTTCCTTCAAAGATACACTGAGATGAAGTGTAGATATTACTATAGCTGAATTAAGACATTAAATATCATCAAAATCTGCAAACAAAGTGAATGCAGGAGATCATAGACTACATTATATATTACATCTGATAAAGAACCTCATCAACTTAAGTATTGAAATCCTAACATCATCAATGATTGCACAGCTCATCATTGCTAAAACTTGAAGCAGTTTGCAACAGCCATTGTAAACATTAGTTATCATGCAGACAATCTATTTGTTTGTTTGATTAGGATTTTTATGTAGCTTTCACAATTTTTCAGTCATATCGCTACAATGTCTTCAGTGAGGCAGTTTATATGGATGTCAAGCACCGAAGCATCATGCCGCAGACATGTAGCATGATGTCCCAGGTTGACCAGTCCTAACACTAAACTCAATGCTGAGTGCCAAACAAAGCAGCTGTTAGTACCATTTTCATAAGTCTTTGGTATTACTTGGCCAGGGTTCAAACCTGTGACCTCCAGCATCCAAGACAGATGCTGTAACCACTGGGCCAATGGAGTAGAAAAAAAGGTTCAAATGAAGGGGTGAGTTTTTTTAATATGTGTGTAACAATGACAATCTGGTCCATGTATGACTGTTGATGAAGCAGATATCGATAATATATTGTATTCCCTTCAAATGACAAAGCAGATGGACTGGTTAACAGGATTATCAGACATGTGGGAGCCATATGCCCACTGGGCAGTAAAAAAAGGGAGTACAGTCTCGCTTGATTTCCAAGTCATCACTGCAGAGTGTGTTATTAGGATTTTTAACATAGCTTTAACAATTTTTCAATCATATCATAGTAGTGATGCAGTTTATAGTGATGTCCAGCACTGAGGCATCATACCGCAGACATGTAGCATGATGTCCCACCCAGTCACATTATCCTGACACCAGGCAGACCAGTCCTAACGCTAACCTCTTCATGCTGAGCGCCAAGTGAGGCAGCTATTAGTATATAAGTTTATTTAGTGACAAGTCAGCGAAGCTGGAAATCAGTGACCCAAAAACAGTTAAAACATCATATGTTAGTCTATGAGCTGACTGCAGAAACCTCATCTATGCCAGTAAAATGCCAAATATAGGTCACAATGACCTCTTACTTTAATTGTGTGAACTAATAGAGATGTATACAATCATTTACTTTAATGTATCTAGTATGAACAGTGCTAAAACTACATGTCATCAAAGCATGAAATATGGGTTACAATGACCTGCTATTGTGATGAGGGTGTTGCTTTTATAAAAATGCATCCTTTCACAATGTTTCATGGTTCTAGTCTACATATATATATATATATATAATATGAGTTACTGTAATGACATTTGTAATGCAGGTGAAGTATTCATCAAGATTTCATGATTTCATGTATAACACAATGCAAAATAAACCACAATTACAATGCAAAAACTTAAACAAGAATGTATGTAAAAGTACAAAGATTTCCCCCAGACCCAACACCTTGCCCAGGGAGTACTTGTATGGAACCCTCACTAAAATGTTGCCTAGGATCAAGGAGAACAATGGATCAAATCCGTTCATCAATCCATCACACCATCCATCCATCCATACAAATATACATACATCTAGAAGATGCATCAAGTCTTTGTGAACAGATCTATTTATATACCAGTAGAGATTTGTATCTATTTAGAAATGTAAAATTTTGTCAGCCCCAATAAAAGTAAAAATATCTGTACCCTTCTCAAGCATCTGGATTGCATCTGTGTATCTGCTACATGCTTCAGAATACTGTCCTGTTCTGAAAAAATTATTGCCAGCTTCACGTAACTGACTGATCTCCTCAGGTAATGGACTCTGAATAAACACAGGCCTTGTGATTTCTGGCCCACTTGCAACATCTTGTGACAGACTCTCTTCCTCAAAGTTCTTTATCTCACCATCAGAATCTTGCTCAACATTTTTGATCTCTGTGATGGCTTCTTGGTCTACATCATCTTTATCAGAAGATTCTCCCTGGTCAATCTTCATGGGATAAGAATTATCTCCACTGTCTCCACCATCTACATCATAGCTGCCATTTGCTTCTTTCAAAATGTCAAAAGAGTTCTTCAGTTTGTGTTCACTATTGCAAAAAGTGGACTGTATGTCATCTCTGATTGTATCAGCTTTCGGATCCCCTGATAGTATGGAATCGACTTCAGAATCACTCCAAATACTTTTTTCTTCCTCCTTTGGTATTTTATTATTTTCAATAATTTGCCTATGACCTGCCTCTTCTGTTTCAACATTGTACCCATTTTCCTTGCAATCTGCCTTCTGATACGTTTCACCATGGAGTGTCTGTGTCTCATGCCATTCAGCGCCTTCATTTACCTCCTCTATCAGCATTCTTCTTGACTTTGTCTTTTCACTCCCATTTAGGTTGGAATCTGAGTTATCTGCCTTGGATTCCAAATGATCCTGTGTACTACCATCAAATTCTTCAATGACCATTCTTCTTCCCTTTTCTTTTCTTTCTTTTCTCTCCTTTTCTTCTTTCACTACTGCCTGATCTAGTTCTTTGAGGAGTTCCTGGACAAAAAAATGTTGAAATTTTTTTTATAACTGCATAAATGCAAAATAAAACATTGTGTTAAATTATTTACAACTGTACAGCATTGGAAATATGGAAATGTGAATAAGGCCCAGAAAGTCATATTTATTCCGCACTCACACTATAATGAATCTATTCCAACATTTTTTGTACAACTTAGATTTTTGTGCCTATATGATAGATACTGAACATGTGATGGGCCTTAGCTCATTAAAATTTAGAGATCTCTTAACACTTTTGTACAGAGCTGATGACTGTATATGTATTCTAATGTTTTGCGTAATATGTTAAGAAAAGGAAATCTCTTAGTAAATTATGTTTCTTTGAAAATACTTACCCGATTATATTAACATTAAGAAATTACTGCTACCTCCAAACCATGCCCTTCCTATTTTTCCATCATCATGCATTTTACACAGAATCTGGAGAAAGTAGACTGAACATCCAGCCAACTGACTCAACTATGTCTCGAGTTAGGAAGTTATTTTCAAAGAAATTGTGTGTTTGCATGCTTTTGGGTTCTTTTTTAAACATAGCTTTAACAAATTTTGTCATACTGCTATGATGTCTGCAGCGTGGGAATTTATAGTGATTTATAGCATCATGTAGCATCATTTACCATCTGGACACATTATCCTGATGCCCAAAAGACCAGTCCTAACACTAACCTCTTAATTTTAATAAGTCTGAAGTATGACACTGCCGGGGTTCAAACCCATGACATTTTACATCTGAAGATGATGCTCTAACAACTTAGGCCACCAGAGTAGTCTAAGAAAAATTATGATGTTGAAAATTTACAACACAAAACAAAATTGCTCTTATTTCACAATCTGAAATCTTCACGACTCCTACGTAATAACTCCCTTTAGCCATGAGGCCTGAACTTGTGGGGTTATATCTTGCTTTCCTTCCTACTTAAACCTGAATGACTATGTAATAACTCCCTTTAGCCATGAGGCCTGAACTTGTGGGGTTATATCTTGCTTTCCTTCCTACTTAATCCTGAATGACTATGTAATAACTCACTTTAGCCATGAGGCCTGAACTTGTGGGGTTGGTGAGGAACTTGCTTTTCTTCCTTATAGTAAGGGACTTGGATGGCTACCATGGGCATTACCTGTGTCTCAGACAGCATTTGAGGGCCTGTACTGGGCACTGTGCAGCTTTAACTTTCTTGACAGGTTGATTGAGGAGAGAGTGAATAGTTACATACTGGTTGGCTATTGATAGTAACCGGTTTTAAGACATGAAAAGCAGTTTGTGTAATTTTTGACTGTTCATTGGGAAAAAACTATATAGTTTTGATCCACAGATAGTGCATGCTGTCAGGAATTGTCTTTTTTTGTATGATAACTGTTCCAGCAAGGTGGAAGACAAGGGGTCAAACTTGGGTGAGTGAAATGAAATTACCCAGGGATGGTTCCATTTTGGATCACACAAATCTGCTTTACAACTACACAACAGTAAAATTAGGGCTGTTCCATTTAAACATACTTGGTACCCTGGGAAGACAGTCATTTCTAAATGTATGCCAGGAATTACTCAAGAGTTAATAGGAAATGATACAAAATTCAAAATTGCATTTATGGGTGACTATTTCACATTGAAAGTGCCTTCCCTGGCTCCCAAATATATTTTACTAGAACAATGAAAGATTTCAATAATTTATAAATGTTTAATATTTTCATTTAAAAATGACATGTTATGTAACTAATGTAATAAAATATACAATAATCAAAAATGTTAAACTAGTTATGAATAATCATCATTAAAAGTCACGTCAACAAAGTCAAGATACAAACATCGATCATTCTTCAAACTGACAATATTGTAGCGATCCATTCCATTTTCCCACTGCTGTTTAATGTATAATGACTATTTTCATTGGAATCAAATTTTGCAGCAATGATCACATGACTATCACTATTTTCATTTAGTCCGGGTGCTTTCACTTTTCATTCAGAACTGATAATGTCTAATGACATTTTGCATGATTTGCAACAAATTTTTCCTTTATTGGCAGCCATACCACTTTGAAACTAAATTGTTTTTATTATCATGGTAAACTCTTGGTTCTATGTAGCTAGTATACAAAATACTCATTGTTATCAAAAGGAAGTAATCTTGTCAATGGTTAAAACTGATTTTAGCCTGGGAACATTTTAGTGAGGAGCCACAATGGTGAAGATACCAATTTTAATTTATGTCAGGCTGACCAGAACTGCTAAACTGTTAGCTGCTGTCATAATTATGATAATAATGGTTAGTAATTAACAAATTGCCAACACTTGATTCTATGGAACACAAAGTGGAAAGAATAAATACATTGCAGTTATGTATTGATTATAGTCATCAGCAATACTAAAACAAATAACAATGTGCTGAATTTAGACTTTGTAAATAACATTTGTGGGATTTCAAACTGTAAACTCCAAAATGTGTTTGCATATAAGAAAATTGCTGGAATATGCCTGCCACATTTGAAGGGAAGTTATCATGGATAAGTACTTTTGAACTCTAACTTATCAGTGCCAATGGATTCTGGTCATAAAAAAGATGGCCCAAATGGTTGTTTAAGCGGGGCACACTATAACTGTGCTGATGTTCAAGAAACATGATACATAATCTAATCACTCTGTCTCAATCCAATCAGACTTGTTGAGGTTATCTTGATGACTTACCTCTGCCCTCTTGTTGTTTGGTTCTAGTTCCAGGACCTTTCTCAAGTCATTTCTTGCCTTATCAAAGTCTTTGTTACCTTTGTATGCTGAGCCCCTTCTCAACAGAGCTGCAAAATACAAGTTATGCATATTGAAAAATATTTAAATAGAGTATGAAAATATGCTTTAAGATGAAATTTCTAAATATATTTTGCTAAGAAGAAAGTGAAAACAAATTCCTAGCACATGAGCATGGGGTATATATATATATATTGTTGTAAATATCAATGACTAAGTTTTGATTGCAATCATTCATACTGCTGAAAGTATCTATTAGTACTACATGTCTATGCCTGGAGCTAATGCTAATAGAGTCTCATGTTAACTGCACAATAGTTTTAAAGCTGTTGTTAAATCTGACATGTTTAACCATCAAATTACTAAGTTTACTGACAAAATATTAGAATACTTTGCGTAACTTTAATTGTTTGTATTTTTTACATTTAAAATCTATTTAAATTACTATGTTAATTACTATATAGTAGGTTGTTTGACAAATTAATTACAGTGTAGCAGGTCCTCTTACATATAGATTACTGTGTAATGGGTTATCTGACATATCAATTACTGTGTAACAAGTTACCTGACATGTCAATTACTGTGTAACAAGTTACCTGACATGTCAATTACTGTGTAACAAGTTACCTGACATGTCAATTACTGTGTAACAAGTTACCTGACATGTCAATTAATCTGCAGCAGGTTTTTAACATAACAGTTACATTGTGCCAGGTTATTAAATTTATAAATTACTATGTAGCAGGTTTTTTTGACAAATTAATTACAGTGTAGTATAACCTCTAACACTGTGTAACTGAATGAGAAAATTTGTGATCTAGAGATCGCACACTGAGACTGCAAAAATAAATCAAATTTTTGGTGCTGGTTCATAAACTGAAAAACAAATAAATGGTTTCATGCTAATTACAATTCATTATTCACAAAAAAGCCTACTAAGTATTTGGTAAACAATTTATCCATTCTAAATTCATAAAACAACTGCAATAAAGCATTTCATCAACAATGTGTCCCATATACACATTAAATTCTCTATGCATGAGAAATTTCATGTCATTAGTGATAGTGATATAAATACTGAAGTTTGCACTTAGGCAAGGAAACACAAGTTGAGGGATTACATTGTCTTCCTGTTAGGGATTTCCTTGTCTCTGCAAACCTAACATGGGTGAGACAAATTCTCACCTCCTTTCAAATCAGAATACCCCTTCATTTTTTGCAATAAAGCTTAGCACTTTTAACACACACAGTATCAATTTTAACTTCCTTACATTCTTGTATGGGTCATCCTGTCTTATTTTTATTAAACTCTAAAAAAAATAATTACCTCTTTTGGATTTAACAATATCTGCTGATTAATTTTATTCATTACAACTGATATGAGCTGGGTTTTTGTAAACTAGCCTCATGAACATGGCATGACACATGGATTTGAAAACACATAAAAAAAGCACATTTTTAAGTAAATTACATTTCTCGGAGAAAATAGAAAAAGGTACAAAGGGCAAAAACTTCTGTAAATTACCTTGCTATGCCACTACCAGTTGTTGCTAGTTTTTTATATATAGCTTAATCCTATATTAACAAGAATGCTCACATGACATGATGGTTGGGAGGGTTATTAAGTAATGTGATTTGGTAAGTAATCGAAGAGAAATATAACTTATTAAAGATTGCTTTCTCCTTCAAATATTTTCCCAATCATTAGGTATAAAGGTTGTGTATCTCATACTTAGATGAATCTTGGTAAATTAGGAGAAAAAATGTACTGTGTACATGGAATAAGTACCTTGTTCGTGAAAAACAATTTTTTTTTATCTCCTACCTTTAAGGATCAAGAGTTTCTCAAAGTTGTCTTTTGATTTATTTTAATGTAATTTTTTTATTTTTGAGAGGGGGGTCTCTTTCATTGACATTATTAATTTCTGTCCTCAAATTTTTTTTTAGATAAATCTATTCAAGTATTGGTAGGGGTTAGATTTTAAACAACTCCCCAGGAACAGCAGAGAACAAATGTTGCGTCCCCTCAAAAAGCAGTTTTTAGTGCATGGACACCATAAGTAAGTAAACAGGACTGAACATAAAAAAAGTAAAGTTAGCAATTGAATTTCTAAAGCATGGGTGAGAAAATGCAATAAAATACACAAAGGTGTACTTACCTTTGATGTTGTCTGGCTCCGACTTCAATACAGTATTGCAATCTTTTAAGGCTTTGCTCCAATCTTCCATTTTTAAATCTAAGGAGGAAAAATCACCATAATGCGTTTGAAATAGTCAAACTTTTGTTTTAAAATATAAAAAAATTAAGTATAAGCTGATCATGATACTGCATGAAATCTGCATGTACTTGCATGTACTAATAAATTTAAATAATGGTAAAAAGTTAATTTTTTTACATAGCACAAACTATGACGATGATGATGACAAACTAAGCCAGAATAAATAAAAAAAAGCGGCAGGGGAATTTAGGAGATTATTGTATGGGTTGGATTAAAATGTATTATCTAACTTAAGCCGGGTGATTTCCAATATGCTGCGTGGATTTCAAAGGTAAGACTCATTTTAAAGATGTAGGAGATTCAATGAACAAGTTTGTTGCTAGTTTTTTTAAAAAAAATACAGCTTTAGTTTACCATGAAAAAAGTAAAAAGAAACAAAAAAAACAAGTAGATGTCACTAAGCTGGGTACTAGTTAACTGACTGAAGGCTATACTGTTCATAGTTAACTGACTGAAGGCTATACTGTTCATAGTTAACTGACTGAAGGCTATACTGTTCATACTTAACTGACTGAAGGCTATACTGTTCATAGTTAACTGACTGAAGGCTATACTGTTCATACTTAACTGACTGAAGGCTATACTGTTCATAGTTAACTGACTGAAGGCTATACTGTTCATAGTTAACTGACTGAAGACTATACTGTTCATAGTTAACTGACTGAAGGCTATACTGTTCATAGTTAACTGACTGAAGGCTATACTGTTCATACTTAACTGACTGAAGGCTATACTGTTCATAGTTAACTGACTGAAGGCTATACTGTTCATAGTTAACTGACTGAAGGCTATACTGTTCATACTTAACTGACTGAAGGCTATACTGTTCATAGTTAACTGACTGAAGGCTATACTGTTCATAGTTAACTGACTGAAGGCTATACTGTTCATACTTAACTGACTGAAGGCTATACTGTTCATAGTTAACTGACTGAAGGCTATACTGTTCATAGTTAACTGACTGAAGGCTATACTGTTCATACTTAACTGACTGAAGGCTATACTGTTCATAGTTAACTGACTGAAGGCTATACTGTTCATACTTAACTGACTGAAGGCTATACTGTTCATAGTTAACTGACTGAAGGCTATACTGTTCATATTTAACTGACTGAAGGCTATACTGTTCATAGTTAACTGGATGAATGGGGATGGAAAAGTGGAAATCAATCGTTTGGTCAACTGTAATACAGTACATTTCAAAGACTGGCTTATCAGTTGCTATACATTACCGTGATGGTGCATGGTTTTAAGTTTATTAACTTGAAAACAGGCCTCATATTGGATCCTTCTGCAACGAGCTTCTTTGAGACAGTGGTCACTTCAGGGGGCTAAAATTGTGCGTGTATGTGCGTGTGTGATTCGGATTTTTAATTTAACTTTTAAACAAATTTCATTCATATCGCTACGATGTCTGCAGTGTGGCAGTTTAAAGTGATGCATAGTGCTGGGGCATCATGTCACAGGCATGTTGCATGATATTCCACCCAGTCACATTATCCTGACACCAGGCCTAACACTAACCTCTTAATGCTGAGCATCAAGTGATAGGCAGCTGTAAATACCATATTTGTAAAGTCTTTGGTATGAATCAGCCTAGGATTGAACCCATGACCTCCCACATTCGAGGTGGATGCTATAACCACTAGGCCACCAGAGTGGTCTGGATAGAATTGTGCTTGTCATCTGACATTGACTTGTGAGTCAAAGCAGTACAGTGTGTATAGATTAGCCATGCAAATGTTCAAGTCAATCACAAAAGAACAGTGATGCAATCAAGACCAACAAAGTAAAGGTGTGGGGGATTCATAGGAATATTCTTATGATTTTCAGAGGCTGAATAACTGACAAAACTAGTCTCAATAAAGGAAAGTACCCAGATGTAATTGGTTTGATAGAAATTTCATGAAACTTCAGATGTCAAATATAGAGTGTAAACATGGATTTTCATGCCAGAATTTGATCGAAAGTTGTGATGTTGGTTGAGTGCTTACACTCCTGACAAGCACGTATGAATACATATTGTTCACATTTATCTGATGCCAGCAGTCACAAAGTGGGAAGGGAAATCGCAACAGACACCTGTATCAAGAAAACAAAGTGAATGTTTCCACCACACTTCAAGATTTACCATAGAGCAAATGACTGCTGATAGGAGGAACACTGTTTAAATACATATTAGTACTTTCTCCAAGAAAATGTAACTTATACCTGATGAGATCTATGAAGGAGTCAAAACATTTTTTTTTAAAAATTACTACATATTTATAAACAGCAGATTCATGTGTGGCATTGAAGTTTGTCAAAATGTTCAGTTTACACTTGGGAAAAATGTAAAAATCATTGATATGCACCTATAACAAAAACTTCTTTATTTACTGATTATCTGCTAATGTACATGTCAGGGATAAAAAAAATCAATACTGAAAAACCTTCGTGTACATATTTAGATTAGCATGATAGAAATACAGCAGTTAATCAGTCAATTTGGATCATTATGAGATCAATTAATTAAACAATTAATTATTCACTTTCTTTCTGTTTAAACATTTAGACTTTATTATAGATAAGCTCTCTACCAACAGTTTTCCTTTATTATCATGTATTACCAACAAAATGGAGGCAAAGCAACCTTGGGAAGAACAATGACTAGCATGACATCGATCTCCTGTTCAATCCTCTAGCATAAGACACGTGCAGTATTTTTAAAAATACTAGTATCCACTTGAATTATCGTAAGCATATTATGTATGAATCATCCTCATCAATACTCACAAGCTAATGATCTATTGTTGTACGTGGCTATTAGTGGCATCAGCGAGATACTGCGAGAATAGTACTGGATTGCTTCTTCATAATCATTGGCTCGGATTGCCTGAATAAAAAACATGCATGTTGTAAATTTTTAAATTTAAATACAGTCTTCAGAAGAATGGCTGATCTCATATCTATTACAAATGTAAAATTAACATAAAATGACAACAAATGACCTTGAACTGCAATGATCTGACCTTCTACCATTATATGCATAAGCCAAGTCAAATTATTTTGAATTCTGGTCATACTGAGTTTTGAATTTTTTACCCTCAAAGAAATGAAAAGCCTTTTATAAAATTCAACAATGTGTGTGTGGAAAGCCCTCTATGCTATTCAACTTTTGTGTGTGTGTGTGTGTGTGTGTGTGTCTGTGTGTGTGTGTGTGTTTAACAAATATTTCCATTTCAGTGATAGCAATCTCAGCCAAATAACTATCAACTCCTAAAAACTAATTATAGGCTGTTAATGAGTCATTATTAAGTCTAATGAAAGATGGGTTCATGTAAGTTTAACATTTTGCATCAAAAAGGATTCTGTGATCTTGATCACAGATCCATAGATCAGAGACTGAACAGGAAGTTGCTCCTCAAGTGTAATGTCATGCTGATAAAAATGGGCTAGTTAACGATTTTATAGTGATTCATCCCTGCCTTGTATGATGAGAAATCCATTAAGGGCTTTAGAAATATTTGGAAACAAAATCAATTAACCAAAACTATTGCTGCACTATTAAAAAAATAGATTGCAATAATTCACTTCCCACTTATGGACTTTATAAAATCCCAGTCAAAAATGGACTTTACAGTCAACTTATTCGTAATCAACCAAAATTAACTTTACACTTCCCATCCATGTGGAATCAGCAAAAATGGACTTGACACTTCCCTCCCATGTGGGCTCAAGCAAAATGGTCTTTGCACATCACTCAAGAGGAGTGAATCAAAATGGGTTTTACACTTCCCACTCAAGCTGGCACAACCAGCAGCAATGGACTTTACACCGCCCACTAATATTACACCCATCAATAATACACCAAAATAATGGGAAATAAAGGTTCTTTGAACAATACCTAAGATTTACAAGGTCTTTTCTAAATAACCAGTATAACCAGGGAGGAAACCCTGAAAAATTCTTTCTCTTAAAATTCTAACCCTATGAAAATACGAAACTGAAGATTGCCACCTAATTACAAATTTGAAATGTAAGCAATTAGTTTTCTTATTTTCATATCATTGTGTATGATGTTCTGATCAAAATGGTACATTAACATTGATTATGGGGAAATTAGAAGTCTTAGAATATAGAAATGAAGGCAACTTAAATTTAAACCTGTTACATTAAGTAAAAGAAATATACAATGAAAATGTTTCTATTCATTTAATTACAATGAAATTAAAAAATAAATGATGACCAAGCAAATTTGCTTTCTTCCATATTAAACAATAAGCAAATATTTTAACCTTTGACTTTTGACCTTCATGAACTATATCTGTTCCATCCCTTTTCAAACTGTAAAATGTATTGGTGACATCTCAGGAATAATTGTCATAAGTTTCATGTTCCTGTTATATTGGTTGCAATGTTGACAACATGTTATGTGCTTTTTCAAAATAGCTCACTTTTCTTCAGTGGGGGTGGGTGGGTGTGGCTTGTGCAAGACTCTGACATTAATAAATATTGTTCTGTGGAGTGAAATACAGGATAATTATTCAAACGGGCAGTTTTTTTGCTTGTGACTTAAATGTATCAGCCATACAATCGAAAAATAAATCATACAATAATGATACTTATGTGTGCATGTAAGGTGAAGTTGTTTGCATTTTAAACATGCACAGTGGAGAGAATGTAGGCATACCTCTATGCTAATTTGATCTAATGTGGCTTACATTTCTTTGGATATTTTACATGTATAAATTGTACATGATCTAAGCACACTGATAACCAAAACGACTACTTCCTTACACTAAAGAAAATCAGCCTGAATTAGTCTAAAGTATACTATTTTTAGCACCTATTAAAATAAGGAAAATTAATTTTGCCCAAATAGACAATACCAGCTTCTCCAAGTGCAATGGATGAATTACTACATATACAAAATGTTTTAAAAAAGTTGTTGGCTCCTTTGTTTTTACAATTTAAAAGTCCAAGAAGTGAAAATGACCAAGTGGAGCTAGCAGTTTTATTTAAAAGATGTTGGAGTAAGGCCAAGCTGTGTACAATATAACCCACATTACACCCATCAATCATACACCAAGATAAAGGGAATTAAAGGTTCATTGAAATACACCCAAGATCTTTTTAACTCATTAACCCCTGGCAATGCATTTACACATCAGGATATAGTAGCCTACTTCCGAGCTCTGTAACATTAAGGTCATGTATGATACACTAAAGTGGATGGTATTATAGAACGGTAGACTCATGTAGCTCTACAATGATACTAAATAATCTGGACATTTAAGTTGCACTACAAAATACAGTGGGAAAGACCTAATTTTTAAAGCCCAAAATTCAGCGATGGTCAAATTCAATTTTGTGTCCGGATTTTAGACTTGCATTTCACTTATGGTTTGATAAATAAAATCCCAAAATAATCCAAGAATTACAAAAGAACAAGTCCTATCAATGAAAAGTTCTAATCTCAGTTTAAATCATGATGAAATTCATGATGGAAGCCAATGACATCTATAATAGTCAGCAATGTACTTATGTATCAACAGTTGCTTGTTGAATGACAGAAAGTATTACTCCAGTGTTTTAATTCCGTAATAATTTCATGTAAATGTCTTTCACTAAAAATTATCAGAGCATTTTTGTATTTCCAGGGAAACACTTGAATTCAATAATTTGAAGAAAAGAGAAATTCAGCCCAAACTAATCACAATTTAATGTGTCAAATATTTTTAGCCCGCATGACAAACCTTTATCAATACATGAGATATTATGACTAATTAAGATGCAAAACAGATTCCCATATGAAGGTTAAAAGTTCATCCTTATGGAATTAGAAATTTGTTTACCAATCAACACATGCTTGATGTCAGACAGGTATGAACTTGACTCAACTTAATGATTCTTACTCTGAGAAAAATAATATAAAAAAAATTAAAAAACATTGTTTAACAAAACTCACTGATTTTAGATCAAGGTCAACAACAATATAAAATGTTTCTGTTATTAGTTGTTTACATCGAAAATTAAACAATATAACAAAAAATCAATTCTAGACAGTCAATTCCAGTAAACAATGTTACATAATAGCATGCGATGAAATGAATCAAATAAGATTTTTAAAACAATTAAATTAAACATGTATAACAGTAGGTGTATGTGCAAATGTGTGTAAGTGTAGCTGTATGTGAATGTGCGTAGGTGTATGTGAATGTGTGTAGGTGTAGGTTTATGTGAATGTATGTAGGTGTAGGTGTATGTGCATGTGTGTAGGTGTAGGTGAATGTATGTAGATGTGCATGTAAATATGTGCAGGTGTGTCTGTCAATATGTGCAGGTGTGTATGCAAATATGTGCAGATGTGTATTTGAATATGCAAGCACAAGTGTAACAAACAGCATGTTTATACAATAGATAAAGTTGACAAGTTACACATTGAGGCACACTTCAATTTTATTCTTTATAACAAATTTGAAAACTATGGCATATTTTCATGAGCATCATATTGATATGCTGTATCTACAAGTGTGAATGTCACTAATGATATGATAGAATCATAATATAAACAGGTTGTTACAAAATGCCTGATATGGCCTGGTTAGAGCACCATACGTTTTATTATTACTAAGGTGTCGGGTTTCACGCGCCATAATATTTTTATAAATATACTTCCTCTTTGTATCGTGTGACGCCTTTACTGCTTGCGCGGCACATGCTTGTTACTTATCAGTGTACACGACTATATATATATCATGTAGGAATCTTGACGAGGACAGCCACTAGAGAGAAGCTCTAAATGTATTTAGCTGTCAGGGTGGGATTGCAATTTCATTTTAGTTGAGCCAAAGAGTTGGGTGAGTTGTATGGATTTTAATCAACTTTTTAAAAAAAAAAAAAATCTTCAGTTTCGTAAAACAGGTTCAATGTTGTATTATATGATTGCATTATTTTATCGTACTTGTAATTTAATTTATTAAGAGTGTATGACCTATGTTCTTTGGTAGCGTAAGATTATACGACTCTGGTTATTAACAGGGATATGGACCCATGTGCATACTCCTGTTGATAATTTTATCTGGTCGCTATTATAACTAATGCTGAAAACGTACTATGTATGTATTAATGTTTTAGTATATTGTATTTCTGTTTTAATGGCATGCCATTCCTACGTCACAGTCGTACATGAGGAATATTTCAGGTGGGTTATATTAACCCATTCGTAACCGTCATATATTTTAATGTAGTTTCAATTAAAGCAAAGTAGTTAAGCAAAGTTCGTTAAGTAGTTTCTTTTCCACATTCAGCTCACTTGGTGTGAATAGCCAGATGAGTAAGTGAATATGAAGATATCTGGTGCACCATTACGACATTAGACTGCCAGTTAAGTGCCCACATGTAGGTGCATGAAAGTCTGGAGGGTGAGAGTGAATGTGCCGGAAAGCGGGCCGAGTCAACAGTGGATAGGCATGTGATGATGTCATCGTAGTGCTTCATAGTAGTGATTGACTACATGTATTTAATACAGTAGTGTTTGACTATATGAGTTTGGTATAGTAGTCTTTGAGTCCAATTATTTATTTGTGTTATATCCATATTATGTACCTTTGTATTTATGTTAATCTCATGTTTCCTACTCATTAATGTGAAAGTGTAATACATTTTCATTGCCACTCACATACGTGTTTGTTATTTCTTGAAACCGAGTCCAGTCTCAAAGGGTGTCAGCAAAGTTACTTGTTGAGGAAATATATTTAGACATATTTTTTACATATTACAAAAACTGTTTACAAGTTCACACCTAAAAATTATGCAAGTACTTAAACTCACCTCATTCCCCTTGTCTTTCTCTCTGTTAGCTTTCATCATCTTCTCCTCACTAGTAAGACCTGACAAAATTATTATTAAGTGAAATGAAAATATTGAAACTTTTATTTTAATCATAAATGGGTCTGTGACAAACACTCCCACATTGGTATAATGCTACTGAAGAGAATAGATTTACGTCAAACTCGTTAACATGGTAAAGGTGAAAAAATGTAAAGGTGTGATGTGACCTGGGTCCTTTTAATGTAAAACCTTGTACTAAATTGTGTTTCAATCCATTATGTCCTTCAAAAGTTACTGAGTGGAAACAAAATTAATGACAGACAAATGTAACACTCTATGTCCCATGTTAATGTATTTCAGGTTTAAAGACTCGAAGGAAATTGCATGAGAACTGAAAGGGGCCCTGAGTGGCTGAGTGGTCTAAAGTGCTGTCCGTTACGGATCACTGCCATCTCACCTCTGCGTGAGGTTCGAGTCTGAGATTCGGCTATTATAGTTATTTGAGAAAGCTTGCCAGTAGCTTCTCGTGGGTCAGTGGTTCTTTCTGGGGATTTTCAAGGTTCTTCTTCCACCATTAATACTGACCGCCATGTATAGCCTATAATGTGCTGAAAAATGACATTAAACCATAAAAAACAAACAGATGAGAACTGAAAACGCAATTACTAAACAAATTTATTTTATAGGATCATTTATTAATTACAGGAAACTTCCAGAGACACTGCTAAATACAATGGTTCCATGAAGCCATTAAAGTTTCTATCATCACAATTAAAAAACATTTCATACAAACTGACCTTCCATACATACTGACCTTGTACACCAAAATTAACCTCTTTACTATGTTATGGAAGATTTTCTTTCAAACGTTTGCATTTCTGCTTCAACATTATTGCCGAGTAAATGATAAAACTCAAAATTATCTTTGGGATTAGTCCTATATTTATTAAACTGTTACAAAATAAATAAAACATATTTAACACATATCTAAGTAATTATATATATCTGATTTTTATAAGCTTAATTGTTTGTCAGTTTTAAATTCTTTTTTATTTTTGATTACGTGCTATTGTAATGTAAATATATTCACTAGAGATGATATATTTTCAGGAAATCAGTTGGTCTGAATTATTCTTTGGTAAACAAATCATGTTGACCTAAATAATGACCTTGATTCAAGGTTAATGGCAGCCACGTAAACAGGCTTTATTTTAATCTTAAAATGATTGGTTTTTGTCATGGGTCATGGTCAAGATCAAGATGGGACTAGGGAATTAAGAAGTAAACAACTTTTTATTCTAAAAGTAAAATGATTGGTTCTCGTCAGGGTCATGTTAGGAGTACGTGATATAATGATCATGTGACCCTCACCCCCTTTCTCAATTTGCGGATTTATAATATGATATAATCTTTGTTTTAGTTTTGAACTTTCACATCTAATGCTAAATCATTTCTTTTGGTGTAGCCAGTTTTTAAATTTATCTAATCTTTTCTTCAGACAATTTGGATTTTAAAGGCTTAATTTGTATATCTGGAAATATTTGATGTGTTATTACAGAATTCTTGGACAAAGACAGTTTATCAAACTTTTATTCGGATTTCCAACACCGGAGTGTTAAATATTGTGTTTCCACAAGGAACTGTATAAAAGCACAAAACAGACTTCAGCATACATCATCATCTTCCATTTTGGATTCTCCAGCAGAACTCGAACTTGAAAATACTAGAACATTTCATTACTAGGACTTTTGTAATTTAATTCATTGATTATTCTTGGACTATTTTTGGATTTGAAACTTTCTGTTTCCATTTTTAATTCTTTTTCCAGTGAAATAAATTATTTGTTAAATTTTTACAAAGCTTGCATCTTTTTCAATCTTTCTTTGTTAGAGTTTTTTAGAGCCGAAACTCATAACTCATTGAATCTTGGCTAAATTATTTCAGAAAACTTCTTGTTTTTTTAAATTTTAATTCCTCATGTTTTTAAATATTTTCTCACGTGAAATTGACAAGCTTCTAAAATGTCATCAAAAGTGAAAATCTTCCTTTCAAATCCTACCCAGTGAAAAAAAAAATGAAATAATTCAACTTGCCAGAAAGTATGATCTTTCCTTAGTGAAAGCTTACATAACAAAGCAAAGAACAAGAAATATTTTAGTTCAGTATTTGGTAGAAATGAATGTTTTGGATAAAAGTGATTTGGTCAGTATCGAACTCTGATCTAAAAGTAAAAAAAACTCAAATTAAAATACAAAATGGATTTGGAGTTAAGGAAGCTCGCATTTCAGGAAAGAAAGGAAAAAAATCAATGCAAATACATGCAGAAGAAAATGAGAAAAGAAATAGACAAATCCAGTTACAAGAAAAACAAATACAGTTAGATAAGGAAGAAAAAGACAAATGCAACATGAGAAAGAGGAGAGAGATAGATGCATAATCAAACTGATAACAAAGAAAGGGAATATCAATGTAGAATGAAAATATAGAGCTGGCAAGTGATAAGCACATTCATACTTCAAATCCAAATTTAAGTTTTGATCTTGCAAAGAACATTAGGTTAGTGCGCATTTTTTGAGAAAGGGAAGCAGACAAATATTTTACTCATTTTGAAAAAGTTGATGAAAATTTGAAATGGCCAAGGGACTCAATTATTACAATGTGTCCTCACTGGTATGGCTAGTGATATTTACTATTCAATGTCAGTTCAACAAAGTGGTGACTATGATGCTGTCACAGTTATCTCTTTTCTTTTCTTAACGCCACTTTTCAGCACACGATAGGCTATACATGGCGGCCAGTATTATTGGTGGAGGAAGAACCTGGGAAACCCCCGGAAAGAACCACCGACCTATGAGAAGCTACTGGCAAGCTTTCTCACATAACTACATTAGCCAAATCTTAAGACTCAAACCCACGCAGACAGAGGTGAGATGGCAGTGATCCGTAACGGAAGTCAAAGGCATATGAGTAGTCCCTGAAGCTCATCGGCAAAAGTTCAGAAACTATAAAAAAGGAAGCTGGATAAACTCACGTCGAACATGCTAAATTTTCTAGAGAAAACAATATTTAATAGATAGTGCTTAGCCAAGAAAGTTGAAAACAGCATGTATTATTTGAAGAGTTGAAGAATGGTGTCATGACAGGTGGAAAAGACTATTTTACCCATAGAGGGCATTCATTTATTACAAGGGAACAACCTAGCTAAAGACAAGGTTGTGGTTAATCCACTTGTAACTGACAAGCCTTGTTCGGATCAAAAAGTCAATTCAATTGAAAAAAATTTAAATGATAACAGTCTTATAATTGCACTTGTGTTGATTGGTAAATGTAATGAAGATTACTACCACTGTTCAAAACATAACCATGTGATCCGATAGAGGTATGTTTATTTCTGTCAAAATTTTGAGAAAATTACTCAATTTCTATAAATAGAAATGCAAAGTAACCAATTCCATTCACAGCATGCAAGCTTAAGTTGTGTTACCAATAGTCTGCATATAACTGTCGTGTCCAAAATGACAGAAGAATACACTAAATTTGCCAGATGAGATAAATCTTCATACATGTCATACACTAAACACAGTTTCCCATCAATATCTGACATGCCTTCTGAGGCAGATAATATTTTACGATGAATTATCAAGAATACCGAATCAAATATGCTTTAGTTACTTGCTGTTAAACAGCAGGATGAACATAAACCAAAACAATTTCAATATCTCCAAGAAGACAAAAACCAGAATTATTTAAAATCTCTACAAGAGTAACATCGTATCACAGAGCTGGGAAACACAAAATCTACCAAGAAGAACAATGGGGCTACAGCATTTTTAATGTGGCTTGTTACAAATGAAATTAAAACTACAGGAAAATGGATATAGGGACTGGGGTAAGGTTGAGAATCCAAATACTAACATTATAACCCTTGGAAAAATACTCCTACAATGTAAGATGCTGACCCTGATAGTTATGATGGGGCTGAGGAGATTGGAGTGGGGGAGAGATCCTCCCCAAGGTAAGTGTCATGGTTGATGTCTTACTTTATAAGACTACTGAAACTTTATCGCTAAAATTAATTACTGATGGTCTTAATATCACTGTAAGTAGTCTTGGCTGTTAAGGCACAAAAATAGGTTTACAAAATTAAAATTGGTCACTCACAAATTTGGACAATAAAAAAAATCAACCAAATCACACTGAACTGATCCATGAAAAAATCAAATTAAACAGATGCAACAGATCCTCAACTTTTAATACTGAGATTCTACTGAGATAACATGACTGCTATTTTAATCAAATATTAAGATAATACTGTAGAATTTCAAAACCTTAGATCGGATAACAATGGTGAAATTACTTGTTTGATATTGATGCAGCTACTATGTTACTGATGACGAATTCCCTGTTCTGTATAAATAGGTACATACCAAAAATCCTCAACAAAAATTCATACACTGAAATAAGGCTCTAAAAGTTATAGGAAACATCTTTTAATAAGCAAAGTAAAAACAAAAAAATTCATAAAGTTATAAAGAATAGCAGTTATAAAAGATTAATATTGTTTAGTCTTTGTTTATCATGGTATAAACTGCAAGGTATCAATATACACAGCGTACATAACACCATTTGGGTGTTAATTGTTGTGTGAATCTGCAACTGTGTTTATACTAAAATAAACACAGAGAAAACAACATTAACTCTTAAGTATCTGAGGATTTTAGAACGGTAATGGTGATTTTATTGTTACAAATTGAGTTTTAGAATGGTAATGGTGATTTTATTGTTACAAATTGAGTTTTAGAATGGTAATGGTGATTTTATTGTTACAAATTGAGTTTTAGAATGGTAATGGTGATTTTATTGTTACAAATTGAGTTTTAGAACGGTAATGGTGATTTTATTGTTACAAATTGAGTTTTAGAACGGTAATGGTGATTTTATTGTTACAAATTGAGTTTTAGAATGGTAATGGTGATTTTATTGTTACAAATTGAGTTTTAGAATGGTAATGGTGATTTTATTGTTACAAATTGAGTTTTAGAACGGTAATGGTGATTTTATTGTTACAAATTGAGTTTTAGAACGGTAATGGTGATTTTATTGTTACAAATTGAGTTTTAGAATGGTAATGGTGATTTTATTGTTACAAATTGAGTTTTAGAATGGTAATGGTGATTTTATTGTTACAAATTGAGTTTTAGAATGGTAATGGTGATTTTATTGTTACAAATTGAGTTTTAGAATGGTAATGGTGATTTTATTGTTACAAATTGAGTTTCAGAACGGTAATGGTGATTTTATTGTTACAAATTGAGTTTTAGAACGGTAATCGTGATTTTATTGTTACAAATTGAGTTTTAGAACGGTAATGGTGATTTTATTGTTACAAATTGAGTTTTAGAACGGTAATGGTGATATTATTGTTACAAATTGAGTTTTAGAATGGTAATGGTGATTTTATTGTTACAAATTGAGTTTTAGAATGGTAATGGTGATTTTATTGTTACAAATTGAGTTTTAGAATGGTAATGGTGATTTTATTGTTACAAATTGAGTTTTAGAATGGTAATGGTGATTTTATTGTTACAAATTGAGTTTTAGGATGGTAATGGTGATTTTATTGTTACAAATTGAGTTTTAGAATGGTAATGGTGATTTTATTGTTACAAATTGAGTTTTAGAACGGTAATGGTCATTTTATTGTTACAAATTGAGTTTTAGAACGGTAATGGTCATTTTATTGTTACAAATTGAGTTTTAGAACGGTAATGGTCATTTTATTGTTACAAATTGAGTTTTAGAACGGTAATGGTCATTTTATTGTTACAAATTGAGTTTTAGAACGGTAATGGTGATTTTATTGGTACAAATTGAGTTTTAGAATGGTAATGGTGATTTTATTGTTACAAATTGAGTTTTAGAATGGTAATGGTGATTTTATTGTTACAAATTGAGTTTTAGAATGGTAATGGTGATTTTATTGTTACAAATTGAGTTTTAGAACGGTAATGGTGATTTTATTGTTACAAATTGAGTTTTAGAATGGTAATGGTGATTTTATTGTTACAAATTGAGTTTTAGAATGGTAATGGTGATTTTATTGTTACAAATTGAGTTTTAGAATGGTAATGGTGATTTCATTGTTACAAATTGAGTTTTAGAATGGTAATGGTGATTTCATTGTTACAAATTGAATTTTAGAATGGTAATGGTGATTTTATTGTTACAAATTGAGTTTTAGAATGGTAATGGTGATTTTATTGTTACAAATTGAATTTTAGATTGGTAATGGTGATTTTATTGTTACAAATTGAGTTTTAGAATGGTAATGGTGATTTTATTGTTACAAATTGAGTTTTAGAATGGTAATGGTGATTTTATTGTTACAAATTGAGTTTTAGAATGGTAATGGTGATTTTATTGTTACAAATTGAGTTTTAGAATGGTAATGGTGATTTTATTGTTACAAATTGAGTTTTAGAACGGTAATGGTGATTTTATTATTACAAATTGAGTTTTAGAATGGTAATGGTGATTTTATTGTTACAAATTGAGTTTTAGAATGGTAATGGTGATTTTATTGTTACAAATTGAGTTTTAGAATTTTATTGTTACAAATTGAGTTTTAGAATGGTAATGGTGATTTTATTGTTACAAATTGAGTTTTAGAACGGTAATGGTGATTTTATTGTTACAAATTGAGTTTTAGAATGGTAATGGTGATTTTATTGTTACAAATTGAGTTTTAGAACGGTAATGGTGATTTTATTGTTACAAATTGAGTTTTAGAATGGTAATGGTGATTTTATTGTTACAAATTGAGTTTTAGAACGGTAATGGTGATTTTATTGTTACAAATTGAGTTTTAGAACGGTAATGGTGATTTTATTGTTACAAATTGAGTTTTAGAATGGTAATGGTGATTTTATTGTTACAAATTGAGTTTTAGAACGGTAATGGTGATTTTTTTGTTACAAATTGAGTTTCAGAATGGTAATGGTGATTTTATTGTTACAAATTGAGTTTTAGAATGGTAATGGTGATTTTATTGTTACAAATTGAGTTTTAGAATGGTAATGGTGATTTTATTGTTACAAATTGAGTTTTAGAATGGTAATGGTGATTTTATTGTTACAAATTGAGTTTTAGAATGGTAATGGTGATTTTATTGTTACAAATTGAGTTTTAGAACGGTAATGGTGATTTTATTGTTACAAATTGAGTTTTAGAACGGTAATGGTGATTTAATTGTTACAAATTGAGTTTTAGAACGGTAATGGTGATTTTATTGTTACAAATTGAGTTTTAGAACGGTAATGGTGATTTTATTGTTACAAATTGAGTTTTAGAATGGTAATGGTGATTTTATTGTTACAAATTGAGTTTTAGAACGGTAATGGTGATTTTATTGTTACAAATTGAGTTTCAGAATGGTAATGGTGATTTTATTGTTACAAATTGAGTTTTAGAATGGTAATGGTGATTTTATTGTTACAAATTGAGTTTTAGAATGGTAATGGTGATTTTATTGTTACAAATTGAGTTTTAGAATTTTATTGTTACAAATTGAGTTTTAGAATGGTAATGGTGATTTTATTGTTACAAATTGAGTTTTAGAACGGTAATGGTGATTTTATTGTTACAAATTGAGTTTTAGAATGGTAATGGTGATTTTATTGTTACAAATTGAGTTTTAGAACGGTAATGGTGATTTTATTGTTACAAATTGAGTTTTAGAATGGTAATGGTGATTTTATTGTTACAAATTGAGTTTTAGAACGGTAATGGTGATTTTATTGTTACAAATTGAGTTTTAGAACGGTAATGGTGATTTTATTGTTACAAATTGAGTTTTAGAATGGTAATGGTGATTTTATTGTTACAAATTGAGTTTTAGAACGGTAATGGTGATTTTATTGTTACAAATTGAGTTTCAGAATGGTAATGGTGATTTTATTGTTACAAATTGAGTTTTAGAATGGTAATGGTGATTTTATTGTTACAAATTGAGTTTTAGAACGGTAATGGTGATTTTATTGTTACAAATTGAGTTTTAGAACGGTAATGGTGATTTTATTGTTACAAATTGAGTTTTAGAATGGTAATGGTGATTTTATTGTTACAAATTGAGTTTTAGAATGGTAATGGTGATTTTATTGTTACAAATTGAGTTTTAGAATGGTAATGGTGATTTTATTGTTACAAATTGAGTTTTAGAATGGTAATGGTGATTTTATTGTTACAAATTGAGTTTCAGAACGGTAATGGTGATTTTATTGTTACAAATTGAGTTTTAGAACGGTAATCGTGATTTTATTGTTACAAATTGAGTTTTAGAACGGTAATGGTGATTTTATTGTTACAAATTGAGTTTTAGAACGGTAATGGTGATATTATTGTTACAAATTGAGTTTTAGAATGGTAATGGTGATTTTATTGTTACAAATTGAGTTTTAGAATGGTAATGGTGATTTTATTGTTACAAATTGAGTTTTAGAATGGTAATGGTGATTTTATTGTTACAAATTGAGTTTTAGAATGGTAATGGTGATTTTATTGTTACAAATTGAGTTTTAGGATGGTAATGGTGATTTTATTGTTACAAATTGAGTTTTAGAATGGTAATGGTGATTTTATTGTTACAAATTGAGTTTTAGAACGGTAATGGTCATTTTATTGTTACAAATTGAGTTTTAGAACGGTAATGGTCATTTTATTGTTACAAATTGAGTTTTAGAACGGTAATGGTCATTTTATTGTTACAAATTGAGTTTTAGAACGGTAATGGTCATTTTATTGTTACAAATTGAGTTTTAGAACGGTAATGGTGATTTTATTGGTACAAATTGAGTTTTAGAATGGTAATGGTGATTTTATTGTTACAAATTGAGTTTTAGAATGGTAATGGTGATTTTATTGTTACAAATTGAGTTTTAGAATGGTAATGGTGATTTTATTGTTACAAATTGAGTTTTAGAACGGTAATGGTGATTTTATTGTTACAAATTGAGTTTTAGAATGGTAATGGTGATTTTATTGTTACAAATTGAGTTTTAGAATGGTAATGGTGATTTTATTGTTACAAATTGAGTTTTAGAATGGTAATGGTGATTTCATTGTTACAAATTGAGTTTTAGAATGGTAATGGTGATTTCATTGTTACAAATTGAATTTTAGAATGGTAATGGTGATTTTATTGTTACAAATTGAGTTTTAGAATGGTAATGGTGATTTTATTGTTACAAATTGAATTTTAGATTGGTAATGGTGATTTTATTGTTACAAATTGAGTTTTAGAATGGTAATGGTGATTTTATTGTTACAAATTGAGTTTTAGAATGGTAATGGTGATTTTATTGTTACAAATTGAGTTTTAGAATGGTAATGGTGATTTTATTGTTACAAATTGAGTTTTAGAATGGTAATGGTGATTTTATTGTTACAAATTGAGTTTTAGAACGGTAATGGTGATTTTATTATTACAAATTGAGTTTTAGAATGGTAATGGTGATTTTATTGTTACAAATTGAGTTTTAGAATGGTAATGGTGATTTTATTGTTACAAATTGAGTTTTAGAATTTTATTGTTACAAATTGAGTTTTAGAATGGTAATGGTGATTTTATTGTTACAAATTGAGTTTTAGAACGGTAATGGTGATTTTATTGTTACAAATTGAGTTTTAGAATGGTAATGGTGATTTTATTGTTACAAATTGAGTTTTAGAACGGTAATGGTGATTTTATTGTTACAAATTGAGTTTTAGAATGGTAATGGTGATTTTATTGTTACAAATTGAGTTTTAGAACGGTAATGGTGATTTTATTGTTACAAATTGAGTTTTAGAACGGTAATGGTGATTTTATTGTTACAAATTGAGTTTTAGAATGGTAATGGTGATTTTATTGTTACAAATTGAGTTTTAGAACGGTAATGGTGATTTTTTTGTTACAAATTGAGTTTCAGAATGGTAATGGTGATTTTATTGTTACAAATTGAGTTTTAGAATGGTAATGGTGATTTTATTGTTACAAATTGAGTTTTAGAATGGTAATGGTGATTTTATTGTTACAAATTGAGTTTTAGAATGGTAATGGTGATTTTATTGTTACAAATTGAGTTTTAGAATGGTAATGGTGATTTTATTGTTACAAATTGAGTTTTAGAACGGTAATGGTGATTTTATTGTTACAAATTGAGTTTTAGAACGGTAATGGTGATTTAATTGTTACAAATTGAGTTTTAGAACGGTAATGGTGATTTTATTGTTACAAATTGAGTTTTAGAACGGTAATGGTGATTTTATTGTTACAAATTGAGTTTTAGAATGGTAATGGTGATTTTATTGTTACAAATTGAGTTTTAGAACGGTAATGGTGATTTTATTGTTACAAATTGAGTTTCAGAATGGTAATGGTGATTTTATTGTTACAAATTGAGTTTTAGAATGGTAATGGTGATTTTATTGTTACAAATTGAGTTTTAGAATGGTAATGGTGATTTTATTGTTACAAATTGAGTTTTAGAATTTTATTGTTACAAATTGAGTTTTAGAATGGTAATGGTGATTTTATTGTTACAAATTGAGTTTTAGAACGGTAATGGTGATTTTATTGTTACAAATTGAGTTTTAGAATGGTAATGGTGATTTTATTGTTACAAATTGAGTTTTAGAACGGTAATGGTGATTTTATTGTTACAAATTGAGTTTTAGAATGGTAATGGTGATTTTATTGTTACAAATTGAGTTTTAGAACGGTAATGGTGATTTTATTGTTACAAATTGAGTTTTAGAACGGTAATGGTGATTTTATTGTTACAAATTGAGTTTTAGAATGGTAATGGTGATTTTATTGTTACAAATTGAGTTTTAGAACGGTAATGGTGATTTTATTGTTACAAATTGAGTTTCAGAATGGTAATGGTGATTTTATTGTTACAAATTGAGTTTTAGAATGGTAATGGTGATTTTATTGTTACAAATTGAGTTTTAGAATGGTAATGGTGATTTTATTGTTACAAATTGAGTTTTAGAATGGTAATGGTGATTTTATTGTTACAAATTGAGTTTTAGAATGGTAATGGTGATTTTATTGTTACAAATTGAGTTTTAGAACGATAATGGTGATTTTATTGTTACAAATTGAGTTTTAGAACGGTAATGGTGATTTTATTGTTACAAATTGAGTTTTAGAACGGTAATGGTGATTTTATTGTTACAAATTGAGTTTTAGAACGGTAATGGTGATTTTATTGTTACAAATTGAGTTTTAGAATGGTAATGGTGATTTTATTGTTACAAATTGAGTTTTAGAATGGTAATGGTGATTTTATTGTTACAAATTGAGTTTTAGAATGGTAATGGTGATTTTATTGTTACAAATTGAGTTTTAGAACGGTAATGGTGATTTTATTGTTACAAATTGAGTTTTAGAACGGTAATGGTGATTTTATTGTTACAAATTGAGTTTTAGAACGGTAATGGTGATTTTATTGTTACAAATTGAGTTTCAGAATGGTAATGGTGATTTTATTGTTACAAATTGAGTTTTAGAACGGTAATGGTGATTTTATTGTTACAAATTGAGTTTTAGAATTTTATTGTTACAAATTGAGTTTTAGAATGGTAATGGTGATTTTATTGTTACAAATTGAGTTTTAGAACGGTAATGGTGATTTTATTGTTACAAATTGAGTTTTAGAACGGTAATGGTGATTTTATTGTTACAAATTGAGTTTTAGAATGGTAATGGTGATTTTATTGTTACAAATTGAGTTTTAGAACGGTAATGGTGATTTTATTGTTACAAACTGAGTTTCAGAACGGTAATGGTGATTTTATTGTTACAAATTGAGTTTCAGAATGGTAATGGTGATTTTATTGTTACAAATTGAGTTTTAGAACAGTAATGGTGATTTTATTGTTACAAATTGAGTTTTAGAACGGTAATGGTGATTTTATTGTTACAAATTGAGTTTTAGAACGGTAATGGTGATTTTATTGTTACAAATTGAGTTTTAGAACGGTAATGGTGATTTTATTGTTACAAATTGAGTTTTAGAACGGTAATGGTGATTTTATTGTTACAAATTGAGTTTCAGAATGGTAATGGTGATTTTATTGTTACAAATTGAGTTTTAGAACGGTAATGGTGATTTTATTGTTACAAATTGAGTTTTAGAACGGTAATGGTGATTTTATTGTTACAAATTGAGTTTCAGAATGGTAATGGTGATTTTATTGTTACAAATTGAGTTTTAGAACGGTAATGGTGATTTTATTGTTACAAATTGAGTTTTAGAACGGTAATGGTGATTTTATTGTTACAAATTGAGTTTTAGAACGGTAATGGTGATTTTATTGTTACAAATTGAGTTTTAGAACGGTAATGGTGATTTTATTGTTACAAATTGAGTTTTAGAATGGTAATGGTGATTTTATTGTTACAAATTGAGTTTCAGAATGGTAATGGTGATTTTATTGTTACAAATTGAGTTTTAGAACGGTAATGGTGATTTTATTGTTACAAATTGAGTTTCAGAATGGTAATGGTGATTTTATTGTTACAAATTGAGTTTTAGAATGGTAATGGTGATTTTATTGTTACAAATTGAGTTTTAGAACGGTAATGGTGATTTTATTGTTACAAATTGAGTTTTAGAATGGTAATGGTGATTTTATTGTTACAAATTGAGTTTTAGAACGGTAATGGTGATTTTATTGTTACAAATTGAGTTTTAGAACGGTAATGGTGATTTTATTGTTACAAATTGAGTTTTAGAACGGTAATGGTGATTTCATTGTTACAAATTGAGTTTTAGAACGGTAATGGTGATTTTATTGTTACAAATTGAGTTTTAGAATGGTAATGGTGATTTCATTGTTACAAATTTAGTTTTAGAAAGGTAATGGTGATTTTATTGTTACAAATTGAGTTTTAGAACGGTAATGGTGACTTTATTGTTACAAATTGAGTTTTAGAAATTGCAAATAAAAGCACATATTTGCGACAGTAATGTAAAAAATTCCTCAAACACAAGATTGTTAACTCCATTTAAATACACTTTGGAAAACTTTGAAAGAAAACAATCCCAAATGCAAAAAACGCCATTCCATATGGCACATTGGCATCAAAGTCTCTGACAATACATCAAGGTCTATTGTATTCAATCAGGGTCTACTTATTCTACTGTAATTCAATCAGGGTCTACTTTTTCTACTGTTATTATATCAGGGTCTACTTATTCTACTGTAATTCAATCAGGGTCTACTTATTCTACTGTAATTCAATCAGGGTCTACTTATTCTACTGTAATTCAATCAGGGTCTACTTATTCTACTGTAATTCAATCAGGGTCTACTTATTCTACTGTAATTCAATCAGGGTCTACTTATTCTACTGTAATTCAATCAGGGTCTACTTATTCTACTGTAATTCAATCAGGGTCTACTTATTCTACTGTAATTCAATCAGGGTCTACTTATTCTACTGTAATTCAATCAGGGTCTACTTATTCTACTGTAATTCAATCAGGATCTACTTATTCTACTGTAATTCAATCAGGGTCTACTTATTCTACTGTAATTCAATCAGGATCTACTTATTCTACTGTAATTCAATCAGGGTCTACTTATTCTACTGTAATTCAATCAGGGTCTACTTTTTCTACTGTAATTCTATCAGGGTCTACTTATTCTACTGTAATTATATCAGGGTCTACTTATTCTACTGTAATTCTATCAGGGTCTACTTATTCTACTGTAATTCAATCAGGGTCTACTTATTCTACTGTAATTCTATCAGGGTCTACTTATTCTACTGTAATTCAATCAGGGTCTACTTATTCTACTGTAATTCAATCAGGGTCTACTTTTTCTACTGTAATTCTATCAGGGTCTACTTATTCTACTGTAATTATATCAGGGTCTACTTATTCTACTGTAATTCTATCAGGGTCTACTTATTCTACTGTAATTCAATCAGGGTCTACTTATTCTACTGTAATTCTATCAGCGTCTACTTATTCTACTGTAATTCTAACAGGGTCTACTTATTCTACTGTAATTCAATCAGGGTCTACTTATTCTACTGTAATTCTATCAGCGTCTACTTATTCTACTGTAATTCTAACAGGGTCTACTTATTCTACTGTAATTATATCAGGGTCTACTTATTCTACTGTAATTCTATCAGGGTCTACTTATTCTACTGTAATTCAATCAGGGTCTACTTATTCTACGGTAATTCAATCAGGGTCTACTTATTCTACTGTAATTCAATGTATTAAAATGGTTTTTTAAAGCAATATATGAATTTTTGCAATTGCACATTCCAGAATTGACTCCGAAATATGTAATGGTTTAACTCATGAAACATAGCGATCTTATCAATGAGAAAACATGCTTCAGATCATCTCAATGATTTACTATATCTACCTTTGTCATCTATGTGGTCTGAAACCTTTTCTCTTGTGTCAGACAAAGGACGCACACATTTATTATCTTCACCATCTACTTTCTCAAGTTCTTTCTCAATGTCAAATCTATAAATAAAAAAAGACAACAATTGTGCATTCAGTTTTTCAGTAATTCTCTATCAAAAAGATTAATAAGTTACTTTGCTCTCATCATCTATGAAAAAAATGAAAAATTGAAAGAAATATCACTGGAGTATATGCTTTGTTCTGGGAGAAAAATCGTCAAAATCACCTAATAGAGAAAAGTCCCAAGTGGAAATCAATTCTGTAAGACATCCAAAAATATGCAAGATTCCTAGCAGGAGTGGTAAACGAAGTATAAATGGGATCTGATACCTATCCCTCAATCCATGGGGAGATAACTTTTGTCAAACTTCCACATAAGTGGGCAGATGGCTTTAGCACTTTTCTTGATAACAGAAGCATTTTCTATTTAATTTCCTAAAACATCATACTGACTGTATGAAACTGTTATTTTCACTTCTTTATGAAAACAATGCCTCTCAAAAAATGTTATGTTGTGTTATTGTACACACTAAGTACATTAATTTGCTTTTGAAGGGGTACTAAAATTATAATGGCTGCTTTTGGGGTGATACTTGATTAATGGTCAACGCTTCAGGGATTATATATAGATACGCGATGGCTCTGACAAACGCCAACAATGCCTGAAAAGCGGCAAGAGCTTACAGATTCCATTACTAATCTTTCAGGTGAAAAAGGGGCGGCATGAAAACAAATTAGCATGTCGATGTCTCTGTAGACAATTACAGTGAAGTTACCTCGTTGGATAAGACAATAAACTTACCATCGAAATCGTAGCTTAGAAATTGCACAAAATGTTCTGCTTGTTAAAATCACAGAAAACAAAACGAATTGCTAAAGGAACACCCTTGTAATGTTTTTGTCACCTTGACAACTGGACAAGAGAACAGGTTGTATTGATTACTGTGAATAGGATTTATTTTTTTAAAAACAAAATGACCTCTGTATATATAATGTAATCTTAACATTTGTATTTTACTGATAGGAAGCAAAACAACAAAATGTCATAGTGCTAATTACAGTAAGTACAATTATTAAAGTGACCAAGTGAATGTGCAACATATACCCTGCTGGCCGAATCTGGCACATGACCTGGTTTTATCATCTTGTTGATATCTGAGAAATTGCTTTAAAAACTGCCCATCTGACCTGTACCATGGAGGAATATGCACATGCCTGATGTGAAAGATCACATTTCAATTAAGGTGAATATGCTTGAAGAGTAAACAGCTAGTTGAAAGGAGATAATAATAATAATAATAATAATAATAATAATAATAATAATAATAATAATAATAATAATGAGGACTTTGTATTGCACCAAATCTTTAGAAGCTCTAAGTGATATGACTAAACTACAGAAAAAAAAACAAAACCATGAAATTGGAAAACATAAAAAATACTAAAATATTTAAGTTACAGAACATTATTAGGTCTCTAAGTTTGTTCCTGCAGTTGAAAAAATATGACTAATAAAGGATAGGTAACATTTTTGTAGGTTGCAAATGTGGTCTAACCATAACATATCTGCATAACACATAGCATAAATCCTAAACATGCAAAAATTGGTTACAAATGTTATATAGACAAATTTAACATGATATCACAGAACTTACTTATCCCATTCTCTGTAATCTCTGGGTAGAACTCTTTTGTTGAATGTATCTTCTGAAACACTGGGCTGAAATTTGACAATACAATGATACATCTTAGGACTTTGTTTTGAAATTTGTTTTAAATTTTAATTTTAATTAGTTGGCAATATATATTTTAATTAAAAATGGCTGAAAGATTAGAAATTTCTTAAATAGCTTAACAGTTTATGATGGCTGCATTGCAAAGGCCTCAATGTGCTCAATTTATTCATTAGAATGTTAAACTAAAATTAGCTTACATTCATGGATGGTTTTGTGCATACAACTGGAAACAAACATATCTAAATTTTAATGATTTCAGACTAAATCATTATAAAGTCAAATATATATTCTGGGCAAAGTTGCACAAATGTTTAAGAGGAACGGCAACCAGGGACCATAACTCCTGTAAATAAAACTCTCTCAAGGTCTCATCAATAAAAAGTTTCATGTCAAATTTACTTAAAATTTAACAACTCTTAGTAACATTGTATTGATATGCCAAAGTCAGTACAAAGCCTAATTATGGACCTTAATCTAACAATCCTTGATATAGTTATCCTGAAAAACCCAAAGTTAGTACCATATAAGCTCACTTATAAATTGGGTTCAACTGCAAATAACATAGACCCTTATCTGCTGTAGCATAAAGTACTTGCAAATCCGGGTCAATGTTGTTTATTCTACTGATTAACAAACTACACAGACCTAGTCCTACAATGTACGATGTATCACATGTTATTCAAGTATTGAAGCCACAGCTTACTGCCTAAATAATGACCTTGGAAAGCGCGTTCTGATGTTTACTGACATGGGAATGAGATACCAAATTTTCAAGAAGATCTCACAAACTTGGCAGAACGTATCAAACTTACTCTAATGACTTTTTAAAAAATAAATTCTGATATTCACACAAGTAAATGGATGGATTTTCAAGTTTTGTTGACCTACATTTCATCTGACTGGAATCTGATGGAAGTTAGGAATGCCAAAATTGGTTAAATGGATGATAAATATCTTGAACAAAATGAAGATATCGAAACACATTCTTAAACATTAATATACTCTTACTCCTTTCATTAAAGAAAGAATCTTTAACCTAATCTAATTTCGACATTCCTGGCTTCCATCACAATCCAACCAGATTAATTAAACATGAAAATGCACCCATTTGCTACCATCCGATTTTAATTCCACCAGGATAAAGACAACAAAGTAACTATAATCAATTAGATTTAAATTTGTGGAAGATTCTTGATATTGGCAAACATTATGCAAGATATCTCTGAAATTTGAACTCTTGTTCTCCTGTCAGTCGTTTTGAAAACACACAACTCAAAGCCATTATGTAGATGGTAAGATGAAATACCGGAACATAAATAACACATGATTTGTCGTATATTGTTGGATTAGCATAGACCCAGACCCCCTGGTGCATCATGAGATAGCAGCTCTTGTCTGTGAACTCTGCAGCAGGTCCTTATAAGAGATTATACAAGCTATTTGTACATCAATCGGTGACAATTAGTAAACTGTACATGAATCGGTGACAATTAGTAAACTGTACATCAATCGGTGACAATTAGTAAACTGTACATCAATCAGTGATAATTAGTAAAATGTACACAAGGCAACTTACTTCAGCTTTCTTGCCTTTACTGTCCAGTATGACAGGATTTCTTACTGGTGGCAAATCTGTTTCCTCAACTAATTTGGTGGCAGAATCTTGCAGATTTCTGTCAATATCCTTGATGTCATAGGACCAAGTCTACAAAAAAGATTGCATTGAGAAATAAATTGTGGCTTAAAACAATTGTTCTGTATATTTTATGTGTATTATTTGTTCGCTTTTCTTAATGATTATGTTATGTATTTTTGTAACTTGTAATTGATTCTGTAGACAAGAGAATATACATGTATAGCTAAAGGTTTTTCCATGTGCGTGGATTAAGTATTCACATCATTTTTAATGTAAACATGTTTATCTTAATTCATCTAGGTCAATGGCATTTCCCATGGATACATTAATTGCACCTGATGTTACTATGTTTTGTTATTATCTTGTTTACAACAGAGAAATTTCAAAAATGAACTTTTGGTTCTATTGTCATGGTGATTAATATAATGTTTACTTGAGTAATTACTTATTCTTGGATTACAAGCAACAGTTTCTCCTCAAATAAAGGGCAATCCTAGCTATGATCTCAGGACTAAAAAAAGCAAATGAACCTTGAGATTTTTTCAGTTTTTACTGAAATTTTATGTTGAACCTTTTGATTTTAATGTCAAGGATCAATGACAATTAATAACCTTGCATATATTTAGAAATTAGTAACACCTCTTATGGCCACTCTCATATAATGCCACTTTTCTTCCCTATAAGAGGAGGACCTCTGTATGGACAAGGGTAATAAAATACCCACTCCGTGGTGGGGTAATACTAATGTTATAATGTTAAATACAGTAATAAAATAATAAATCACAGCTTAACCAGTAGGACAATGCACTTACAGTCAAGTCTTTGTCAAAATCTTGTCTCTCTTCACATGGGAGATCTGAGGGTTTCAAGACAGGTACCTCCTTCCTTAGAGCACGACTGGAATATAAAAATATAACATCTCTAATGAGGTTGTTATCTGTAATGAGGTTGTTTGTGTCATTTACAAATGACAAAATAAAAAAAGTTTATGTAACTTCAGAATTTGTCATTTAATGAATGATTTATCAATTAGAAAACAAGTAATTAAGAAACTATGGGTATTTATTATAATAAATGATGATATATAATAAGCAAATATTAAAGCAAGATATGGAATGGAAAATTAACCAAACCTTCAAACATGTTACTGTTTTCATGAGTTGCACCACTCAAATTATAAAACTTATATTGCATTAATTTTTAGTGTTCAAGGAAAGAATGATAGTATTGTGCTGATGGCTAAACCTTTAAAAAAAACATGATTTTTTTAAGAACAAAAGTTTGTTATGTACTACTGGTTTCTTTTTTCCCCCAAAAATGACGTCCCCCAAATTGTAGAGGGTAATGAACATGGGATCATGTATGCAATAATGGATACATGTAACCTGTCTAAAAGTATTAACAATCAATATGAACCACACAAATAACTAATATGTAAAATGTTACATCTATTTAAATGAGATATTTTCATGCAGTAAAATTATGAAATGTAAAAAAATTAGTCACGAGTCATGAGATAAAGGGATTTACCAATACAAGTCATACTTTTACCAACATGGCACTTCAATTTGCTAAGTAAATATGACAAAAAATGACATGCCAATTAAATCAAAATTTAAAGTTATGACTTACAATCATATGTACAGGTTTGGTCTTCTCTGTATCAGATGTACTCAGATGTATTTACAAGCCTTTTAACACACCAACACACACAGACAGACAGATATATAGACATAACCAAAACATGAGAGGCCCAGACCTAACAGAAGCTGTAAAGTACAGAATTAGCCAAATTTTCCAGAACATACAAAACTCAGTTTGTTGGCATTAAGTATTAATACCATGTTAAATAAATGCACAAGAACAAATTATATGGCAACATAAATTATATAGCAACAGAGCAACTTCATGAACTAGTGCAATCATTTTAATGAAACAATTGATTTTGATACACTGATACTCAAGTATTTTAAAATTACAAATTTCACAACAGGGTAAATTTTTAAATATATAGGCATTTACAGGAATTTTAGAAAAATAAAGTTAAAAAAATATGAAAATCCATGAATCTGAAAGAATTTATAGTAACCTGAAACTTGTGTGTGTGTGTCTCAGTGTTTTAATATACATTTGTCATTGATTCCACATGTTGTAACCATATCAAGAACATGATTTGAAAGGCATCAACTCTTTTTATAACTACACTCATATTGTTGAGCAAGAAAGTAATCGTACCTGTTGGGATTAAGGGCCTGAACTCTTGCTTCACATATTCTTTCCAAATCGGGGTATGTTCCTTCTTCACCAGATCTGAAAATCAATATTTTAGTAGCCAGTATTTTTTTTTAAATCTCAAAAACGTTATTAACATTGTCATAACATGGAAACATGGACACTCGAGTTGATGTAACTGGTAGAGGATTAGAATTCTCTGAAGGCTTTGAAGAAGTTAAACAACACAGATTATCATAATAGCTATAATGTTGTGCAGTCACAGGGAACAGACACTGGGAATAGTCTAGATACAACTATACTTGATTGACACAAATGACATTACAAAGAGGTTACATGCAACCATCCACCTCTGGGCAATAACTGCAACTGTACCATCTAATTCTCCGTCTCCACCTCTTGGTTAATGACTGCAAGTTTACCAATTAATGAAGGTCCACCTCTTCCCTTATGACTGCAGTATGCCAACTAATTAAAAACTACAATGATCACCTGTTACAAAAGGACCATAACAAGGGTTAAACAAAATTGTACCAGGAAACTGGAGTTTAAAACTTCATATTTTCCAGACACTAACTCCATTTTAATGATAAAAGAAGCAATATAGCAATATAGCAGGTAGTCAATTGCGATCAAAATGTTTTTCATTCATCAATGTCAATTCATTTGTTTGTTTTATTTAGAGTAAGTTACCGATGTAAAGAGCAAGAACTTGATAGGTGCTCAATAAATAAATAAACAGATTCATTAACCATGAAAAGAAAGACCATCCAAATATTGTATTAAAGACATCAAGCTTATAATAACGACATAGAGAATATTTATGGATCCAACAGATTTTTTATTTTAGTCATCCATCATGAAATTTATTGATCTCAGATTATTGATTTGGTACACAGTTTCAGTCCTTAGACCCTTTCACCAATAACTGTAGTACAGGAATCATATAGTTTTTTTAAACTTTAACATAGCTAATGTTATCTAACTCAGTAAATAAATTCAAAGACTGAACTAAAATCTTACTTTAAAATACGCAGAATCTTCTCAAGCTCTTGGATATCTTTACAATTTTCAATATATCCAAAATCCAAGTGGCTGATGGGAATGTTATATCTCTTAGTTTTGCTGTCCACTAAAAGGCTACCAGCACTCATTCTCTTCCTCTCTCCTACAGTAACGGATCTGTCACCAAAAAAATAAAGACATCAAATTAATGATTCCAGGAATTAGTAGAAGACTGAAAGTACCCCTCCCACCATCATCACTCTGGCTTATAAAATGGAGGGAAATAACAGGGTGGTATAAATATTACCCATAACATTTAAGCATGCACATTTCAATTCTTACCTCCACGTATCCAGTGCTGTTAAAACATATCTTCATATGAAATATTATGTACCTGCATTAGAATTATTATGCGCTCATTTAAAAAAAAAAAATATCTTTTCAGATTGCTATGTAAATGTTAGTCTCACAATTTGCAGTTTAGTGATGTATGTACATAGCTAGCTTTTCTACAACCGAAACCTCCCATGCAGCCCAAGTCTTAGACAACTTCAATCTTCAGAGACATTGGACTCATTTTTTGTTGTGTGTTTTATTCTGGAGTTAATCTTCATTTTCTGGATGAATTTGGGAAATATGAGACAGCAATAAATTTGTATCTTCGTAATTAATGAAGCTACAGTGTGAAATGGACACCTGGGATCACCCTGGTTTTAATGCCTTTGCATAAATCAGCATATTTTAGGTTGGGAGGTCCTTAGACACCCCAAATTAGCACCCAATCACTATGAAAATGGGCCACAAATCTAAGCATTAAATATTTCAAAATCATGCAAAATTCCAAATTTTAGCAAGTTACTCCTGAAAATTTTATTTCCAATTGCTCAAATATTTCACTTTCAAGTGTCATTGATCATTATCCAGTGTCTCACCAACAGTACGCTGATAACAACCAAATATACAAATCTAGCCACCCAACTGAAGTTGATTCTACCATCCAAGGAGTAGAGAGGTACATTTCTGATGTGAAATCATGGATCATATGTAACAAGTGCAGATGAATGATGATAAAACTGAGGCCATTCTGATCACAACACAAAGACTTTCTCATTTACATCCTTTACCTTAAATAATAAATATTAGCAACACCAACATTAAATTCACACAAACGGTACTAAACCTAGAAGTTACTCTAGACACTACTCTCACATTGCACCAACATGTCATCAACATATGCAAGGCTGCATATCTTCAGCTGAGACACATCAGCTCCATTTGCAAATATCTTTCAGGTGATGCTACTAAAACGCTTGTGTGTTCTAGAGGCCAACAGAAATTCGGTTTTGGTTTCAGCACCAAAAATTGGCAAATGGCCTCTTTCGGCACAGTTTCTGTTTCTGCCAAAGTCAAAATGTTAGCTTTCAGTTTTGGCTGAAACTGAAATTGACTTTCAGTCATCAGCCAAAGATCTATTTTAACTTTCAGAATGTAACGCTAGTGCTGCATCTATTACTCTGCTTGTCAGCCAGTCAGTCAGCGCTAGGCAATTTTACATTTAGCAAAGTCCTCTTACTGCAGGCTCTGAATGATTACTTCTAGATTTGTTTTTAATTAGGTATCATTGTATTATGACCCAGGCCTATATAATAAATCTTGTGTTCGGCAAATTTAGTTTATCGTTCGTTTTCGGCCAAAGGTATAGTTAAACTTTCTGCTTCGTTTTCAGCCTAAAATCAATTTATAACTTTCGGTCTGGTTTCATTTTTGGCTGAAACTAGAAATTTAGTTTCGGTCAGCCTCTAGTGTGTTCATTAGTACTTTCAACACTGGACTATTCTAACTCAATTCTGTCTGGTTCATCTCAATATTTACTCCAGAAACTTCAAAAAGTCCAAAACACCGCTGTTCAGATCATCTTTAGAGTACCATGATCAGAGCACACTCCCCCACTGCTCTGTACCCTACACTGGTTATCCATTCGAATTCGATCCGGAATCAAACACAAAATTTGTTTTCTGTACTACATTTCACTGACAGACTCCAGTCCAGCATACCTATCCAGCCTCACCCATGTGTACACACTAGCATGATACTTATGGTCCTCTTCTCACAATCATATACTCATTATTCCCACTATGAAAACGAAGCTATTTAGACAACATTCTTTTGCATACCAGGGCCCAGAAATGTGGAACGAATTTCCGATTAAAATTAGACATAAAGACAGTGATCCCTTTCAAGAGTGCTCTTAAAACTCACCTTTCTTGACTACAAGAACAAATTTAAAGACCTAATACTGTTTCCTACCTAAAATATTTTCAGCATTTTTTATGTTTTCCAATTTCATGGTTTTTGTTGTCATATAATAATAATAATAATAATAATAATAATAATAATAATAATAATAATGAGGACTTTGTATAGCGCCTATTCTTACGAAGCTCTAAGCGCTTTACACCATCAATAATGATATGACTACACTACAGAACAACAAATGACAAAAACAATGAAATTGGAAAACATAAAAACATGTTGAAAACATATAAGATCCAAAACATGATTAGGTCGCTAAGTTTGTTTCTGCAGCCAAAACAGGTGAGTCTTAAGAGCACTCTTAAAAGGGACCACTGTGTCTTTGTGTCTAATTTCAATGGGCAATTCGTTCCACGTTGCCGGGCCCTGGTGTGCAAACGAACGTTGTCCATATGACTTTGTTTTCACCTTGGGAACAATGAGTATACGATTATCAGAAGAAGAATGTAAGGATCTAGCTGGTGTATACACATGGGTGAGGCTGGATAGGTATGTTGGACTGGAGTCTGTCATTGAAACATAGCAGAGAGAACAAATTTTGTGTTTGATTCTGTATCGAATTGATAGCCAATGTAGGGTACAAAGCAGTGGTGAGGTGTGCTCTGATCGAGGTACTCTAAAGATGATCCGTGCAGCTGTGTTTTGAACTTTTTGAAGTTTCTGGAGTAGATATTGAGATGAACCAGACAGAATTGAGTTACAATAGTCCAGTCTTGAAAGTACTAATGAACACACAAGTGTTTTAGTGGCATCAACTGCAAGATATTTACGAATGGAACTGATGCATCTCAATTCAAGATATGCAGCCTTGCATATGTTCATGACATGTTGGTGCAATGTGATAGTACTGTCTAGAGTAACGCCTAGGTTTCGTACTGACTGTGAGAATTTAATGTTGGTGTTGCTGGTATTTATTGTCTGAGGTAAAGGATGTGAATGAGAAAGTCTTTGTGTTGTGATCAGAATAGCCTCAGTTTTATCATCATTCATCTGCAGCTTGTTACATGTCATCCATGATTTCACATCAGAAATGCACTTCTCTACTCCATGGATGGTAGCATCAATTTCAGTTGGGTGGCTAGACTTGTATATTTTGGTGTCATCAGCATACAATTGGTGCAACACTGGGTGATGATCTATGACACTTGAGAGCGGCTGAGTGTACAGAATGAAGAGAACAGGTCCAACAACAGATCCCTGTGGAACACCACAACATACGTCAACTGGGCTGGAGTGTATTCCATTTGCATATATAATTTGTGTCCTGTTGACTAAGTAGGACTTGAACCACTGTAAGGCTATATTCTGAATGCCAAATACATGCTGGAGACGGTGAAGTAATATATCATGGTCTACTGTGATAAATCTAGGAGAGTGAGGACTGTAATCTTTTCACTATCCAAAGCAGAGAGAATGTCACTAAATACTTTCAGAAGAGTAGTTTCCGTACTGTGGCAAGAGCGATATGCAGACTGTACATTGTTTAAAAGACTGTTTGAATTCAAATGAGATACAAGTTGAGTAAGAACAACCTTTTCCTAAAATTTTTTATATGAATGGTAGATTAGAAACTGGCCGGTAGTTCTTTAAATCGTTATGGTCCAGTGTTGGTTTCTTCAGCAGTGGCTCTACGATGGCAGTTTTGAAAAATGATGGGAATTCCCCTGATGAGAGAGAGAGAGATATTAATAACATCAGTTAGTGAAGGCAATATTGGGTCTAAGCACTCAAGCAGCAGTGATGTCGGAATTGGAACAAGTTCACAAGACTTTGGTGCACTTTTAATCACGATTGTCCGTACTAAATCAATAGAAACAGGTTCAAATGATCCTAACGGTTGACGCTGAAATTCTGCATCATAACTGTATGGTGACGAATCAGCTGAAATTGTGCTGTCAAGCGAATCTCTAATGGTTTGTATTTTGTCATCGAAGAAATTTGCAAATTGGTCTGGTAGGTCTAGTTGAGAGAAGGTTATTGGAAGTGGTGTACATTTGTTCCTTGACATTAGTTTGTTAGTTATCTTGAAGAGCTCTTTGCAACTGGAACTCTCCGTGATCTTAGTACTGTAGTGGGATGATTTGGCTAAATGGACTATGTTTGTGACGTTCTTCTTAACGGCTTCGTAGATTTGTTTATGAATAGTGAGTCTGGTGGAAAGCCAAAGCCTCTCTGCTTTTCGGCGATGTCTTTTAGAAGTGCGAAGCTGGTCCCTAACACTGCCATACCATGGAGAACATTTTTTTTTTTTTATTGATACTCTGCATTTGGTGGCTGGGGCATGTTTTTCAAGCAACGAACGCTGGCAGTTATCAAGTTGTTCCGCTGTTGGATGTAAGAAAGTTGTTAGGTTTTCTTGGATGTCATGCATGAATTTTTGTTCTATGTATCATACGGAGGTTTCTCTTAGTAGCAAATAGAGGTGGAGGGTTAGGGACTGATACGTCGAGATGGCATACAGTGCAGAGGTGATCGATGCAAGTTCGTGGGATACAAGGGTGGATTGCAGAATATTATCATCAGGTCTATAAAGAAACCAGTTTATAATGTGAACAAGTTTATGGGTAGGTTAGTTAACTGTTTAAGATTGAAAACATGAATGGAATCTAGGAGTTTTGACATGTATGGTTGATCAGGACAGTCAAAGTGAAAGTTGAAATCTCCAAGAATAATTAGGTTGCCACCTATCGAATTTCCATACTCTAGAAGATTTGGAAACTGCTCCAAAAAGAGAGATTCAATCAGCTTGTTTTTTCTACTAGGAGGAGGACGGCAGAGACAGAAAAAATGGACTGACCTTTGTTCCAGTGTGAGCGTTGTTTGGACTAGTTCAAACGATGTGTGGCAGAAATTGAAGGTTGTGTTGTACTTAAGGTATTTGGTCATGGAATTCTTTGTAATTACAGCAATTCCACCTCCGCGAGAGTTGCGGGGGAACGACTTGATGGAGTAATCGCTGGGTGCTAAACCCACACACTTACATTCATCACCTGCGGAATGTAACCAAGTTTCTGTCAGGAAGAAGATGTCAATATTCTGGTTGTTGATAAAATTAACAATTTCTGTGTGCTTTTCCAGTGATCCTACTGATTGAGTGTTGAATAATGCAATAAGTAGTGGTATCCCTGGGACAGCTGACACAAATTAATGGCAGAATTTTTGAGTTGTTTATCCGTTATGGACGAAAGGGAGATAACTGGAATTCTTCTTCCTGTTCTATGCTGGCCAGCTTTCTTTTTTCGCTTCCGTTTACATTTAAGTAATGATGAATGTATTCCCAGTTCATTTAGTCTTGAGCACAATGTAGTATCTAGAACCAAGGTGTGGTCATTTAATCCAATTAATGAGGGTCCGTCGTATTGTAAGCGGTCACGTGACGGCGGTTTATTAAAAAACAAATGACGTCTTAACATTGGGAATGACGTCTTAACATATATATATATATATATCTTTATAGATGCTGTAAAGCACTGAGAGCTTCTAAAGATTATGCGCTATACAAAGTCCTCATTATTATTATTATTATTATTATTTCCCCAAGTAGTGGTGCCAGCACACATTTTCTTTTATCCATGAAAGTTTAAATTGACCAAAAGTCAGGATGATAAAATCATAATATGCCTAATGTACTGTATAATAACTGTATAATAACTGTATCAACTCATTCATTCTAATGATGAAATCTGATTAAAAACACAACAAGAATAATATACAAATATTTACTTTTTAATGCACAAGTACCAATCAATTTCTGGACTGTATGGACAAATAAAATCCCTTTATTGTTAACATACATGTAACCAAAAAAAACATAAGGCTTATTATACCCAAAAACTATTCGGTTTAATCAAAATTATTAGAAACTCAGCCTCTCCCATTATTACTGATTAGGCTTACTGAACAGCTGACAGCAATTATATGCCAAGCCTATTATTTGCTGAATACATTTTACATCTTAGAATAACAGGATTAAGCAAGTAGGACATGTCTTTATTAAGTGTATAGACATCGTGCTACCAGATGAAGTGGCAAGTTACTTAAAAATGTAAACTTTGCCATCTCTTTCATGAGACAAGCAAAAATGATTTCACCCTGAGTGGCCAATTTTGACTTTGAGATGTTCCTTTACCTAGCCCAGTAGTTCCAGTTTTGTCTTGTGAAATGTATTGGATACATTGAATAGCTGTTATCATGTTAATTGTGCCAACAATCATACTCACAGACATGTGTTTTAATAGCTGACTGACCATAAACCCTTTCTTGAGCAAGTTATCATTCTGATTTCTGCAAACTGATGATGACCAACTTGTGTTTTGGAACATAAATATGAATATGTGAATAACAATTTGTTTTAATAGTAGCAAAAACAATATCTAATCTTTACGGGTCATTTTAACTGCCTTGTTTGCAAAATTTTCTTTGTTAAATCAGTTTTAAATGAACTTGTCATGGGGCAATAATGGCAGACATTGGTGTGTTTAGGAAGTAATTCTAAATATGAATGTCTGCTATTCTGTAATCAATGAGACATCAAAATAAGGAAAATATATATGTATAGGTTTAAACTGCATGACAGCTCAATCATGGCTTAAGTGCCAAATAAAATATGAAGTTCCAAAAATGCCAATATAAAAAATTGCAAATCACTTCAGAAAAGTAAATCATTTGAAAAATTTGCTTGCAATCCTTGAGGATATTATATAAAATGAATGATGTTGAAAATCTGTAAAGGGTATATATATATATATTAAAAATTCAAAGCAAAGAAAAAAATCCTTTAAACATCGGATCAAAATGTATGTCCCAAACTGCATTCGTTTAAAACTTCCATGATTGTTTTTGCTGGTGATTAAAACACCGTAACTGATTTGCACATTGAAAACTGTTTGACTCACATTCAGTGATAATTTGTTCTACTTCATTAAAGAAATAATCCTGCTATTACTTGCAAAAGGTGCACATGCCAAATAAACTGAGAATAATACTGAATCATGAAAGAAATTGGTTCTAACCTCACTAAACTACATAATATCAACATTTCATCATATTATGAGCTATGTAATTTCTCTCTCGAAATGAGAAACATTTTTCACATGTATAAAACTTAATACTGATCAACATCTGTGGATCAACTGACTTCAGTTGACAGCTTGAACACAAAATCTGATGACATAACCACTGTAAACAGAAAAAGCCAACACCACTCAATATGGTAGGAGTTCCAAATGTGATTCTAGATGAATTTGTTCCAGAAATATATAAATTGTACACAGAATGAAGAAAAACATCAAGCATACTGTTTACTCTCAGATCCACTTTAAAAAGCTGTGACTAACTCTCTTCCTTCCATCTTGAATCAAATTGTCTGCCCTTTGGAAATGTTATCACATTAGTCACTAGCAGAAGTTGTTGATTGTATGTCACTTCTTTTGGGGCACTCCAAAACAAGAGAATTATGAGCGACTTTGGCAACTGAATTCAGAGGTGGCACCATCTCAATTCTAAATTGAATATTCAAATGTATTTTTGACCTAACATCTTGATTATTTTAAAGAATGGTTAATGTCAAATACGTTTATATATATATATATATATATATATATATATATATATATATATATATATATATATATATATATAAACAAATTATGTCTTCCTTCAAACTTTAGTTAGGCTGGAAAAATGGTGAAATATACGTAAAACATTGTAGGAATAAGAGAGATATTTCCTTTTCTCTTGGACACAACCGCTCCAGTGGCCGAGTGGTTAGAGTGTCCGCCTTGGAAGCAGGAGGTCGTGGGTTCGTGCCAAGGTCGAGTCATACCAAAGACTTACAAAAATGGTACTAACAGCTACCTCGCTTGGCTTTCAGCATTAAGAGGTTAGTGTTAGGACTGGTCGGCCTGGTGTCAGGATAATGTGACTGGGTGGGATATCATGCTACATGTCTGCGGCATGATGCCCCAATGCTAGATATCACGTAAATTGCCACACTGCAGATATCGTAGCGATATGACTAAAAATTTGTTAAAGCTGCGTTAAAAATCCTAATCACACACATTCTCTTAGGCACATCTGTGATAGGCATAAAGTCATTGAAATATAAAATAACATATCACGAAGGAAACGTATACTTATTATAAAGTGTAAATAGAATTAATTGAATCAGAGTTTCCACCGTTTCTAGTTTGCAGAGGTAATCAGGGTAAACTTGATTATCATAAAATGAGAAGACAGAAAAAGCACGTTGTTTCGTGATCAGGTCTGAGAGGAAAAAATGAGCCATTAGATCTTTTACAAATTTAGCTTTAAAATAAGTATTATTTCCTAAATTAAAAACTTTAGAAACATACATCAATTACCTAATTTATCTAGAGTAACAAACTGAAAGTAGCAGAAGAATTTCCGGCACTTTCGGTATCCATGCGAAAACTGTCATGCCGATCGAGTCAGTGACTGGTTAATACTAAAATATTTAAAATGTATTAATATTTGTTACTTTATGCAAGCCCAGTCTAACCGACAAAATTTCGTATTCTACGTTTAGTCAGCCTAGATCTGTAGAAAAAAAAAATACAATGGAAACGGAAACAACGGCAGTACACGGGTTTTGTCACGAAACCCTAGTATTTCTAATCTCTACAAAACAACTTAGAAGAAAAAAGTAATTACAATATTTCCAGCTGACCATCACCTTTCCAATTTTTTTTAGGGAGGGGTGAGTAGGGGGATTGTATATTTTGGCAACTGATGAGCACCAAAATGTCTCCTTAGAACCTGGATCTTTATAACACTTGTCTAAAATTATCTTGAATAAAACCGTATCAAGCCAAGTAACTTTTTCTTGTTAAATGAACTAAGACAAGCTGAATACAATTTAAGTGGTTCTATTAACAAGAAAATAAAATTGTTAATAAGAATTTTATTTAGATTAGATATTTATTTACATGATATAATACAAGGTGTATTTATCTTTCTGTACCAGTTGCAAAATAATGCTCGTTTAAGCAAACAAGTTGTAAAGATAACAAAACAGAAATTAAATCAAAATTAAATCTGAGGAAAATTAAATTAAAGATTAAATTCAGAAATAAATACTAACTTATAAATCCTATTCTAATTTCATCGTTATTTGATTGATACGCTTAAACATAAGTTTTATTGTTAATTTCTTGTTATGCATAAAAGTAAATTTTAATGTAAATTGATTTATGTGCCTGAAAATAAGTTTTATTGTTAATTATTTTATATACCCTAGTCTAGTGAAAATACGGAAATACCATATATCATCCTCACTTCAAATATAGTGATAAAATTAAATTAGCACAGGTACTCAACTTACTAAATGTATTGTAACCCTTACTAGAATAAAAACAAATGCAGCTTCTTTGAAATATAAATACAGCATAAGGCAAAACTTACTAAAACTGAAAAATGTATCACAGATGCAGAACTTACTAGAAGTAGGGAGTCTTTAATTTCACTAGTTAGCATTGATTCCAATTTCATCTTTATATCATGTAGGTTTTCTTATCTCATAAATTAAAATACTGCCAACATACATGCAAGCTTCATGCTGACAACATAATAAATGTGACCAAAAGAATCAGAATGCAACCAGGAGTAATTTTATGGTGTAGACACCATAAAGGGCTCTAGGACTAATTACTACAGCATGGAGCACTGGATTGCCTATTATGCGTCCGTATATATGCTTTTCTATGCCACTGGCAACTCTTGTACGGTGAAAGAAATATTGAACAATTTTGAAATGATGTAAATGTCTATAACTCCGCCATCGCTGGTCCCAAGCCCGGGTGGAAAAGGAGGAGGGATGGGAGTGGGGCTAGCAACCCAACCCTGTAAAACCCAATTTGCTAAAAAAAATCGTCGACAAAAAAGAAACCCGAAACTGAAAGCCTGTGGGAGGAAGGGTCTTCTCCTGGAAGACTTATGACGCTATGTGGTGAAAACCGCGAGCCCGCGGAAGCCATAAAGCAGACCACTCTTCTATCAAACAGAAGTATTAACATCGCAACATGGAATGTGAGGACGATGTATGAGGCAGGAAAAACAGCACAGGTAGCAGCAGAGATGAGAAACTACAACATATCCCTACTGGGCATCAGCGAGACGAGATGGATTCAATCTGGACAAAGAAGACTGATGACAGGAGAGATGCTACTGTATTCAGAATATGAGGGAGAAAATGCGCCCCATACACAAGGGGTAGGGCTCATGCTGTCGATGCAAACATATAATGCACTGATGGGATGTGAACCACATGGATCCAGAATCCTCATTGCAACATTTAGGACCAAGAAGAAGCAAATAAAGATGAACTGGTTCTTATCTTTTTCTTCGCTGTCATTTGTTCGAGCTCGAACAAATGACAGCGAAGAAAAAGATAAGAACCAGTTTTACAACAGACTACAGAACATAGTAGAAAATTTCCCAGACAAAGACATCAACATCGTCATGGGTGATTTCAATGCCAAAGTTGGGTCAGACGACACATGGTATGAGCAAGTCAAAGGGATCCATGGCCTAGGGGAGATGAACGAAAATGAAGAGATTTGCAGACCTTCGTGCACTGACCGACCTCGTCATCGGGGTACCATCTTTCCCGACAACAGAATCCACAAAAATGAATATCACCAGACCATGTAATAGAAAATCAGATTGACCACATCTGTACAGCCAAGAATTTCAGACGATCCCTGCAAGATGTGAGGGTGAAGAGGAAGGGGAGCAGATGTGGCATCTGACCACCACTTAGTTGTTGCAAGGCTGAAACTTAAGCTGAAGAAGAACTGGATGGGCCCAAAAGAGAAGAAAACAAGGTATAACATCGGCCTGTTGAACGATACAAATACTAAAGAAGAATACAGACTTACTCTTAAGAACAAGTACCAAGTGTTACAAGAGCTGCTTGAAGACGAGGCAGACAGCGTGAACAACAGATGGCAGAAAGTTAAGGAGGCAGTAAAATCAACATGCCAAGAAGTACTAGGGCTTTTGAAGCACCAGCAGAAAGAATGGATTTCAGCCAAAACATTGTGCAAAATCCAGGAGCGTAATCAGAAAAAATCAGCAGAAAATAACAGTAAGACAAGAACTAAAAAAGTAAAGGCACAAAAAGAGTACACAGACGCCCACAGAGAAGTGAAAAGAACCATCAAGATAGACAAGAGAAACTACCTTGAAGGACTGGCAGCAGAGGCAGAAGAAACGGACGGAAGTGGAAACATGAAGAAGCTGTACGACATCACCAAGAAGCTGTCTGGCAAGTACAGTAAAACAGAGAGACCCGTAAAGGACAAGCAGGGAAAGACCATATCAAAAACAGAACACCAAATGAATGGATGGGCAGAACATTTTGAAGAACTGTTGAACAGGCCAGCACCACCAAATCCCCTAGAAATTCACTCAGCCAACGCAGATCTCTCCATAAGCTGTGACAATCCCACCAGAGATGAGAACAGGAAAGCCATCACCCAGCTGAAGAACGGCAAGGCTGCTGGACCTGATGACATCCCAGCAGAAGCCCTCATAGCAGACATAGAGACATCAGTAGAAATGTTATACCCTCTTTTTGTTAAGATATGGGAGAAAGAAGAAATATCAACTGACTGGAAGGAGGGACACCTCATCAAGATCCCAAAGAAAGGCGACCTTAGCAACTGCTCCAACTATAGAGGAATCACACTCTTGTCAGCACCAGGAAAAATCTTCAACCGGGTCCTCTTGGAGAGGATGAAGGAGGCTGTCGACCCCCAGTTACAAGATGAGCAAGCGGGCTTCCGGCAAAACAGATCGTGTACGGACCAAATAGCTACTCTTCGCATCTTAGTCGAGCAGTCGTTGGAGTGGAATTCTTCGCTCTACATCAACTTTGTCGATTATGAGAAGGCATTTGACAGCGTGGACCGAGAGACACTCTGGAACTTCTTCGCCACAATAGCATTCCAAACAAGCTGGTGAACCTGATCAAGAACGCTTACAACGGAATGTCCTGCAGAGTTATTCATGCAGGACAGCACACAGACACCTTCCTAGTGCGGACTGGCGTCAGGCAAGGCTGCTTGCTGTCACCATTTCTCTTCCTTCTCGTCATCGATTGGATTATGACGACGACCACCGATGGGTAGAGAAATGGTATCCAGTGGACATTGTGGAATCAACTTGAAGAACTGGACTTTGCTGATGACCTAGAGGTCTTGTCCCACAGTCAGCAGCAAATGCAGGACAAGACCGACATACTGGCAACCACATCTGCACAGGTTGGCCTCAACATCCACAAAGACAAGACCAAGATCCTCAAGATCAACTATACCAGTAACAACCCAGTCACACTGCATGGAAGTCCCGTGGAAGAGGTGGAGTCCTTCAAGTACCTAGGCAGCATTATCAACCAGCAGGGTGGCACAGACGCAGATGTCAAGGCAAGGATCGGAAAGGCGATAGCAGCTTTCATTCAGCTCAAGAACATCTGGAGCTCCAAACAAATTTCCTTGATTTCCAAAATCAGACTGTTCAACTCCAACGTGAAGTCAGTCCTACTGTGTGGAGCAGAGACTTGGAGAACCACCAAGTCCACAGTAAAGATAGTTCAGACCTTCACCAACAGCTGCCTAAGAAGAATTCTCCAGATCCGCTGGCCAGACACCATCAGCAACAACGACTTGTGGCAGAGAACCTCCCAGCTTCCGGTAGAGGATGAAATCAAGAAGAGAAGGTGGGGTTGGATAGGACACACCCTACGTAAGCCGCCAACCAACATTACCAGATGATTGTCAATTACAAAATTCGTTGAATAAATTTACAAAACAGAAATTATCCTACACATATCATTGATTCTGCGCTGAACATAGCCAGTAATATTATTCAACATTGGACTTTAAACAAAGCAGTATGTACAATAGAGACTGAGATGTAAATCCTTTCAGAATACAATCGAATCCTTCATTATCTAAATTAGTCTCCTAAATTTATCATTTTTTTTTTTATCTATTTACCATTGTAAAAACACTTTACAAAAATAAATCAATTATCGCTTTAAAAAGACCCAAGAATTTGCAAGATTGTTTGTATTAGTACTAAACAGACAGAAAAGAAAAGGAAAAAAGAACATTTTTCGTCATCTAAATGTTAACATACACTGGCGCTCTGGATGTGCACATATAAGAGAAACTACTATGAATAATCATCGCTTTAATATATAAAATTATAGAGATCCGCAGTTTTCATCTAATATTTCAACACAGTTTAACACCAATAATAACTCTCTAAGTGAATTGTCTGTCATGCCAGTGTTTTAACCAATGAACATCACAACATATGGCACTTAAAAAATGGTATGCATCAACAATAACCATTTATTGGGTTGTATTTTTTTGTAATAAAATGTACAAGTAAATTTTGAGCGCCTCTTATAGTCACAAAACCCCTTGTTTTACAACAACAACAAAATCGCCGTGCATAAAAAGTGTTACCTATGTATCATGACCTTTTTGGAATGATAGACGTATATTAATACAGCAAAAATGTATGCATCAAGGTAAGAAACGTATATAATGAGTTAACGTGTCAGCGTCATTGATTTGTGCCTCATTAGTGAATTTGGGTCTAGTACGCGTGATGGTGTTATTATATATTAATAAATAGCGTAATCTTGTTTATTTTACATCGGTAATTTAGTAGTGAAATATTTTGTAAACTTCTCTTTTAACTTGAAAAAGTTTGTTATTATTGAGAAATAATAAAATTACGAACACCGACAAAAAAGAAGAAATAAACTAAATGATGTAGTAGGACTGATCTTTCCGAATTCTGCGCATTAGCCATGATGATTAACTCGATAGCGACCGCATTTCTTGAGTAAGCATCAATAATGTTTTTGTTTATTGAGTCCAAGTATAATTTGTTAATGGTTAGCAAATCTCAATGAAAAATCATATTAAATAGTTCAGTTAGAGAGATAAATAACATTACACTTTGACTTATTGACGGACAGAGCAAATTCAGTCGATTTCGGGTTATAAAAGTCAGTGTCATAACGTCATCTCAGGATGGCTCAGGTTATTATGTTGGAACCATTTTATATCTAAAACTGCAGACATACCATCATGCTTACATCCTCTCTTTTTTCCCAAATAAAACGCATCTAATGATTTGAAGAGCAGAGCGAAAGGGATAGAAAACACTTATGTTTCGTTAAGTACAGAAGCGAAGTTGATCAAATGGGAAAGTTGAAAAATAATTGCAAATTTTATAGATTTAATAAGTTACTAAGTTCAAGAATAACAAGAATAAATAAAGCCTTGACAACCATGTGGCGAAATCTCAGAATTATTTCTGTATATATTATCCTTGGGGCGACTTCTCCAGGCAAAGTGGGGCGACTTCTCCGTTCACTATGGGGCGACTTCTCCTGACACCTGGGATGAGTTCTCCATGGGGCGAGTTCTCCATGGGGCGAGTTCTCCGCTATTCCATTCCCATACATAATATAATCTTAAGTTTGGTGGCCTAGTGGTTAGAGAGTCCACATCGGAAGCGGGACGTCGTGGGTTTGAGCCCTGGCAGAGTCATACCAAAGACTTACAAAAATGGTACTAACAGCTGCCTGAGTGCCTCTCTCAGCGCTCAGCATTTAGAGGTTAGTGTTAGTAGGACTGGTCGGCCTGGTGTCAGGATCATGTGACTTGGTGGGACATCATGGTACATGTCTACGGCATGATGCCCCAGTGTTAGACATCACTATAAACTGCCTCACTGCAGACATCGCAGCGATATGACTGAAAAATTGTTAAAGCTACCTTAAAAAAAACCCAATCAAACAAAAAATCTTAAGAGGGTTGCAGTGTATGGTGAAATTATAAACCGGTCCTGGACATAGTCCCTAAATATTTCCGGGATAGAAATAAAGTTGGTAGTCGGCTACACATAATTGTCTCTTCCAAATTAATGGCGGCGCCCGTGCACACGTTTTGATATCTGAATTGAACAGTTAGTCGATCTTGATTGTGGAAATGGCAAAGAAAATTAAAAAGAAATCTCTTGTTAAACACTCTGTTGGGTCGTTAAAAAAGAATAAATCATATAAACATTCAGAATTCAAAACTCAAAGAAAGGGGAAGGCGAAAGAAGAACAGGAAGACGCAGGATCCGACTTTGAAGTTGTTCTTGACCAGGTTCTCTCTCTCTCTCTCTCTCTCTCTCTCTCTCTCTCTCTCTCTCTCTCTCTCTCTCTCTCAAAATCATGAATTTTAATTTTGAGTGTTACCATTTGTTTTAAAACTTGAAACTTTCCTTGAATCTTTACCAAAACTTCACTAAGTTAACTGAGGGAGTGCACACACACACACACACACACACACACACACACACACAACCCCATTAAAAATGAGAAACATATATACCTTTTCAATCTCATAGTTTTCGCTTTCATTTTATTTAAATAATTGAATAAAAAATGGTATACTATTGGATGGATCTATGGACTTTTGTCTTGAAACCACACAGTTACCACAGTTCTTTGTGTATGTTTGTGCACTCATAAATAAAATAACGTAAATACAGTTAAATCTGTATAGGGACTATTACTTTTTTTTAAAAAAATACGGGGAAAACTCCAAGAGAAACAATTCTGTGTGGCTGTATACACCAGGTTCACAGAGACTCGTGGATGCCTCTGATATAGATTCAAGCTACGATGTTGTAGCCTCAACATCAGTGAAGGAGATATGGGTACAAATACTAGGACTAATTACATATATAGTTTCATACCTTGGATAACTATTAACTCACTGAATTTTGGACTATCTCAGTAAAACTCCTTCATTTCATTTTCTTTCTCAATGATGAATATCTTATGCTTTGATATTCCTAGTGTTACCTTTTGTTTGTCATGTTAACTCAATGCCTTGTAATGCAAAAATTTAACTTGGAACAAAAATACATTTTCACAGTGAAACGATGTTTGAGTAAATCTGTCCAGTGGATGTCATACGAGTGATTTCAGCCATTATTAGTTTATAATGTGTATATTTACCTAATCACTCACAAAGTAAATGAAGTCTGAAGGACATTATTTTAACTATGTGAGTCAATAGGTAAATAAATATTTACATATTAATAAATACACAACAATTATCATGAAATCTTTATAATTCCAATTTACTTTCTTTCTGTAATCATATCAGCAAATTTCATCAAGAAAACATTCACTTGTAGGTATCTCGAAGTGCTTTTCGAATTCCAAAACATAACATTGCCTCATATATTTCTGACCTACATGATTAAATTTTTTGACTAAATCTTTACATCACATAATATAAAGACTTTGCTTTCTTTAAAATTATATATTTTTCTGAACCTCTATGCCCTATGATTTAAGGAAACAGGCTGTGTCTGACCTGTGGGCCATCGATTGTGCACCCCTGCCTGACAGTGTCAAACTAATTTTGTTAAGAAAATACATGTAACACAAATATGGCAGTTTCAATTTTTAGAAGGGTGTATGTGTGTTTAAAAGTACATTTCACGGATTCTTTTTTTAAGCACATATTTACATAATGATGTTTGGGGTTCCAAGTGGAAGAGTGGTCTAAAGTGCTCTCCATATACGGCTCATTGCCATCTCAGCTCTGTCTGTGTGGATTGAGTCTCAGATTCGGCCAATGTGGGTATGTGAGAAAGCTTGCCAGGAGCTTCTCGTAGGTCAGTGTTTCTTTCTGGGGTTTTCCCGGGTTCTTCCTCCACCAATAATACTGCCCGCCATGTATAACCTATAGTGTGCTGAAAAATGGCGTTAAACCCTAAAAATAAGAAAGAATCATTAAATTAAATGGTAGGCCTATATGAAATAGGACAGTGATAACTTGCTCAGAAAAGGGTCAAGGGTCACTCAGCTATTAAAAACAGCCTTTTTTTTCTTTCTTCTTTTTTTAGGGTTTAACGCCATTTTTCAGCACACTATAGGCTATACATGGCAGCCAGTATTATTGATGGAGGAAGAACCCGGGAAAACCCCCGGAAAGAACCACGACCCATGAGAAGCTACTGGCAAGCTTTCTCACATAACTACATTAGCCTAATCTTAGACTCGAATGCACGCAGACAGAGGTGAGACAGCAGTGATCTGTAATGGAAAGCACTTTAGACCACTCAGGGCCCCTGCCTGAGAACATTTGTCAGCATAGTTGGTATCAACACCACATACATTTTGCAACCGGCTACAACACAACACTGTCGCGACTACCTGACTACCTGTATGTCATGAATTACTTTCACTCATGTCTTAAAAATCACAGGGTGATGTTTTTGCTTTCCTAACAGAAGACAAAGTTTACATTTTTTGGACAACTTAGTCACCCACTTCAGCTGGTAGTAAGAAACATAAGAAAGTCCGAGCAAGAAACATGTGCCCCCCCCCCCCCCACTTTAAATGACCTCTCCCTCTAAAGTCTTGACTTCATTCAGCGTATGTTCTGCAGGATCAAAGCAGTGGCTATTGTAAACACTGTTATAAAATATTAACATCAAAAGATAATGTTAGTTTCATCCTGGAAAATGTGTGTTCCCATCAAACGAAGCCATCTGACTCGGCGAGTTGTATTTAACAGCTCCAATTATGGTCTCATCATTATTAGCATAGTGTAAGTTTAGTAAGTGTTCCTATTTAATCAGACCTCAATGTATTATTGAATTTTATAATAAGCGGGAAAATGTTCAAATCTTAGATGCCCATGCTGAAAGATTTTAATTCCCAACAAATGTACGGCATTCTGCTTGGATGTCTCCACGTGTATTCAATTATTTGTTCAGTCTTGTATGTGAAAAATATATAAGCAATTTTTATTGTCATAGAAAAAGTAGTTGTATGGAAATGATGTGTCAGTAATGCGATCATAATAAAGTGATCTTATTCTTATAATTATTTTGATGCAAACGTAAATTATGCAGTTTTCCAGTTTGACTGTTGACACGTTTGGCTAGCAAGAAAAAAAAAAAAAGAAAAAAAAAGGAAACAAACAAGCATGGAAACTAATTTCTTTGAATAGTTGATGCCATGTTCTTTTGTGTTGTAGTTTTGTAGTTTGTTACTGTGGTCGCGTGAATAAAGTGTGATACCAGGCTATTTTTCATTTAATTTGTGGTTAGATTGATTAGGATATCAATTACCAAACGTCCGTTGTTAATGACTGGACCATGATTGGTGCTGTTAAGTGAAATGCACAAAATCCGTTGGCTTCATGTAATTGAAATGCACATTTTTGAGGCAGAAATTGACTTCATCTTCACATGCTAATATTTTATGACTGTGCTTACAAAGGTCACTGCATTGATTCTACAGAATATATGCTGAAGTCACGTCTTTATTAGGGTATTGAGTAAACAAACGCTGACTGTAGATAAACAACTTACTAGCCCATCGGACTAATAATGTTATGATAGTTATTCGTCTGACAGGAAATCTACTAGCCTCAGGCTAGCGGACTACCGCTAATTTTGAGCCCAGATATGTGTGTGTGTGTGTCTGGAAGAAGAAAGCACCTTAACATCATCAGTTGCTGTACTGTAATCATGACCAACCTGGATGTAGTCAAGGTCAAGTTTTATGATGATCTTTTCTCTGTCATTACTGACGTTCCAATGTCAGATAAGCTTGTCATTCTTGGCAATTTTAATGCAAGAGTAGGCTGTGATCCTGTTAATGACGTCAGTGCAATTTTGGCTATAAAGTGCTCATCAATGACATCAGTTCAATTCTGGCTGAAAAGTGCACATAAATGGCATCAGTGTAATCCTGGCTGCAAAATGCTCATTAATGATAGTGTAATTCAGTGTAATCCTGGCTGTAAAGTGCTCATTAATGATAGTGTAATTCAGTGTAATCCTGGTTACATTGTAATCCTGGCTGCAAAGTGCTCATTAATGATAGTGTAATTCAGTTTAATCCTGGCCGTAAAGTGCTCATTAATGATAGTGTAATTCAGTTTAATCCTGGTTACACTGTAATCCTGGCTGTAAAGTGCTCATTAATGGCTTCAGTTCAGCCCTGGTTGCAAAGAGCTCATTAATGACATCAGTTTATACAAATTGCAAAATCAAAGCCAGAATCTTAAAAAGACAAACCTTTCAACCAAATATGCACTGAGAGACAAAAACATGATGGTAAAAACATGCATCGAAAACTCAATAGAAATGGATACACAGAATCAAATTGTAAGTTATACAAAACATATAAATGTTAAATGGGTGAAATCATTAAAATAGTGACTAACAATTTTTCTGCTTAAACTGCAATTGTTTATAGCCTTGGATACCACCAATACTGTCATGGTATGCATCCCACTGTTTGCCTCCTCTAATCGCTTCATCTGTATTGTACCTTGTCTACATTCTTGAACTTTCTATTCAGTTGGAATTTACATTAATTTGAGTCCAAATCTGGTCATGCATCAGGTATTGGAATGAATTGTTTGTAAATGTACCTTTTATGCCTATCCACAGGATAAAAGACTCCCATCTCGTCAGTCATATGAAGCAAGTGATGATGAAGAGGATGATGACAAAGAATATAAAGACACAAGACAGCTTGTTGCTAAGCAAAACAGAAAAAAGAAGAAGTCGGGTGGATTTCAGTCAATGGGTAAAATCACTATCTGTAATTTTTGCCCAAATAATAAATTGACAATATTTTTTCAAAAAATATATCTGCATTCTTTTGAAAGAAATTTGGAGAACTTTTGAGAACATTAAGTATAGGAACTGAGGAAACCTAACCCTAACCCATAGAAAGACTGGACCATGCTTTAAAAGTTCAGTAGTAAGAACTTATTGAATATACATTGAAACCAGTCTTAACAGATATCTCCATGTTAGGGACAACTACCAATATATGGATTCTTTTCTTAGTTGTGCCTTTTTATTTTAGTGTCCTGTATAGATAGTTTTCACTGTACAACCCAGTTTTTGATGTTGTTGTGACAGTTTGCATTTCTTATATTGATAAAGGAGGCACTTTACAGGTATTATGTACTTCAGTGAGAATGACAGGTGTGAGGTGAAGTGGAATGCATTTGCAGTATGCGCAGTGGAGAGAATATTAGTATATCTACATGCTACTTTCATGTACTCTGACCGAAATGTCTTTACTCATGCAAATGTTACAAGATCTAAGCACACAACTAACCAAAATTGCTGCTCCCAAGACAAATCAGACTGAATTAGTCCAAAGTACTCTAACATGAGCAGTTTTTAATGTAGGGAATTTTTTTCTCCCAGAGTAGGTTTATGCAGACAACATATTGATTCTAGTTTCTGCGCTTTACACCACACATTGCTATAATGAACTATTATCTGTAAACCAGCCAAACTTTATATGTCACTACCCGATGAGGCTTTTGTACAGTCAAGCATTTAAGTACCATTGACAATTTAACAAAAAGATGTCAAGAGGAAACAAAATCTGAGTTTTGGAAATCTAAACCACCAGATTCAACAGTTATTGTATCATTTATATTAGTCATATTATTTTTGAGGAATGCATGAACCTACCTAGCACATGAAATTGTTGCCGATGTTTTAATCACATCAGAAGAGAGAAAGCACGACTGTGACTCGTAATCTAAAGATTCCATTTTGCTACTGTATTTACCATATACAGTAAAACCTGTCTTGAGCGACCTTTGCTATAAGCGACCACCTGTCATTTCTGACCACAATCGTAATGCATGGATTGATTTACTATATAAATGCTCTGTTATGAACGACCACCTGCTGAACGCGACCAGCAACTGCGATTTCTTGGCAAAATATGTATTTTGACACTGCTATAAACGACTGCATCCCCCCCCAAAAAAAAACAGATTGACGCCACCGACTGTAACTTAATCCTTTGTAAACACTAGAGCACGGGGTAAATGTAGTATGCAAAGTGCACATTAAATAATACTATTGTTGAACAACCATATATCGAGATAAACACCTCTAACCATCATTTAATCCTCTGTGACAAAGACTGCATAAATAGTAAAGATTGGTCTAATAAAAGTATTTAAAAATAATTTGTCTTGCGACCAGTTTTGTGAAATTTACAACTCCAGTGTACGGTGTCATTTGTAAACTGCAGTAAACCAGACTAAAGTACATGTCACTAACCGCCATTGTAGTGCCGAAGCCTTGTGAATAGCCAGTAAGAGTAACATCAAAGGGAGTAATGATGGATATACGCAGTCAGTTTAGAGGTTTGTGTTTTTTCTTTATCTTTATGAAAACTCTGGTAGTCCTTATGTCCCAGTGAGAAATCGTTTGAAAGGGCTTCAGTGTAGGTTTGAGTACATCGTTTGTCTTTCCAGTTAATCCATAATGCCTGGCTTTTGTGGCTCAGTCAAGAGGAAAACTTTGCTTTTGTGGTTCAGTCAAGAGGAAAACTATTTGCTGTTGTGGTTCAGTCAAAAGGAAAACTTTGTTTTATGTGGCTCAGTCAAGAGGAAAACTTTGCTTTTGTTACTCAGTCAAAAGGAAAACTTTGCTTTTGTGGCTCAGTCAAGAGGAAAACTATGCTTTTGTGGCTCAGTCAAGAGGAAAACTATTTGCTTTTGTGGTTCAGTCAAGAGGAAAACTTTGTTTTTGTGGCTCAGTCAAGAGGAAAACTGGTTTTGTGGCTCAGTCAAGAGGAAAACTGTTTTTGTGGCTCAGTCAAGAGGAAAACTTTGCTTTTGTGGCTCAGTCAAGAGGAAAACTTTGCTTTTGTGGTTCAGTCAAGAAGAAAACATTATGCTTTTGTGGCTCAGTCAAGAGGAAAATTGTATGCTTTTGTGGCTCAGTCGAGAGGAAAACTTTGCTTTTGTGGTTCAGTTAAGAGGAAAACCATATGCTTTTGTGGCTTACTCAAGAGGAAAACTTTGCTTTTGTGGCTCAGTCAAGAGGAAAACTATTTGCTTTTGTGGTTCAGTAAAGAGGAAAACTATTTGCTTTTGTGGCTTAGTCAAGAGGAAAACTTTTTGCTTTTGTGGCTCAGTCAAGAGGAAAACATTGTTTTTGTGGCTCAGTAAAGAGGAAAACTATTTGCTTTTGTGGCTCAGTCAAGAGGAAAACTATTTGCTTTTGTGTCTCAGTCAAGAGGATTGTCAGCTTGAAAATAAAGTGCTGCCTTTATAAGCACTGGCAGAAAACTTGTATATGATAAATGTGCACCCTATGACTCATTTTCTCTTTACTACACACACCCCTATCACTGATGCCAGTAGGGTGTAGGCTTCAGTTCATTGATGCTGAATCGGACAAGATATGCCCCAGTGACCTTTTGGACACTATCACTTTCACATCACCTTCTTTGTTCAAGGTTCAAGGTTTAGTCTTTTCTTTTTAAAAGCAGAATATTCTGGAGGAGAATTTTGCCCCACATCCTGGTCATTTTATTGTGTCTTAGGTTTTTGTATAAGGTTATGGTAAACAAAAGATATTCATTCCTGTTTTGGTTCAGGCTGTGGAATCATTTGCTGTTGTTTTCAGGTATAATTGGAGAAGAATTATTTATTTATATTATTCATTGGAATTACAACATTTTCACATGCTTTTTGGGCTGAATCACTATTTTGGGATTATTTTGAATTCATTCAAAGACGTTCTGGATTATATTACTGGATACATCAAGTATTTTTGGTACATCTACACTTCCAGTATTGGAATTTATTCAGAACACTACATAATTGGACTTGTGATAGAACTTTCAGGATTATTGGGATTTAACTCACAATAATATAAGTTCAACACAAATGTTTCCTTTGTGACTTAACAATTTCAGGAAAGTAGAGAAGACCAGAGAGATAACCATACTGTACAGCTTTATCTTTAATTTTTGTAATTAATTTTTTGAGTATGAATATAAATATATGTAATAAAGATGATGATCGTTTTCCTTTGTATGTAAAATTTGCAAATTGTTTTAATGACAAGTTTTTTCTTTAGAAAAACTATTGCTGTGACTTGTATGGATTGATAGTGTATGAAGTAGTGAAGATAACATTAAATTATATGAAATAGTGAAGATAACATTAAATTATATGAAGTACTGAAGATAACATTAAATTATATGAAATAGTGAAGATAACATTAAATTATATGAAGTAGTGAAGATAACATTAAATTATATGAAGTAGTGAAGATAACATTAAATTATATGAAGTAGTGAAGATAACATTAAATTATATGAAGTAGTGAAGATAACATTAAATTATATGAAGTAGTGAAGATAACATTAAATTATAGGAAATAGTGAAGATAACATTAAATTATAGGAAATGGTGAAGATAACATTAAATTATAGGAAATAGTGCAGATAACATTAAATTATAGGAAATAGTGAAGATAACATTAAATTGTAGGAAATAGTGAAGATAACATTAAATTATATGAAATAGTGACAATAACCTTAAATTATATGAAGTAGTGAAGATAACATTAAATTATATGAAGTAGTGAAGATAACATTAAATTATATGAAATAGTGAAGATAACATTAAATTATATGAAGTAGTGAAGATAACATTAAATTATAGAAAGTAGTGTAGCTAACATTAAATTATATGAAGTAGTGAAGATAACATTAAATTATATGAAGTAGTGAAGATAACATTAAATTATAGGAAATAGTGAAGATAACATTAAATTATAGGAATTAGTGAAGATAACATTAAATTATATGAAATAGTGAAGATAACATTAAATTATTTGAAATAGTGAAGATAACATTAAATTATATGAAATAGTGAAGATAACATTAAATTATATGAAGTAGTGAAGATAACATTAAATTATAGGAAATAGTGAAGATAACATTAAATTATAGGAAATAGTGAAGCTAACATTAAATTATATGAAGTAGTGAAGATAACATTAAATTATATGAAATAGTGAAGATAACATTAAATTATATGAAGTAGTGAAGATAACATTAAATTATAGAAAGTAGTGTAGCTAACATTAAATTATATGAAGTAGTGAAGATAACATTAAATTATATGAAGTAGTGAAGATAACATTAAATTATAGGAAATAGTGAAGATAACATTAAATTATAGGAATTAGTGAAGATAACATTAAATTATATGAAATAGTGAAGATAACATTAAATTATTTGAAATAGTGAAGATAACATTAAATTATATGAAGTAGTGAAGATAACATTAAATTATATGAAGTAGTGAAGATAACATTAAATTATATGAAATAGTGAAGATAACATTAAATTATATGAAGTACTGAAGACAACATTAAATTATATGAAATAGTAAAGATAACATTAAATTATATGAAATAGTGAAGATAACATTAAATTGTAGGAAATAATGAAGACATCATTAAATTATATGAAGTAGTGAAGACAACATTAAATTATATGAAATAGTGAATACAACATTAAATTTTATGAAGTAGTGAAGACAACATTAAATTGTAGGCAGTAGTGAAGATAACATTAAATTATATGAAGTAGTGAATATAACATTAAATTATATGAAGTAGTGAAGATAAACATTAAATTGTAGGAAATAGTGAAGATAACATTAAATTGTTGGAATAGTGAAGATAACATTAAATTGTTGGAAATAATGAAGACAACATTAAATTATATGAAGTAGTGAAGACATTAAATTTAACATTAAATTATATGAAATAGTGAAGACAACATTAAATTATATGAAGTAGTGAAGACAACATTAAATTGTAGGAAATAGTGAAGATAACATTAAATTATAGGAAATAGTGAAGATAACATTAAATTATATGAAGTAGTGAAGATAACATTAAATTATATGAAGTAGTGAAGATAACATTAAATTATATAAAGTAGTGAAGACAACATTAAATTGTAGGAAATAGTAAAGACAACATTAAATTATATGAAATAGTGAATATAACATTAAATTGTATGAGGTAGTGAAGACAACATTAAATTATATGAAACAACACAAACAGTATTATGATTTTCCATATGAATGTGTGTCGAATTGTAATGATTTTTCTGTGCTGTATTCGTGGTTCCATATGATTAGCTTTACAAAGATATTTCTTGTCAAAGTAGCTAATTTAAAAATATGCCTGAAATCCTTGTTAATTTCATTTACAGGTCTGTCAAACAATATCTTCAAAGGTATCCTTCGAAAAGGCTACAAGATTCCAACTCCAATACAAAGAAAAGTAAGTTTCCACTCAAACACAAAGAAAAGTAAGTTCCCAACCCCATCTAAAGAGAAGTAAACTCCCACCGTAATAAAAAGAAAAGCAATTTCCCACCACAATACAAAGAAAAGATATTTACCACCACAATACAGAAAAAAGTAATTTCCCACAACAATACAGAGAAAGGCTCCTACCCCAACAGAAAAAGTAAGTTCCCATCCCAATACAAGGTGAGTTCCCATCCCAATACAAAGTGAGTACCCAACCATATCCAGAAAAAAATACATTTCTACCCCAATACAAAGTGAATATCTATCCCTATATGAAGAAAAGTAAATTCCCACCCCAATACAAAGTTAATACCCATCCCATACAAAGTAAATACCTATCTATCTGCAAAGTGAATAATCACCCCAATACAAAGGGAATACCCATTCCAATACAAAGGGAATACCCATCCCAATACAAATGGAATACCCATTCCAATACAACGGGAATACCCATCCCAATACAAAGGGAATACCCATCCCAATACAAAGGGAATACCCATTCCAATACAAAGGGAATACCCATTCCAATACAAAGGGAATACCCATCCCAGTACTCGGTAAATATCCATTCCAATACATGGGGCCTCGAGTGGTCTAGAGCGCTCTCTGTTATGGATCACTGTGATCTCACCTCTGACTGTGTGAGTTCGAGTCTCAGATTTGGCAAATGTGGGTATGTGAGAAAGCTTGCCAGTAGCTTCCTGTGGGTCAGTGGTTCTTTCAGGGGTTTTCCCGGGTTCTTCCTCCACCATTAATACTGGCCGCAATGTATAGCCTATCATGTGCTGAAAAATGGCGTTAAACAATACAACAGCAACAACAACATTCCAATACAAAGTAAATACCTATCTCTGCAAAGTGAAGACTTGTCCCAATACAAAGTGAATACTCATCCCAATACAAAGTGAATACTCATCCCAATACAAAGTGAATACTCATCCCAATACAAAGTGAATACCCATCCCAATACAAAGTGAATACTCATCCCAATGCAAAGTGAATACTCATCCCAATACAAAGGGAATACCCATTCCAATACAAAGTGAATACCCATCCCAATACAAAGTGAATACCCATCCCAATACAAAGTGAATACTCATCCCAATACAAAGTGAATACTCATCCCAATACAAAGTGAATACCTATCCCAATGAAAAGTGAATACTCATCCCAATACAAAGTGAATACTCGTCCCAATACAAAGTGAAGACTTGTCCCAATACAAAGTGAATACTCATCCCAATACAAAGTGAATACTTGTCCCAATACAAAGTGAATACTTGTCCCAATACAAAGTGAATACCCATCACTCTACAAAGAAAAGTATGCTATATGCGACCAACAAGTTGCATTGATTTTGATTTCATTTAAGTGTGAAGGAAGGAAAAAAATGTAGATGTATTTAAGTCTAAAATATTTGTTATGGGCAGTTAAATCTGTTTTAATTTTGAATTACTTTTTTGTAACTAAGCAAAGAATAATTCAGAACATTTGGAACATCAGAAATATAATCCAGAACATCAAGATAACTTTTTGCCAGTCTAAGTGTTGAAGAACATTAGAAACATCATCCAACACATTGGGGGAAATTCTTATGCCAGTCTAATTGTTGAAGAACATTAAAAACATACTGTAGTATCATTTTTTATATTTTTAAAAAGGAAATGTTCATGGGTACTTATAATATCGTTTGCCGACTATTAAGTACTTGAACACCAAAACATACTAGCACCTCTACTCTCACAAATGAAACATCCAAGATCAGTCTTGTACACCAAATTTTTGTGTGGGTGTTCAATACTAAAGGATGCAGACACCACAAAAGTGCAAAGATGCAAACTAAATTGAAGACATTGGAATCACTCCTTTGTGTCTGCCTCATGTACAGACCAACTGCAAGCTCTTAACAATGACAAAGTATAGAGAGGAATTAAAATAACATTTCATCAACTGGTATAGGGTTAGGGTTATAGGCAAATTTGGCCATGGAGACCATCATGAATAAAAGAAGCAATTACTGGTGACAATCATTGCCATAGCGAACATTGCAGCCACATTGATCAAGCCAATTAATACTGAATGGATAAGTGCAGCTCACAAGACAATTAGTGGAAGAATGGATCTAATTACCAGTGGTTTTTAGAAGCTGAACATATTTAATTTGGCACTTTGTGATTATTTGTACTTTGAGACTTAGTGGACACACTGTTGATTCAGTGACTTTTTTGAAAAATTAGTGAAGTGTGAGCTTCAGTACTATCTGATAATAAGTGTATATTCATATTGTTTCATTAAAAATACATGGATAAAATGAAATGTGCTTTCTGGTGGATTTACATTTTTCAAGAACAATTGTACTAAAATAAAGGATTGATTTGAATATGAATTAAATTTAAATATAGTAATACTTTATGTTCCTTGTCTCACATATCGATTTTAAGTTCTTAGTTTCCTTATGCATTATCCTTGTCTCACATATCGATTTTATGTTCTTAGTTTCCTTATGTATTATCCTTGTCTCAAATATCGATTTTATGTTCTTAGTTTCCTTATGCATTATCCTTGTCTCACATATCGATTTTAAGTTCTTAGTTTCCTTTTGCATTATCGTTGTCCCACATATCGATTTTAAGTTCTTAGTTTCCTTATGCATTATTCTTGTCTCGCATATCGATTTTATGTTCTTAGTTTCCTTATGCATTATCCTTGTCTCACATATTGATTTTACCGTATTTTCCGTGTAACAGAATTGTTACCGAGAGGATGGTGGATTAAATGAACAACACAAACACAATATGTGAAAGAAAATATAAATTTATGAAATAAATTATTAATGAAAAATAATGATGTATCAACACAATAACTCATGCGTTCAACCCACAATTACACTCACAACCATTCACAATACATGAATAAATGAAATATTAATACAAAATAAAACACAGATACAAAGGAATCTCTTGGACTATACACACATCCAAGGAACCTTTACAAAAGTTATATTAACGCAAGTATAAATTACGATAATAAACACAAACATCAAACTATACTATCGCATGTATGGATTGCGACAACTAGCACGAACATATACATGTATTTAATCAAGTTGCTAGCTTTTATTGAGATTCATGCAATGCCTTGAAATACTATTGTGATTTGAAGTAACCATGTAAATACAACAATGTATTCAATTGTACTACAATTGCAACACACACATGTGTCCCGACCCTGTATAACCGTACGATTCACCAACAGTTGAATCGCCGCCCAGTTTCTCCGAAAACCTAGGGTTGACTCAATACTTTTATTGGTCACTTGCCCTTCACGGATCCACCACAGTTATACGTACAGACAGCATACAACATCTACTAGAACTAACGTTCCTCAATACCCTAGATGCCACCCCGGATGTTTACAACTCTAGACAGCTCCGACACTCAGACTTCTAGATTTCCGGATATTCACGACAGATGTAGACGGACAGACAATCCGACAGAGATGCTCCGCTACAATATCAGCTACAATTTCAGCTACGATATCAGAGATGTTATCAGAGATGTTCCGCAACAAATCATCTACAATTTCAGCTACGATCTCAAAGACGTTATCATCTCAAAGACGTTATCAGAGATGTTATCAGCCGACATTATCAGAGATGTTATCAGAGATGTTCCACAACACATCATCTACAATTTCAGCTACGATCTCAAAGACGTTATCATCTCACAGACGTTATCAGAGATGCTATCAGATGTTATCAGCTACAATAAAGAAACCAGATTAATAATAGTTGTCTCAAAAAATAATCTAAACCTTAGATTACGCTATTGCATTTAAAGTCTAATAGTGACTAGTAATTCCAAATATTCCACGTTTAAAATCTGCATTGTAATAAAGGCATCATTATATGAAATGATAAACTGAATAAAATTCACAATAAAACGAAATATAAATTTAACACTCACCCCTTTGGCTGGAGATTGAAAGACGAGCTATCTATCCTGTGATTAGATACTTTAGGTCCCGTAATATTGATCAGAAATATTCTGCCTTATATACCCTCAAATAGGTGAGCAGAAATCACGGCAAGATTACCGTGCACTACGTGAATCTAATGTTCCGGACTTCATGTAATTCAAATTCAGGCACATGCAAATCGTTACACGCCGCTTACCTTGGAGAAAACCACTTATTCACCCCAGGTAACGCATGTACGACGAAACAAAAAAAAAATGGTGAAATTAGTTTGTAATTCAATTAGAAAATAAATTAAATTTCGCCTAATTCTGTGACATTCCGGCCTATAGGTCGATGCGGAGTATAAGTCGAATTGACCAATTTTGTAAATTTTCCATCCTTCATCCATATATAAGTCGATTCGGAGTATAAGACGAGGCCAGGTCAATAACTTGGCTTTGTATTTTATACTACCGGTAGTAACTTCCGGTTGCATGAATATTGATGGTATCGTTGTATGATATTCCAAATTACCGGCAATATCCATTGCAACAAGAGTTATGATCATTCCTTCCAGTTGAAAGTTTAAACCTACGGTAATTTATTTGAGAAACTTTGTCAAATACAATTACGGTACTTTATTCAGAGAACCATGCATTGGTACATACACGTGTCTAATTTATATATACATGTATAATCTATTGCATGAAAAGAGTATCAACACCGTGTACTCACCAGCGAATCTTGTAGCATACATTGAATCCATAATACAAATATTTCCATCGAAAATATCCACACACGGATGTAAAATATTCAATAGTTTTGTCACAGATCATTATGTGACTGAATTCAATGAAAAGAAAATAACAAAAATTACGTAACGGGTGTACGTAATGAATGATGAAATAGTACATGTCCATAGATTAAATAATGGAAGCTAAAGTGTATTCTTATAATAACTACATGTACATCTCAGGATCTTTCTGTCTCTGAATTCAGTCATTGTAAATTTCAGCACATTTTCCCACCCAAGCTGCTAGTCAAAGTTCTTTGAACTTGCCGCCCAGCTATTGCATCATGTTCTTTTGATGTACTCTAATAAATACAGCAGGAAGAACTGGCTGTATTTTAACCACTGAATTATGTCACTGTAAATATCAGCACAGCTAAAATGATAAAGTACCGTATAAACATATGATTTGGGGGATTCAGTAGAATGCATGATCTACATTATTTTATAAATAATCATAGAACGCTCGAGTTAATATGGATTACATCCCTTTGTAGGATCAATTGGATCAATAATAAAAAAAGCTATGCCGGTAATTGCTCACGTGTGTCCAACATTATACTGGAAAATCAAATATTAATGGACCAGTTATTTCATATCTTTTTTTTTTTAGGAACAAACCATATGCTTTGAATTAGTACAGTACACTATAGAGTATAGACCGCAAGTGTGCTATGCGGCCCGGTGAAGTTTTTACCGGTAATTGTTTTCTTTTATTTTATGTTTGAGAAATAAGAAAAATCACGCAGAATGCAAAATAAATAATGACAAAACTTACAAATATAAATGCATTCATATTATTTATGACAATTTATTGATATAGTAATTTAACATGAATTTGTAAATCTATATGACCTGTTTTCGATTATGCCGATTATAGAGCAATATCAATAGCATACCGGATACTGTAATCCATATATAAGTCGATGCAATTTCAATGACAAAATCCATATATAAGTCGATTCGGAGTATAAGACGAAGACCGAACTTTCAATTCAAAAAGTCTCGACTTATACGCCGGAAAATACGGAATGTTCTTAGTTTCCTTATGCATTATCCTTGTCTCACATATCGATTTTAAGTTCAGTGAGTGGAAATTACAGGTACTGAAAACCTTCTCAGTGTGTGCATCAAAACTGTGTAAGACATTTTTTAATTCTTTTTTAAAGGGTTTAAAATAAAACATGTAAAAGCTAATATTTTATTACCAGACTAAAGTATTCATTGATTGATCAAATATGGTAATAATTGTACACCCTCCTATTTGATTGTACTTCCCAGTCAGTTGAAAAAAATGAAAAGTATTATGAATATAAATAATGCACAAAATTTAGTCATTTTGTTTACTGGTTTATAATTTCTAACCTGACTGTTGCCAAGGAAGTTCAAAAGGTCCCTAACACTGTAGATTTATTGCATTTGCAAACAAATGGAATCTCACAATATATAAACAAGCAGCCAGACTGCTCACTGTTCCTTTCCTGTTTTATAGGACAGTCCATTTCATTAAAAAAACCTACATCTATATCCAGTATTTGCAATATCAAGTATTACTATCTGTAAAACAAATTGAACAAGTAAAAAGTAAGAACTCTGGTGTACATGTGTTTAACTATTGATACTCCATAATTAAAGGAGTTATTGACAATGTCAAGAATGGTGAACTACATTGTGTCTGTTGTTTGAAAACATAGACTCACCATTGCAAACATGGCAGCTTTGTTACTAAAGAAACTTCAGTTTGATTCAAAATGCTAATATCTTGACAGTATATGGAAACACCTAAGAAGTCCTGTTGGGAAGTATATTCTTGACACCTTTTGTTTTTAAAATCGTCAGGTGTGTGTGTTACAAACAGTTAGGTGTGTGAATACTATAGTATGTACCTGTACTCTTTTTAGCAGAACAAAATCTTAAAGGGTGCAAATACACAGTGTATAATAAAAGTCAGGTAATACTATCTCTGTTGTTTAGAAGCTTTTTCTTTATCCAGGCTTTTAGGCAAGTTCACAAGGTCACCAAGATGCTTGATTTTATCACTGAGGCCATATGGCAAACTGTTTTGTTGATCAAGATTACCTTGTATATTGATGATGCTTTTAGCAAGTGAATGGTAAATAATTACAGATCATATTAATGCTTTCATGCTATTTACTTTATAAAGTAAGTGATTATAAAAATGACTGAAAATCTCTTACCAATACAAGTACTATATATTTATCAGTTATATGTATTAACTGATTGATATTAATGACTGTACATTACAGCATTTGTAATAATGACTGATGATCTCTTACCAATATAAGTACTATATATTTATTGGTTATATGTATTGACTGATTTGATATTGATGACTGTACATTACATCATTTGTAATAATGACTGATAATCTCTTACAAATATAAGTACTATATATTTATCAGTTATATGTATTGACTGATTTGTACATTACATCATTTGTAATAATGACTGATAATCTCTTACCAATACAAGTACTATATATTTATTGGTTATATGTATTGACTGATTGATATTGATGACTGTACATTACAGCATTTGTAATCATGATTGATAATCTTTTACCAATATAAGTACTATATATTTATCAGTTATATGCATTGACTGATATTAATGACTGTACATTAAATCATTTGTAATAATGATTGATAATCTCTTACCAATATAAGTACTATATATTTATCAGTTATATGCATTGACTGATATTGATGACTGTACATTGTATCATTTGTAATAATGATTGATAATCTCTTACCAATACAAATACTATATATTTATCAGTTATGTGTATTGACTGATATTGATGACTGTACATTACATCATTTGTAATAATGACTGATAATCTCTTACCAATACAAATACTATATATTTATTAGTTATGTGTATTGACTGATTGATATTGATGACTGTACATTACATCATTTGTAATAATAATTGATAATCTCTAATAAATATAAGTACTATATATTTATCAGTTATATGTATTGACTGATTGATATTGATGACTGTACATTACAGCATTTGTAATAATGACTGATAATCTCTTACCAATACAAATACTATATATTTATCAATTATATGTATTGACTGATTGATATTAATGACTGTACATTACAGCATTTGTAATAATGACTGATAATCTCTTACCAATACAAGTACAGAGAGTAACAATTATGCCATCAAAGTGTTAAGAATGCAAAAGAAATTGAAATAATCAGATTGCTAATGATCCTAAAAACAATCGTTGGTTTTAGAATGAAAAAAATACCCTTGTTAAATAATTTGATAAGAAACACGTCATTGAGGGAGTACAGCAAATGTAAAGCCACTAATCTATCTTACAATTCTTAAATTTAACAAGAGCACATACAAATATTTAAATATTAACAAAATTACAAGTATAAAGTTACTGCATTAAATTTAATATAAGTTTTCATTATTGTAGTAATGTAATAAGCGAGTAATATCTAAATAGTAAATACTGAAATAATTGGAAGTGTATCCCCCACCCCCACCCCCCGAAAGAGACAATTGGCCCCATAAATTTAACTTACATAGCCATGGGAAGCTGGGGGGGAAAAAACCACATACCTTGTTACATACATAATGTAAAATGTTCTCTTGGAATAAAACATTCACTAGCTTTCACTTTACACTGCATTTAAGTGTATAACACTATCAGCAGTTATTGACCTCACCTAATGTACTATAATGAAGGAAAGCTGTATAAAAATTGGTAATTATTATCAACAACCCTCAGTTGGTAGAGCAATGGACTCAAAAACCAATAATTTCAGGTTTAGTAACAATCCAGGCTAGCCAGGTCATTTGTCTTTGTGCATCCATGGGAAATGCTTTAGTTCCCATTTTCTTGACACACAGATCTATAAATTATAATTTATTGGTATGTAAATCTATTGTATGCACATATATTATGTATGTGGCCATTTTGTATATAAAAAAAGTATTTAAGAAAAGCTTTGGCTGGTAAGCTATTCCAGGTTTAAATGCCCTGTTGTTGTCTTGTTTTAGGTTTAACGCCATTTTTCAGCACACGATAGGCTATACATAGTAGCCAGTATTAATGGTGGAGGAAGAACCCGGGAAAACCCCAGGAAAGAACCACCGACCCATGAGAAGCTAATGGCCAGCTTTCTCACATACCCACATTGGCCGAATCTGAGACTCGAACCCACGCAGACAGCGGTGAGATGGCAGTGATCCGTAACGGAGAGTGCTTTAGATCACTCGACCATTCGAGGTCCCTTAAATGCCCTGTAAAATATGAAAGGAGAAATTGTGGAGTCCTTACATTATATCTATGTCCCTTAAATGCCCTGTAAAATATGAAAGGAGAAATTGTGGAGTCCTTACATTATATCTATGTCCCTTAAATGCCCTGTAAAATATGAAAGGAGAAATTGTGGAGTCCTTACATTATATGTGTCCCTTAAATGCCCTGTAAAATATGAAAGGAGAAATTGTGGAGTCCTTACATTATATCTATGTCCCTTAAATGCCCTGTAAATATGAAAGGAGAAATTGTGGAGTCCTTACATTATATCTATGTCCCTTAAATGCCCTGTAAAATATGAAAGGAGAAATTGTGGAGTCCTTACATTATATCTATGTCCCTTAAATGCCCTTTAAAATTTGAAAGGAGAAATTGTGGAGTCCTTACATTATATCTGTGTCCCTTAAATGCCCTGTAAAATATGAAAGGAGAAATTGTGGAGTCCTTACATTATATCTATGTCCCTTAAATGCCCTGTAAAATATGAAGGGAGAAATTGTGGAGTCCTTACATTATATCTGTGTCCCTTAAATGCCCTGTAAAATATGAAGGGAGAAATTGTGGAGTCCTTACATTATATCTGTGTCCCTTAAATGCCCTGTAAAATATGAAAGGAGAAATTGTGGAGTCCTTATCTATGAACCTCTTTTTGCTAGAGCTAATTAGCTATTCAAAGTTTTGTAAACCCTCTAACAAAATAATTATTTTTTTAATTTTTAAAACCCTGTAACTAACAAAATAATTAATTTTCGAAATTTTTAAAATCCTGTAACTAACAAAATAATTAATTTTCGAAATTTTTAAAACCCTGTAACTAACAAATTAATTGTTGTGTCCTACATTATTTCTGCAGCAACTTAAAAGCATGACTTCTCATTTTAAACATTATTGCTTGATAAAAGATTACTTATTCACATATTTCCACATTTCACAGACTATTCCAGTGATTTTGGATGGGAAAGACGTTGTTGCTATGGCTAGAACAGGAAGTGGTAAAACAGCAGCATTCCTGATACCAATGTTTGAACGCCTCAAGGCTCACTCTGCAAAGTCTGGTGCCAGGGTATTAATTATGTCCCCTACAAGGGAACTTGCCTTGCAGACACTTAAGTTTTCAAAAGAGGTGAGCCATGTAAATAAATTAACCCGTCTCATGTTTTCAGCTTAATAATTTTCCATTGTTTATATCTGTAATGTTGTATAATGAAAGCTTTTATTGTGGCATGACTGCTGTACTTGGTGTTATTAGATTCTAAAGGTTATTAGATACTAAAGGTTATTAGATTCTAAAGGTTATTAGATACTAAAGGTTATTATATATACTAAAGGTTATTATATATACTAAAGGTTATTATATATACTAAAGGTTATTATATATACTAAAGGTTATTAGATACTAAAGGTTATTTAATTCTAAAGGTTATTAGATACTAAAGGTTATTATATATACTAAAGGTTATTATGCATATTCTAAAGGTTATTATATATATATATATATATATATATATATATATATATATATATATATATATATATATATATATATATATTAAAGGTTATTATATATACTAAAGGTTATTAGATACTAAAGGTTATTCGATTCTAAAGGTTATTAGATAGTAGAGGTTATTAGATACTAAAGATTATTAGATTCTAAAGGTTGTTAGATACTAAAGGTTATTAGATACTAAAGGTTATTAGATACTAAAGGTTATTATATATACTAAAGGTTATTAGATACTAAAGGTTATTATATATACTAAAGGTTATTAGATACTAAAGGTTATTAGATTCTAAAGGTTATTAGATACTAGAGGTTATTAGATACTAAAGGTTATTATATATACTAAAGGTTATTAGATACTAAAGGTTATTAGATACTAAAGGTTATTATATATACTAAAGGTTATTAGATACTAAAGGTTATTATATATACTAAAGGTTATTAGATACTAAAGGTGCCACATTTGAATCTTTGTTTCTTAAGTGTGATTGCTTTTATATATACATGCAGTTAATGTTTTAAAAATTTGTTCATTCTACTGCTTTTGGTCCTATTCATCAGAATAAATAGCTTTTGCAGATTTGTTAGCACAGTTGTTTTAAGTCATAGTTCTACTTCACAGAGAATGGCAGGGAGCACTTGAACTTTTAAATGGACACTAATTTGCCTTTTTATACAAAACAGAATACACACCTTGTTGTAAATAACTATGTATGAGCAATGAACTGGATTTAATTTTGTTCTGAAAAGACATTATGAATACTTACGTACTATTTATATACATACTGTCATGATTAACCCTTGTGTACTATTTGTATACATACCATCATGATTAACTCATATACTATTTGTATACATACTGTCATGATTGACCCTTGTGTACTGTTTGTACAGTCGACTCCACTTAACTGCACATCAGTTAAATGCACACGCTGGTTAACTGCTCGTAGTCACGCCAGTCCCATTTTTCCCCAATGCTTTTCAATGGGAACAAACTTCGGATAACTGCACTTCGCTTAAATGCACACTCCGGATAACAACACAATAAATTTCTGCCTGTGGCACATTATTCAATATAATTTTACTCCGGTTAACTGCACATTGTATATTCATGATCAGTTATTGCCAGTACACTGCTGTAGTGCTTCAAATAAGCCGACAATTAAGTCGGCAAATGCGACTTTGTAAATGATTGACATGTAAAGGACGTACATGTATACATATACATGTATATCCGTGCCCACTAGGGAGCAATAATATTGTGGGAAAAAGCATAGTACAGCATGGGAAACATTGCTCTAAAGCATTTGGGTTTGAATGATTTCAACCAAAATATGGATGGTTGGAAAAATGGAAAATGCACAACGGAATTCAATTTAAATGACAACATGGCGAAAAACAGGATGCAGACGACTTTGGAGCTCAACACTTTTTCTGTGGGAAATGACCCATCAATGTTTTACAGCAGTCAGCGGCGTCGCTAGGGTTGGTGTCACCCAGTGCGAAAACTCATAGTGTCACCCCTCATTAATTAACATGTTCACAAATAACTCCAAATTTTGCTCCGACCAGCTCTGAATCTCATTCAAATAAGCACCAGACGCTCCGCAGACTGCATGGTGGCACCCTGTGTCTGCTAGTCATGTATTGAACTATGATCGGTTATCCGCTTCTGAAATCCGATTAAAGCGACCAGTGTGTGCTCTGTAAAATTTGCAATTTTTCATTTTGGTGTCACCCCTCTGAGATGGTGTCACCCGGTGCGGTCCGCACCCTTCTAGCGACGCCACTGACAGCAGTTTTCGAATGACAAGCAATCTATAGAATTTCTGGAAATTCGCTATAATTCCTGGATCCATTGGTTGAATCAGTGAAGTTGTGTTCGGAGGAAGGAAAACAAGCTTAACATTTAAGTAAAAGTTGAAAGAGTGGATTCTAATCATTGTTAAAATTTATTCTTCACATATATTCGTGCCGTGCTGATTTAAAGCTGTACTGTACTGTACTTTGGTTAAGTGCACACTCTGGTTAACTGCACGGTCTCGTGATGGGCCCAAGGGTGTGCAGTTAACCGGAGTTGACTGTATACATATATCATGATTAACTCTTGTGTACTATTTGTATACATCATGTCTTGAGTAACTCTTATATTCTATTTGTATACATAATATCATGATTAACTCTTGTGTTCTATTTGTATACATAATATCATGAGTAACTCTTGTGTACTATTTGTATACATCGTGTCATGAGTAACTCTTGTGTACTATTTGTATACATCATGTCTTGAGTAACTCTTGTGTACTATTTGTATAAATCATGTCATGAGTAACTCTTATGTACTATTTGTATACATCATGTCTTGAGTAACTCTTGTGTACTATTTGTATACATCATGTCATGAGTAACTCTTGTGTACTATTTGCATACATCATGCCATGAGTAACTCTTATGTACTATTTGTATACATCATGTCATGAGTAGCACTTATGTACTACTTGTATACATCATGTCATGAGTAACACTTATGTACTATTTGTATACATCATGTCATGAGTAGCACTTATGTACTATTTGTATACATCATGTCATGATTAACTATTATGTACTATTTGTATACATAATATCATGATTAAACAGCAGTTTTATCCCATCAAGACTTTGAACTCTTTAGAAATTTTAAACAATTCTCAGATGTAAAAAAGGTCAATAATAAGTTTAAAAATTTGTGTTGGAAAGTGGTGTGAGGAATATTGAACAGAAGAGGTCTTCATCGAGATAGGTGAAGGTGGGGTGGGGAATATTAAATAGAAGAGGTCATTCATCAAGATTGGTGGTGGCAAAGGTGGGGTGGGGAATATTAAATAGAAGAGGTCATTCATCGATATTGGTGATGGCAAGGGTTGGGTGGGGAATATTGAATAGAGGATGCCATTCATAGAGATTGCTGGTGGGGAAAGGGGTTGGAAGTAGATTGTTGGTAGGGATTGTTATTGTGTAATCTCATGTTACTCAGGAAATGACAGATGAGTACAGATGTAATGTACTACATTTGCAAGATGAAACATGATTTGTTATCAGCTGACTTACTGATACTGAAATGAATATTTATTTTATTGCAATTTTGATAAACATATATTATATAACAATTTGATAAACATATATTGTATGACAATTTTGATAAACATATAATGTACATATATTACAATCTCGATAGAGGGGTTCAGAGTGGCCCAGTGGTCTAAAAGCGCTCTCTGTTATGGATCACTGCCATCTCACCTCTGTCTGCATGGGTTTGAGTCTCAAATTCAGCCAATACGGGTATGTGAGAAAGCTTGCCAGTAGCTTCTTGTGGTTCGGTGATTCTTTCTGGGGTTTTCCGGGTTCTCCTCCATCATTAATACTGGCCGCCATGTATAGCCTATATTGCGCTGAAAATGGCGTTAAACGTTAAACCATACAACAACAACAACAATCTTGATAAACATATATTGTATGACAATTTTGATATTGATATTGATGAACATATATTGTACATGTATTACATTCTTGATAAACATATATTGTGACAATTTTGATAAACATATATTGTACATATATTACATTCTTGATAAACATATATTGTACATGTATTACATTCTTGATAAACATAGTACATGTATTACATGCTTGATAAACATATATTGTACCCAAAGCTCATTTAACACATCTGTCTCAAGAAAATTTAATAGCTGGAGCACTTTCAGCATCAGTTATAGAGTAGTTTAGTACAGAGTTCCCATGCATGTTCTTAGCTTTATAACAAGGTACAGTACACTCTCATTGTAACACAACCCAAGGGACCCATAGGGTATATCACCTAATAGTGAGACTGCCTTGTGATGATAATAGGGTATGTCACCTAATAGTGAGACTGCCTTGTGATGATAATACTAGGGTATGTCACCTAATAGTGAGACTGCCTTGTGATGATAATAGGGTATGTCACCTAATAGTGAGACTGCCTTGTGATGATAATAGGGTATATCACCTAATAGTGAGACTGCCTTGTGATGATACACATGCTATCTATAAATTTACTGCCATGATTGCAATTGCAGCAGGAACTATGCTATAATGATGGGCTATTTAGTGAGGGATCTTGAAAAAGAACATGTGCATTTCATTCAGACAGGCAAAGTCCCAAATAAAAAAGGGCTGGCTTAAAATAGATGATAGAATTATCATCATTAACCAGATTATAACTAAGGAAACTTTAAAACAGAAAATACAAGTTTTGTTGCAATGGTATAATAATACCTTTGTTAAAAGCATGATTTGACACGATTATTGGATTGTTTTTGTTCCAAATTTGAATAATGATTCCTTAATTTTGCAGATTGTTGCTGTGTATTATTCTTAATGTTTCTACATCATGATCAAATCTTAAAATTATGATAGATTTTCATATTCATCTTTTTAAAATTTCAGCTTGGTAGATTTACGGGATTGAGAGCAGCTGTAGTGCTGGGTGGAGATAGGTAAGTAAATGGACTGTATATGTGGGTGCTTGGTGGAGTTAGGTAGGTAAATGGACTGTATATGTGGGTGCTTGGTGGAGTTAGGTAGGTAAATGGACTGTATATTGAGGTGCTTGGTGGAGTTAGGTAGGTAAATGGACTGTATATTGAGGTGCTTGGTGGAGTTAGGTAGGTAAATGGACTGTATATTGAGGTGCTTGGTGGAGTTAGGTAGGTAAATGGACTGTATATTGAGGTGCTTGGTGGAGTTAGGTAGGTAAATGGACTATATTGAGGTGCTTGGTGGAGTTAGGTAGGTAAATGGACTGTATATGTGGGTGCTTGGTGGAGATAGGTAGGTAAATGGACTGTATATTGGTGTGCTTGGTGGATTTAGGTAGGCATTTGAACTGTATAATATTGAAGTGCTTGAGTGTTGGTAGGTAGGTAAATAAACTATAGTAAAGTGCTGGGTGGAGATAGGTAGGTAAATGGACTGTATGTTGAAGTGCTAGGAGGAGATATGTAGGTAAATTGACTGTATATTGAAGTGCTGAGTGGAGATAGGTATATGGACTGTATATGAAGTGCTAGGTTGAAATAGGTAGGTAAATATAGGTAGGTAAATGGACTGTATATTGAAGTTCTGGGCGGAGAAAGGTAGGTAAATGGACTGGATATTTAGTAGTAAGTAAAGACTGTTATTTGCATTCAGCAGAAGTGCATTAAAATCTTAAAAGAAAATGTTCATTGAGTTCAACCTCATTTGCATTGGATGACAAAGCAGGCATGGTCACTTACAGCAGCCATTGAAATACAACTATTTTCAGAAAATACATCATAACCTAATCAGACTTCTTACTTTTTAGAATATGTCCAAGTTAATGCCTGGTATAAAAAATACTATCTTTATAATTTCACTATATTTCAAACAAAGTGTAGAAAAATGAAGGAAATAAACAAATAACCTAATTAGTACTATGATAGTAGTATTTGCTATGAACATTTGAAAACATTCCTTATGCAGTGAAAATACTATTTTATAGTGATAATGTGTCTTGTGGTGCTCAGTGACATTCATTCCACATGTACAACAATATGTTCAAAACTAACAAGTGCAACATATGCAAATACAAGATTCAACAAGTATTCAGAAACCTTCAACCATAAACTTTTCAACAACTAAATTTTGTAGACTACATCTCATAATACAATAATTTCTTGCTATTCATAAACTCAAAATGAGTGAAATCATATTTTTCAGTGACATGTATGTACATATATTTTTTAATGGAGTCCAACTTTTATAAATGTTTCACAACATTTCAGTGTTGTTTCAAGTTGAAGTAAGTAGCTTGTTTAAAATGAGATAACAGTTTGTCTCACTTGTGAGTTTCATTATGCAATTAATTATTCTGCCAACTCAGATTAAAAATGTGTGTAGTTTTGTTATGTTTGTATGTAATAAAGCAGCAGTGAGATAAACACAAGTTAATTAAACTAATTAGACTGTATCTAGGGCACTTTTATTTCATTAGTGTATCTTTTTCTTTTTCTTTAGAATGGAAGACCAGTTTGCAGCTTTACATGAAAATCCAGACATGTAAGTAACATCAGTGATTATTATACCGTATCTACCAATCCAGATAGTGTTCAGGAAGTTCTGAGACTTGAAAAGCGGGGTTTGTGGACCTAAGTGGAGTCAGTGCATATGTCCTAAGTATTTGAAAATAAATGAACCAGTCACACATGTCTATAAAAAAAATGACAAAATTCAGGTTGTAATAAAAAAAAAAATCAAATACCCATCTTCTTTAAAGAATTTAATTCACTTCCAGACAAAAAAAAATTTGATATATAATCATCACACACGTACACAATAAATATACCGCTCCGGTGGCCTAGTGGTTAGAGCATCCACCACAGAAGCGGGAGGTCATGGGTTCGATCCCTGGCCAAGTTATACCAAAGACTTACAAAAATGGTACTAACAGCTGCCTCACTTGGCAATCGTCATTAAGGAGTTAGTGTTAGGACTGATTGGCCTGGTGTCAGGATAATGTGATTGGGTGGGACATCATGCTACATGTCTGCAGCATGATGCCTCAGTGCTAGACATCACTAAAAACTGCCTCACTGCATACATTGTAGCGATATGACTGAAAAATTGTTAAAGCTACGTTAAAAACCCTAAACAAACAAACAGACAAACACAATAAATAAAGCTATAAATATTTTTTCATGTAACTGAGGCATAATGGGTAACACTGTATGCCCTTACAATATTATCAAACATGTTTTTGTTATTGAAGGAATAATTTCAGTTCCATTGTTTTATGTTTAAAGTGTGAAATATGTGTTATTATCAAACATGTTTTTATTATGGAAGAAATATGTTCAGTTCCTTTGTTTTATGTTTAAAGTGTGAAATATGTATTATTATAAAACATGTTTAAAGTGTGAAATATGTGTTATTTTCAAACATGTTTTTATCATGGAAGAAATACGTTCAGTTGCTTTGTTTTATATGTTTTAAGTGGGAAATATGTGTATCTATGTTTGCCATATGCAGTCAAGCATAAATCTGCCTTCGGTCAAGAAAGAGTCAGTAAACTTGTATTCCCATAACCTGTGAAAACCTTGTTCATTATATTGAATAAATCTTGTATCAGTTTCTAATTGTTTTTAATCACATTCTCGTTGCATTTGCTAAAATATTTTCAAAGATTTTATAAGGGGTGTATAATAAATAGAGAACTTAATGTTTATTTTCAAATCACAGGAAAGAACTTGTTTGTGGTGAACACATAGTTTCCTTGTTTTTGTGTTTATTCTGTCATTGAAATCAAGGCATAATTAACATTCTTGAAAAATAATGAATAAAATTATGCTCTTTAAGTAAACCTCTGTTTTGAAAAATGTTTTTAGGAAAAAGTAAAGCAGCTCCAGGATGTGATCCGATATGGAATTAACTTTTTTTGTGGTGTCTCAGTTAATGTAGAATTTGTGGTGACCCAATTTATGAATTACCAGTTTATTTTGATTTCATGGTGTACCAGTTTGTATAGATTTCATGAAGTGCCCATTTATTTTGATTTCATGGTGTTCCAATTTATATAGTAATATCAAAAATGCAATATTTTGTAACATTGATACCCATGACAATAAATGAACTCTCAGTACTTTTTGGAGTTGCGTTGAAAGTCACCTAGATGACTTTGATTGAACTACATGTAAAATTTGGCATGAAATGCATAATAAAGAAGAGTATGCAGTAAATAAGAACACACTGACAACCTGCCCTTCGTGGTTGAGTTTATATTATTATGTGGTGAAGTATTCAACTTGCCCTTTGTGGGTGAGTTTATATTATTATGAGGTGAAGTATTCAACTTGCCCTTCGTGGGTGAGTTTATATTATTATGAGGTGAAGTATTCAACTTGCCCTTCTTGGGTGAGTTTATATTATTATGAGGTGAAGTATTCAACTTGCCCTTCTTGGGTGAGTTTATATTATTATGAGGTGAAGTATTCAACTTGCCCTTCTTGGGTGAGTTTATATTATTATGAGGTGAAGTATACAACTTGCCCTTCTTGGGTTAGTTTATATTATTATGAGGTGAAGTATTCAACTTGCCCTTCTTGGGTGAGTTTATATTATTATGAGGTGAAGTATACAACTTGTCCTTCTTGGGTGAGTTTATATTATTATGAGGTGAGGTATAATGTGAATTATACAACTTGCCTGTCATGTCTCAGATTGTGGCCTTAAGTGTAGCACAACAACTTTGTTCATCATGGTTCATACTGTGGTTTTATAAAACAGTTTGACCTTCATGGCTTAGAATGTGTGTGTATTTGTGCGGAGAAAGCCAGGGGTCTGAAAGACAGTTACTAACTTCAGATAAATCAACATGTCTCCTTGTATATACTAGAACTCTGGAATGAACCCATGATGACTGTCTTGTAAAGTAAGAACTTTACTGCTTTACTATTTAAACCCCTTGTTAAATTTGTGATGGTTTGTCATCTTTTTAGCCATTAAAAAACATCTGAGTAAAAAATAATGATATAGGTTTTATTTTCATTTCTGTTTTAAAAGAATCATTGCCACACCTGGACGATTTCTGCATGTTGTCATGGAAATGGATCTGAAACTGAAGTCTGTAGAGTATGTTGTCTTTGATGAAGCTGACAGGTAAGTCATGTGTTGAAAGTTACTTTAGATCTGATAACTTGGTGCATATCATTTGACTCTGCCTTTCATTTTCTTTAGCCCAACTCTTGCACAGAAATCATTTGAGCAATGAACTGGCTGCAGCTATACATTTCTAGTAAGATTTCCAAGATTGGAGTAAAATCTATTACTCAAAATGTTCCAGAAAATTTAATGACAGTGGGAATAAAGTGTTGTGACGTCAGCTAATGAAATAAAACATTAAGAACACAACACTTGAGTGGTATAAATGAGTCGTGTACACATTTTTAAAATATTTTTGTTTGTTTGTTGCACATGACCAAGAATCAGACATAGGTAAGATGGTTGGATACGAAAATACTAAAGGAATTACTGCCTATCATTGCAATGTGTCATTTATTTTTATTTTTTGTGTGAGAAGAAGTAAGTTTTTGTTGTTGTTGTAGGGTTTAACGCCATTTTGAAGCACACAATAGGCTTTACATGGTGGCCAGTAATAATGGTGGAGGAAGAATCTGGGAAAACCCCTGGAAAGAACCTCCAACCCACGAGAAGCTACTGGCAAGCTTTCTCACATACCCACATTAGCCAAATATGAGACTTGAACCCATGCAGAGGTTTTATCTTGAATTCCTATCAAATTTTAACAATAAAGCATCAATTGCTTTAATGGTCTTTTGTTTATATTTTTATACTGTTGCTATTTATTTGATGCACTGACACCAGTCAAGTAATTTTAAACATGAAAGACCAGTCCATTTACATATATAAATGAGGTCTTTGAAACATAAGCAGACGAATAACATAGGTATGTTGATCGCAAAACGGATACTGTATACACTCGTTTATAAGACAAGTCCAAATGCAGACTGCACAGGCCCAGATCTGCCATGATTGCCTGTTCTGGGTCTGCTCAGTTTGTTTGGAGTAATCATTAGAATAAACAATGCAAACCCAGTTTTGCATTATCATAGAGCAGAAAAGAATCTATGTTCTTTTTGGTGTGACTAAACTTATAAGCGAGTACATATGGTATATGAAAGAAACACTATATATTTCAGATTATTTGAAATGGGCTTCCAAGAGCAACTAACGGAGATCTTATATCGATTGCCTGAGTCACGCCAGACTTTGCTTTTTTCTGCAACATTACCCCGGCTCCTAGTAGACTTTGCTAAGGCAGGACTGCAAGATCCAACACTTATAAGACTTGATGTGGACACAAAACTGAGTGATCAACTTAAGGTATGCATAAGTACTATATTTCTTAGTTTTTCATACATTTTTTCTCCACTTGGCCATTCAGAATAGCAGACACTATTCTATCATTGTCATCCACTATCATTTAATGTTTTTGACTGGACCATTCAGGAAAGTGGTCCCTTTTTTATATCATTGCCATCCACTATCCATTTAACGTTTTTGACTGGACCATTCAGGATAGTGGGGCATCTCTTCTATCATTGTCTTCCACTGTCCATTTAATGTTTTCACAGGACCATTCAGAATAGCAGACTCTATGTTCTATCATTGTCATGCACTATCCATTTAATGTTTTCACAGGACCGTTCAGGAAAGTGGTCCCTTTGTTTTATCATTGTCATGCATTATCCATTTAATGTTTTCACAGGACTGTTCAGAATAGTGGTCCCTTTGTTTTATCATTGTCATTCACTATCCATTTAATGTTTTCACAGGACCGTTCAGGATAGTGGTCCCTTTGTTCTATTATCAGACATGATTTTTCTCCGTTTTAAAATGGAATTCCGCTTTTCTCCTGACTTGAATCCAATTTTTCTTGATATAGTCCGTTTTTATTTTTAAAAATGTCCGATCTGTTTTTTTGTTGGTTTTTTTACCATTTTTTTTAATTCCATTCCAAACAACCCTTGTAACATATTCGCTCCATAGATTAGTTAGCCCATGACTCTCGTAAAGAGTATTCTGATTGGTCAAAAGTTTAAATTCATCCAATGAATCCTTTGTGTAAAGGAAACTGATGCCAATGGAAAGAAGAAGCGTGCTGTAGTTGTTGAGAGAGAGACGATGACACAAAAAGTTTAGATAAAGGTTTTAAAAAAACGGAAGGGAATGGCTGGAACCAATTTCGACGGAAATTGAGTTGGTCAATTTATAAGAAAACTGAAGGCTCGAGGACTGGCATTTTGTGCCCTGCAATATATACATTACAGAAGTCATGGTTGAAAGAGTCTGGAACCGCACCTACAAATGAAGCTGCATATGGAAAAAAATGAAGCCCTCTGTCAGAATATGTGCACTGCATGTCGCCAATACACGCTGGAGCTTGAAATAAAAAAAAGCTCTAGTTGATAATGAAAAGAAACGATTGCACATTGAGCCAGCAAAGTCATTGATGACAAAATGGAAGACTAAAGAAATCTTTCTTAAAGCCACAAAAAGCTCATCTGGCATATCAACATGTTGTGTTCAGTGGACAAAAAGACAAGTGAATATATGGGATTATTTGTATATAGATGATGTATTTGGGTGTTTATTTTACATATTTATTATGAAAAAATAGAAGGGTAATATGTTGGCAGCAATAAATGCCTAATTATTGACTTAATTATGATGTGAACATAGGCATGCACATGAAATAACTTAAGTACCAATAGTATTGGAGAACAAATTCTTATGACAATAAATATTGTACAAATATTCAAATTTTTGGTAAGTTTGTTAGTTTTTCAAATGATTGTTTTGTTACATATTATGGTCACAAGTTGCACCAGGAGCAGATTTTCATGTGTGTAAAATACATTTTTAGTCAGGGGACTTTGACCCCTGGAACCCCCTGATGAGGGGTGCTGCCCTTCAATACCCTGTTGGGGGAGTACCCCCAAACCCCTCTTTCACATTTTCAGTTGTTTTTTTTAAATGTCAAAATCATGTCTGTATTATTGTCATTCACTATCCATTTAATGTTTTCACAGAACCGTTCAGGATAGTGTCCCTTTGTTCTTTTATTGTCATTCACTATCCATTTAATGTTTTCACAGGACCGTTCAGGATAGTGGTCCCTTTGTTTTATCATGATCAGACATTATCTATCTAATGATGAACCCTAACAATATACATCTGTTAGAGGGACATAGATATACGGGATGAACTGGACTTGCAATTACTTGTTGGTATGAATGGTAATTTAATCCAGTCACCTGTATTGTGTGGAAAGAAACTAATATGAATGAAAGCAATCAGCAGTAATTTGAGGGACAGAAGTGACACAAACACCATCACATCCACCTTGTCTGACATTTGATGGGTGGGGGAATTCTACTGTGTGCAAGTCGATAGTTGGAGCTATTAAAAAACAACTCGCTGATTTCGTGTCTGGTGGACAGTACAGTGAAGCAGCCAATCCAAAGACAATGATGAGGACACAGTTAACGCAAGTGACCAATCTTTGCTGTGAACACCACTTTGGAGACCTTGATAGCAGTCAGAAGCATAGACCAAATGTCTCCTTGCACCACCACTCCTCCATTCAACTACTCAAGAGAAACAGTCTCAGAATGAAAGAGTGGTATGAGAGTATGACTCCCACAGAAAAAGAGTCATTGTGGAAGAGTGCATGCCATGGTGGAAAAGACTTGCATCTTAAACATGAAGAACACCAGAAATGTGTGTACAGTGAAATATTGGACCAAATGAATGAACCACCACCAAAGAAGGGAAAACAATCTAAATGACAATGATGAACTCTATGAAAGTGAAATAGATGAACTCAGTACAGTATGTCAATGGTTGCCTGTTCTAGACCAGCTTAAGGAAAATGATTATGTTATCGTTGCATACCAGGATGATTAGTACGCTGGATGTGTTCATGAAATTAAAAGCAACAATAATAATAATTTTATAGTTAAATTCATGGCACCATGTAGGAAAGCGAGAGTTTTTATATGGCCCACCAGAGACGATGTTTTTAAATGGCCCAGCAGAGACAATGTTTTTAAATGGCCCAGCAGAGACAATGTTTTTAAATGGTCCAGCAGAGACGATGTTTTTAAATGGCCCAGCAGAGACGATGTTTTTAAATGGCCCAGCAGAAATGTTTTTAAATGGCCCAGCAGAGACGATGTTTTTAAATGGCCCAGCAGAGACAATGTTTTTAAATGGCCCAGCAGAGACGATGTTCAGGAAGTTAATCCTGAATTTGTCATAGCGACTGGACTGATTCCAGAATGTCTAAATTCTGGACGTCGTTTGGCATTCTCAGAACATGGAAAATTTGATGAACTGTTTACAATGTATGCCAATGTTTTCTTCTGAATTAAATGACTTGTTAAGAAATATGTTGTACAGTATCTGAATTGTCTGGTAGAAGAAAAATAAATATTTTAACCCCTTATTTTCTTCCCTGCATTGAAATCTAGTGGACGTAGTTTAATTTACTGTAAATAAGTTTTATGGATATATCTTTTTTAGATCAAAAGTTAAAATGGAAATACTTGTTTTATTAAATGTGTTGGGATCGTGACTTGTATGAATTAAACATGCATTTAAAGAAGGCAAAAATTCACTGAAAAGACAATATTTGCCAAGATTCAAATACTTCTGAACTAATCAAAATATTTCAAAAACTAAAACTGTTCTGAAAAGGTCTGAATGGCTCTATAAGAAGCAATCATTAAAATGCAAATATGAAGACTTTGTAATTTTTACTGGGGCTGCTAATATATATTTATTTGTTCAATTTAAGGAGAAGCCTTAGTCATCACTTGGCATTTTTAAAAGTTAAAACATACTGTGGCAACAATATTATCTTTAACTAATTTTTTTACTTACCATGCATAAAGCTGTGATTTGTTTATCTGCCATTTATCTGTTAGCATGTACATCATTTATAGGAAGATTTGGCCGATATTTACCTAACTTTGAGTTTACAAAATACTAACTTAAAAAATATCTAACTTTGAGTTTACAAAATACTAACTTAAAAAATATCTAACTTTGAGTTTACAAAATACTAACTTAGTGATGAGATAGTTATGTATAAAAAATTCAGATTTATTACAATTTACAATGATCGTAAGTTTTGAATATTTATTTGCATATAGCATTGTGAATTTGGTAGTACAAGGAAATGTACATAATAATAATGGCAAGAGTTGCCACCCCTTAGTCATGGCTGTAATTGAGGTGCTCGATAAGGTTTAATTTTCAAAGAAACTCACATTGTACTGTAATTACTTTATTATAGTTTTGCCTTGCCACCCTAAATACTTGTAAAATGTTGATATAAAACAGCAACCTAGTTAAGTTTGTGTGTCTAAAATGTGACAATTCCAGTTTCGACCTATTAGACTGGAAAAGGATGATGTAGGGTGAATGATCGTCATATTTCGATCATTTCTGCTTATTCTATGAAAAACTTGGGCTACTTGCATCAAATTTTGCTTGCCCAATAATGTCTGGACAAGTTGGGCAATGAAATCAACAATTTTTGTTATGATTTTATTTGTTGTATTTTATTTGTTAAATTTCTTCCATGCTCAAGTACAATCTATATTTTCTTCCTTCAGTCATCTTTCTTCCATTGTCGAGGAGAGGACAAAGTGACCATACTTCTACACTTGCTGCTTCAGGTTATCCCATCATCAGAGCAGACAGTAATCTTTGCCGCCACTAAACATCATGTGGAATACTTACAAATGGTAGAGTATTTTTAAAGTCTGACAGTTTGCTTCTTTATTATTTATTCTACATTTAACTGGTTCAAATATTAAAATGTATTCACAAATACTCTGTGTCACAATTAGCTATTTGAATATCAGTTGTCATATTCCATTTTGTTTTTACAAATCAGAGCATACATGGTGTTAGTGTGCAAAATTGTTTAAAGCAGTGTTTAAAATAGAGATTTAGAACTTGGCATATGATTTAAGGTGACCTATAAGTGTGCAATGTCACTGTACAAGCAGTGTTTAAAACAGAATTAGAACTTGGCCTGTGATTTAAGGTGACCTGTTAGTGTGCAATGTCACTGTACATTGATTTAAGGTGACCTATAAGTGTGCAATGTCACTGTACAAGCAGTGTTTAAAACCGAATTAGAACTTGGCATATGATTTAAGGTGACCTGTTAGTGTGCAATGTCACTGTACATTGATTTAAGGTGACATGTTAGTGTGCAATGTCACTGTACATTGATTTAAGGTGACCTATAAGTGTGCAATGTCACTGTACAAGCAGTGTTTAAAATAGAGACTTAGAACTTGGCATATGATTTAAGGTGACTTGTAAGTATGCAATGTCACTGTACCAGCAGTGTTTAAAATGGAGATTTAGAACTTGGCATATGATTTAAGGTGACTTGTAAGTGTGCAATGTCACTGTACAAGCAGTGTTTAAAATAGAGATTAAGAACTTGGCATATGATTTAAGGTGACCTGTAAGAGAGAAGTGTCACTGTACATTGATTTAAGGTGACCTATAAGTGTGCAATGTCACTGTACCAGCAGTGTTTAAAACAGAATTAGAACTTAGCATATGATTTAAGATGTCCTGTAAGTGTGCATAAAAATTGGGATTTATCATCTGGAGGTGCAGTTTCATAAATGTATACTTTTTGACACATGGGCTGGATGGGGCTGTGGATAACTGAGAAAAGCTGGTAGATAACACTGCTTTATGGCAAGATATTTAGATATTTATGTGATGAAATAGGAAGGAATTTCACCAAAGAAGATAATGTGTGAACAGAATACATGTCTTTCTGTCCATTTTTAGATTCTACAGAAAGCAGAAATTTCCTCGACTTATATATACAGCTCTCTGGACCAGGCAGCAAGGAAGATCAACCTGGCAAAGTTTCAGCACAAGCGAGCCATGGTAATGATTGTCACAGACTTGGCAGCTAGAGGAATCGATATACCATTACTAGACAATGTCATTAACTTCCACTTTCCTGCTAAACCGAAACTCTTTCTTCACAGAGTGGGTATGTCATTTTTTTATAAGCTGTTTCATTTCATATTTGTTTTATATATTAGCCAGGTGTAGAATGTGCTTTACTGTTCTTTTTTTTATGACGCCAAGACTTTTTATGCCTATCAGCTTTATCATGCTTTGTACAGAGAATAATATCATTCATATATATATATATATATATATATATATATATATATATATATATATATATATATATATATATAAATATAAACTGACACGCAACAGTGCAAAACTAGAATCACTCTAGGCTAGAGTGATTCTAGTTTTGCACTGTTGCGTGTCAGCAGTTTTTTGCATTTATCTTAACCAATCCCTGACAAACATGATCCCTTGCTGGATCCAGTGCATTTGAAAGGACTGTTATATGCCATATAATTTGTATTCTTTATATATATATATATATATATATATATATATATATATATATATATATATATATATATATATATATATATATATATATATATATATATACAGCTGAAATATAGTAGTACTAATAAATGTAGTAATAAGAAATTATTAATACTAATAAATATAGTAATAATTTGAATAATAACAAATGCAGTAATAATAAATGTAGTAATATGTGAAAAAATAATAAATGTAGTAATAATAAAAAATGTAATAATACTAATATAAATAATAATAATATTTCTTGGGTATATAATATCACAGAAATTTCATACTGTTGATAAACTGGTTATAATTTTGATAAGACTGCAATGGGATGGTTAGATCTTTTCAGTTTGGCCAAACTCCTCACGAGTTTTCAATTGTAGTATTTAATATTGCTGTGTGTTTTGTGTTGGTCTACCTCAGGTTTGATTCAGTCTGTAGCATTTCAAAGGACTCGCCTTAATGTCCATTTGAGTTGCAGTGGTTGGTGACTTTCATGTCAATTTTGTGTCTTTTGTATGCAAAGATTTACTGATCGCTTGTTTTGATTTGATAGATCATTTTATAATCTATACCTTATTTAAAGTAAATGAGTTACTTGTGAAATTTAAATCAATGAATAAAGCAGTTTAAAGGTAATGCATTCACTAAACAAAAAAACTTGTGTGTCATTCTGCAGTGTATATCTTAAGGCATAATGCTATATGTTTTAAGACTGTTATACTCCTGCCATAAAGTATCATGTATTACACAATGAAGTTGTTTATCCATCTGTCTCCATGGTTTTATGAAGTTGTTTATCCATCTGTCTCCATGGTTTTATGAAGTTGTTGATCCATCTGTCTCCATGGTTTTATGAAGTTGTTGATCCATCTGTCTCCATGGTTTTATGAAGTTGTTTATCCATCTGTCTCCATGGTTTTATGAAGTTGTTTATCCATCTGTCTCCATGGTTTTATGAAGTTGTTTATCCATCTGTCTCCATGGTTTTATGAAGCTGTTTATCCATCTGTCTCCATGGTTTTATGAAGTTGTTGATCCATCTGTCTCCATGGTTTTATGAAGTTGTTTATCCATCTGTCTCCATGGTTTCATTAATCTGCAGCTTGTTACATGTCATCCATGATTTCACATCAGAAACGCACCTCTCTACTCCATGGATGGTAGCATCAACTTCAGTTGGGTGGCTAGATTTGTATATTTGGGTGTCATCAGCGTACAGTTGGTGAGACACTGGGTGATGATCTATGACACATGAGAGCGGCTGATTGTATAGAATGAAGAGACCAGGTCCAAGAACAGACCCCTATTGAGCACCACAACATAGATCAACTTTTCAGGAGTTTATTTCATTTGCAGATACAGTTTGTGTCCTGTTGACTAAGTATGACTTGAACCACAGTAACACTGTATTGTAATGCCAAATACATGCTGGAGACGGTAAAGAAAATATCATGGTCTATTGTGTCAAATGCTGCAGACAAATCAAGGAGGGTGGGGACTGTAATCTTTCCACTATCCAAAGCAGAGAGAATTTCACTAAATACTTTAAGAAGAGTAGTTTCAGTACTGTGGCAAGGGCGATATGCAGACTGTACATTGCTAAAAAGACTGCTTGAATTCAGATGAGATACGAGTTTGGCCAGAACTATTTTTTCTAAGATTTTTTATATGAATGAGAGATTTCAAAGTAGGTGGTAGTTCTTTAAATTGTTATGGTCGAGTGTTGGTTTCTTCAGCAGAGGCTTTTCAATGGCAATTTTGAAAAATGATGGGAATTCCCTAGATTAGAGAGAGGTATTAATAAATAACATCAATTAGTGAAGGCAATATTGGATCTAAGCACTCAAGCAGCAGTGATGTTGGAATTGGCTCAAGTTCACATGACTTTGGTGAATTCTTCATCATGATTGTCCGTACTAAATCTATAGAGACAGGTTCAAATGCAGCTGCTAATGGTTGTCAATGAAATTCTGTAACGCAGCTGTATAGTGATAACAAGTTGAAATTGTATTGTCAAGAGAATCTCTAATGGTTTGTACCTTGTCATGGAAGTAATTTGCAAACAGGTCCAGAAGGTCTGCTGGAGAGAAGGTAGTTGGAAGTGGTGTACATTTTTTCCTTGACATTAGTTTGTTAGTAATCACGAAGAGCTCTTTGCAGCTGGAACTCTCTGTGACCGTATAACTGCAGTGGGATAATTTGGCTAAATGGACTATGTTTGTGATGTTCTTCTTAGCGGCTTCATAGATTTGTTTATGAATAGTGAGTCTGATGGAAAGGCAAAGCCCCTTTGCTTTACGGTGATCTCTTTTAGCAGTGCGAAGCTGGTCCCCAACACTGCTATACCACAGAGAACTTTTTTGAATTGATACTCTGCACTTTGTGGCTGAGGAATGTTTTTCAAGCAATGAATTCAGGCAATTATCGAGTTGTTCTGCTGTAGGAGGTAAGCAAGTTGTTAGGTTTGCTTGGATGTCATGCATTAGTTTGGTTCTATTTATCATATGGAGGTTTCTCTTAGTAGCAAATAAAGGTGGAGGGTTAGGGACTGATACATCGAGATGGCATATAATGCAGAGGTGATCTAATGCAAGAATCCAGTCTAAAATGTGACCATGTTTATGGTTGGGTTGGTTAACTGACTGTTTAAGGTTGAAAACATGAATGAAATCTAGGAGTTTTGATATGTATGGTTTTCCAGGACAGTCAAAGTGAAAGTTGAAATTTCCAAGAATAATCAGGTTGCCACCTATCAAATTTTCCATACTCCAGGAGATTCAGAAATTGCTCCAAAAAAGAGATTGAGTCAGCCTGTTTATTCTACTAATAGGAGGGCAGTAGATGCAGAAAAATATAGACTGCCCTTTGTTCCAGCATGAGTGTTGTGGAGATCACTCCAGCAGATGGGATGGTATTTCACTGCATCCTACCAGACTGCATTCTTTCTGAAATAGACCTATATGATTTATGAGACAAATGACAAATCCTATCGAACAGTGTTTGTTTAAAAAACTCTATAGCTTTTGGATTTATCAAGTCAAATTGTAGGGTTACTTAATGCATGACCATGAAGGGGATATATCATTTCTGTAAAGATAAAGAAATTTATTTCTCGTAGTATGCCCTAAATTATGAGATATTGCAACATTTTAACAATTTTAGCATGACAGTGCTATTCCATTTATTTCAACATCATTGCTGGGGGTGTGTGTGTGCATTTTTTGGTATGGAAGAAAAAAAAAACTAAAAGTTGTGGAGAAAAAGAAGGGTTTAGACCCCACCTGCCTGAATTTATTGGATCAGCGTGTAACAGAATTGTAACCGAGTGGGTATTGGATCAAATGAATAATTCAAACACAATGCGTGAAAGATGAAAATGTATTAACTTAATAAGTAAAGAAAAAAATTTATGATGTAAAACTACAATGATTCTCACACACACTCAATATACACCTGATTCAATCACTCTATACTATCACACATTGATAATAAACCATTAGTATATATCTCTCTGACATACAGCTTAAGGAAACCTCAATTTCAAATAATAGTACACACTAAAATAATCATACAGTTTCACTTATAGACAAGGCTTGGGATTCAAGCAATCTCGTGGAATTCATCTAAGATTCAAAAATAATCTTATGTAAATACAAATATACCAATTTAAACAACAATTGGAATAAACATATGCTTCTTGACCCTTGTAGACTCGCACGATTCATCCACCGAAAAACCGCACAATTTCACCACGTTCCTTGGGTTGAGACACTCTTGTATCAGCTGTTCACACACTTCACGGATCCACTACATGTACAGTCAGGCATACATATACATGTACAGACAGCATACAGCATTCTTGCATTAGCTACGTCTACAGTCGTGGCTTCACCTCATGTACAGACATACGTACATACATATAGACATCTAAATAGCTCATTACATCACCTCGTAACCACGTAACATTGTACCCACCTTGTAACCACCTCATAACCTTGTAATCTTGTAAGCTACAATAAAACCAAATAATAACAATTTCTGGAAAATACTAATACATTAAACTCTATATAAAAAAAACTTGAAATTCACAGTTCACAATGTTTCAAATATGCGTTGTAATAAATGAATCATTACACTATATTGCAATACAAACTCAATTAACTTCACATATCAAATGAAATAAATTTAACACTCAACCCCTATGTCTTTTAGAAATACCATGTGAAAATACATGCTCTCTTCACTAGATCCAAATGATCACTGCCTCGATTATACCTTAATCTTGCTTAATTCATAGGGCAGTGAGTAATATTCACGGTAAAATACCCGTAATACCCGTACATATCGTGATAATGATGTCCGTAGCCGCAAGTAGTTTATGGCGGTGCGAGACATATGTTTGTTCCGTCGCTCATCTGGAAAAAACCACCTGTTCATTCCAGACAGCACTATAAGCGTGCACAACACAAATAATTAAATATTTCTGAGGCAAAACAAAAGGTTTTTTTTTCTTTCTAATTCTGTGACACATCCCTCATCAAATTTGTATGGTTTATGTAAATTTTATACATTTGCAAACAAGAATTTGGGTAATTTATTTAGTTGCAAACTCTACCAATACATTTGGGAATTAAGCCCATAAATTAGCAGTATTTTATGATCATAAAATTAATGTTTAGATTTAATAAATCATTCACCGATTCTTTCTCTCAGGTCGAGTTGCCCGAGCTGGACGCTGTGGAACAGCCTTTTCATTGGTTTCCCAGAATGAGGTTGCATACCTGCTTGACCTTCACCTTTTTCTGGGAAGGCCACTAAAGCCAGTCGCACCTGACCAGCAAGATGTCAAAGGTAAGGGAAGAGCAAATCAAAATATATATAAATTTCACCAACCATCAATTTTTTTTTTTTAAATTTAGGGGAAAAAAGGAGAAAATTCACAGTCTTATTTTTTTTAAAACTTAGTAAAATCTTGCATCAGTAAGATCAGGACTAGATAAAATTTTGAGTCTTTTGGATTTTTCACTTTACTGGAGTCTTTTGGATTTTTCACTTTGCTGGAGATCTCTTTCTACTGAAGAATGAGATAAGATCATAGTCTTCTCACACAGTATTAACTGTTTATGTGTTTTTTGCTAAACATCAACTGCCAGTTAATTTCAAAATAATTATATTTGGTAATTAGGATCTCATTGTATCAGTATGTTTTTCTTTTCTTTGTCAAGGCTTTTTTTTTTGTCTGTACAATGTTTGCGCTGTTTGAAAAGGGGGGGGGTCTTTGTTGCTCATTAAGTAGAGCATTGGAATTGTAACCCGATGATCACAAGTTAAGTACCTGCCCAATTAGGTCAGATTTTAGTTAAATACCTGCCTAATTAGGTCAATGTGAAATGGGTATAGCCTCCATTTCCTCTGCATTTTTCAGCCATGAGTGTGTTTAAACCAATAAATAAACTAATATAATGGAAAAAGGTCTATGTACTTAACAATGTGTTTAAACCAATAAATAAACTAATATAATGGAAAAAGGTCTATGTACTTAACAATGTGTTTAAACCAATAAATAAACTAATATAATGGAAAAAGGTCTATGTACTTAACAATGTGTTTAAACCAATAAATAAACTAATATAATGGAAAAAGGTCTATGTACTTAATACTTTAGAAGACATTGTATTCCATGGCAGAGTCAATGAACACTTTCACCTCTTACAGTAAGCAAGTGAATTCGATGGTAAAGTCAAATAAATACTCTCATGTCTTTCATTGAACAAGTGAATTCCATGGCAGTCCAATGAGTACTGTTATGAGAATGAGTTCCCCACCAGTAACAGTAAATTCACATTAGTGGTTTAAAAGTAGAGCTAGGTCATAATAAGTTGTTTATTTGATTCAGATTCTGATGGTTTGTATGGTGGAGTTCCACAGTCTGTCATAGATGATATGGAAGGAAAATTACGGATATGGATGGCAGAATCATCAGAACTTGTAAGTGTGCTATTATATAAATACCAACCATTACGCTTTTGGCATAATCATTACGCTTTTTTTCACTAATTTATGCATTACGCTTAAATGTATATGGATTACGCTTTTTCATTATATCCACCTCCCAAAAAATCAATTATTTGTTTTCTCATTATTATTAACATTCCACTAATCCCACAGATCATATTTTAGAAAAGACGGCTTTTATGTAACTACAATATAAGAGTACACTTGACCATGGACTTTCCTAACAGTATCATGTTCTATTTATAGCTAACCTGGTTCTACTGTTGACCTCAAATTCTATTTATAGCATCTGGATACTTAGTGAGGAGAGAGCAGACTAGTTTTCTAAATTATTCTTTATGTGTAGATTGCATGTTCTAAATCATATATCGTTCAGAAACAGTCTAAATATGTTTTAGCATTTAACAAATATATTTTATTGTAGTCTATGCATTTATGTGAGCAAAAATATTCCCTTTCAAAAATTTCCCAGATAAATTAGAAAAAGGCAACCAAAAAAACAAAACAAAAAAAAATATAACAGAATCCTCTAAATATTAAGACGTGACATCTATTTCCGGCCGTTTGGAAAGAATTTTAAAAGTTATCGCTAAAAGTCTTAAGATGGTTTCGAGTCAATGTGTGTAAAGCAAAAAGTGCTGCATATGAATACTTGAAACATTAAAGGATGTTAAAAGATGAGAGGGGCAAATAAATCATTGATTATTTAAATTTTAGCATGTTATATGTGGATTCCGCTTTTTCTGCCTGGATTCCGCTTTTTGACCACTTGGATTACGCCATTTCCTCGTCAGGCATTGGCATGTATGCTATTAGCATGACACATAAGCACATTGTCAGTTGATCCGAACTTCTAGCATGGTAAATAGGTATATTGAAAACATTGTCCCAGACTTCTAATACAGTTGATGAACACATTGTAGGTTAGGCACTGTTTTTTTTTTTTGTGGTAAATAAATACAATATTGCTTGGTCCATGGTTTTAAAGATGGTAAAAGACACATTCTGGTCATTGGCTCTTAGGATGGCAGAAAGTCACGTAGCATATTACATCACTTTTAGCAAGGTAAAAGATAACTTTTAGCTTGTTCCATGACTGGTAGCATGGTAAACACTCCTTGTAGCACATTCCATAACTTTAAGCATGGTAAAGGACACATTATAGCTTGTTCCATGACTTTAAGCATGGTAAAGGACACATTATAGCTTGTTCCATGACTTTAAGCATGGTAAAGGACACATTATAGCTTGTTCCATGACTTTAAGCATGGTAAAGGACACATTATAGCTTGTTCCATGACTTCTAGCATGGTAAAGAACACCTAATAGCTTGTTCCATGACTTTTAGCATGGTAAAAGACACCTAACAGCTTGTTCCATGACTTTAAGCATGGTAAAGAACACCTAATAGCTTGTTCCATGACTTTTAGCATGGTAAAGAACACCTAACAGCTTGTTCCATGACTTTAAGCATGGTAAAGGACACATTATAGCTTGTTCCATAACTTTAAGCATGGTAAAGGACACATTATAGCTTGTTCCATGACTTTAAGCATGGTAAAGGACACATTATAGCTTGTTCCATGACTTCTAGCATGGTAAAGGACATCTTATAGCTTGTTCCATGACTTTAAGCATGGTAAAGGACACATTATAGCTTGTTCCATGACTTCTAGCATGGTAAAGGACACATTATAGCTTGTTCCATGACTTCTAGCATGGTAAAGGACACATTATAGCTTGTTCCATGACTTCTAGCATGGTAAAGGACACATTATAGCTTGTTCCATGACTTCTAGCATGGTAAAGAACACCTAATAGCTTGTTCCATGACTTCTAGCATGGTAAAGGACACATTATAGCTTGTTCCATAACTTTAAGCATGGTAAAGGACACATTATAGCTTGTTCCATGACTTCTAGCATGGTAAAGGACACATTATAGCTTGTTCCATGACTTCTAGCATGGTAAAGAACACCTAATAGCTTGTTCCATGACTTCTAGCATGGTAAAGGACACATTATAGCTTGTTCCATAACTTTAAGCATGGTAAAGGACACATTATAGCTTGTTCCATGACTTCTAGCATGGTAAAGAACACCTTATAGCTTGTTCCATAACTTTAAGCATGGTAAAGAACACCTAACAGCTTGTTCCATGACTTTAAGCATGGTAAAGGACACATTATAGCTTGTTCCATGACTTTAAGCATGGTAAAGGACACATTATAGCTTGTTCATGACTTTAAGCATGGTAGAGGACACATTATAGCTTGTTCCATGACTTTAAGCATGGTAAAGGACACCTTATAGCTTGTTCCATGACTTCTAGCATGGTAAAGGACAAGTTATAGCTTGTTCCATGACTTTAAGCATGGTAAAGAACACCTAATAGCTTGTTCCATGACTTCTAGCATGGTAAAGGACATCTTCGTAGCTTGTTCCATGACTTTAAGCATGGTAAAGGACACCTTATAGCTTGTTCCATGACTTCTAGCATGGTAAAGGACACATTATAGCTTGTTCCATAACTTTAAGCATGGTAAAGGACACATTATAGCTTGTTCCATGACTTCTAGCATGGTAAAGGACACATTATAGCTTGTTCCATAACTTTAAGCATGGTAAAGAACACCTAACAGCTTGTTCCATGACTTTAAGCATGGTAAAGGACACATTATAGCTTGTTCCATGACTTTAAGCATGGTAAAGGACACATTATAGCTTGTTCATGACTTTAAGCATGGTAAAGGACACATTATAGCTTGTTCCATGACTTTAAGCATGGTAAAGGACACCTTATAGCTTGTTCCATGACTTCTAGCATGGTAAAGGACACCTTATAGCTTGTTCCATGACTTTAAGCATGGTAAAGAACACCTAATAGCTTGTTCCATGACTTCTAGCATGGTAAAGGACATCTTCGTAGCTTGTTCCATGACTTTAAGCATGGTAAAGGACACATTATAGCTTGTTCCATGACTTCTAGCATGGTAAAGGACACATTATAGCTTGTTCCATTACTTTAAGCATGGTAAAGGACACCTTATAGCTTGTTCCATAACTTTAAGCATGGTAAAGGACACATTATAGCTTGTTCCATGACTTTAAGCATGGTAAAGGACACATTATAGCTTGTTCCATGACTTTAAGCATGGTAAAGGACACATTATAGCTTGTTCCATGACTTTAAGCATGGTAAAGGACACCTTATAGCTTGTTCCATAACTTTAAGCATGGTAAAGGACACATTATAGCTTGTTCCATGACTTTAAGCATGGTAAAGGACACATTATAGCTTGTTCCATAACTTTAAGCATGGTAAAGGACACATTATAGCTTGTTCCATGACTTCTAGCATGGTAAAGGACACATTATAGCTTGTTCCATGACTTTAAGCATGGTAAAGGACACCTTATAGCTTGTTCCATGACTTCTAGCATGGTAAAGGACACATTATAGCTTGTTCCATGACTTTAAGCATGATAAAGGACACCTTATAGCTTGTTCCATAACTTTAAGCATGGTAAAGGACACATTATAGCTTGTTCCATAACTTTAAGCATGGTAAAGGACACCTTATAGCTTGTTCCATGACTTCTAGCATGGTAAAGGACACATTATAGCTTGTTCCATGACTTTAAGCATGGTAAAGGACACATTATAGCTTGTTCCATGACTTTAAGCATGGTAAAGGACACATTATAGCTTGTTCCATGACTTTAAGCATGGTAAAGGACACCTTATAGCTTGTTCCATAACTTTAAGCATGGTAAAGGACACATTATAGCTTGTTCCATGACTTTAAGCATGGTAAAGGACACATTATAGCTTGTTCCATGACTTTAAGCATGGTAAAGGACACATTATAGCTTGTTCATGACTTTAAGCATGGTAAAGGACACATTATAGCTTGTTCCATGACTTTAAGCATGGTAAAGGACACCTTATAGCTTGTTCCATGACTTCTAGCATGGTAAAGGACACCTTATAGCTTGTTCCATGACTTTAAGCATGGTAAAGAACACCTAATAGCTTGTTCCATGACTTCTAGCATGGTAAAGGACATCTTCGTAGCTTGTTCCATGACTTTAAGCATGGTAAAGGACACATTATAGCTTGTTCCATGACTTCTAGCATGGTAAAGGACACATTATAGCTTGTTCCATTACTTTAAGCATGGTAAAGGATACCTTATAGCTTGTTCCATAACTTTAAGCATGGTAAAGGACACATTATAGCTTGTTCCATGACTTTAAGCATGGTAAAGGACACATTATAGCTTGTTCCATGACTTTAAGCATGGTAAAGGACACATTATAGCTTGTTCCATGACTTTAAGCATGGTAAAGGACACCTTATAGCTTGTTCCATAACTTTAAGCATGGTAAAGGACACATTATAGCTTGTTCCATGACTTTAAGCATGGTAAAGGACACATTATAGCTTGTTCCATAACTTTAAGCATGGTAAAGGACACATTATAGCTTGTTCCATGACTTCTAGCATGGTAAAGGACACATTATAGCTTGTTCCATGACTTTAAGAATGGTAAAGGACACCTTATAGCTTGTTCCATGACTTCTAGCATGGTAAAGGACACATTATAGCTTGTTCCATGACTTTAAGCATGGTAAAGGACACCTTATAGCTTGTTCCATAACTTTAAGCATGGTAAAGGACACATTATAGCTTGTTCCATAACTTTAAGCATGGTAAAGGACACCTTATAGCTTGTTCCATGACTTCTAGCATGGTAAAGGACACATTATAGCTTGTTCCATGACTTTAAGCATGGTAAAGGACACATTATAGCTTGTTCCATGACTTAAAGCATGGTAAAGGACACATTATAGCTTGTTCCATGACTTTAAGCATGGTAAAGGACACCTTATAGCTTGTTCCATAACTTTAAGCATGGTAAAGGACACATTATAGCTTGTTCCATGACTTTAAGCATGGTAAAGGACACATTATAGCTTGTTCCATAACTTTAAGCATGGTAAAGGACACATTATAGCTTGTTCCATGATTTCTAGCATGGTAAAGGACACATTATAGCTTGTTCCATGACTTCTAGCATGGTAAAGAACACCTAATAGCTTGTTCCATGACTTTTAGCATGGTAAAGAACACCTAACAGCTTGTTCCATGACTTTAAGCATGGTAAAGGACACATTATAGCTTGTTCCATGACTTTAAGCATGGTAAAGGACACATTATAGCTTGTTCCATGACTTCTAGCATGGTAAAGGACACATTATAGCTTGTTCCATTACTTTAAGCATGGTAAAGGACACCTTATAGCTTGTTCCTTAACTTTAAGCATGGTAAAGGACACATTATAGCTTGTTCCATGACTTTAAGCATGGTAAAGGACACATTATAGCTTGTTCCATGACTTTAAGCATGGTAAAGGACACATTATAGCTTGTTCCATGACTTTAAGCATGGTAAAGGACACCTTATAGCTTGTTCCATAACTTTAAGCATGGTAAAGGACACATTATAGCTTGTTCCATGACTTTAAGCATGGTAAAGGACACATTATAGCTTGTTCCATAACTTTAAGCATGGTAAAGGACACATTATAGCTTGTTCCATGACTTCTAGCATGGTAAAGGACACATTATAGCTTGTTCCATGACTTTAAGCATGGTAAAGGACACCTTATAGCTTGTTGCATGACTTCTAGCATGGTAAAGGACACATTATAGCTTGTTCCATGACTTTAAGCATGATAAAGGACACCTTATAGCTTGTTCCATAACTTTAAGCATGGTAAAGGACACATTATAGCTTGTTCCATAACTTTAAGCATGGTAAAGGACACCTTATAGCTTGTTCCATGACTTCTAGCATGGTAAAGGACACATTATAGCTTGTTCCATGACTTTAAGCATGGTAAAGGACACATTATAGCTTGTTCCATGACTTTAAGCATGGTAAAGGACACAGTATAGCTTGTTCCATGACTTTAAGCATGGTAAAGGACACCTTATAGCTTGTTCCATAACTTTAAGCATGGTAAAGGACACATTATAGCTTGTTCCATGACTTTAAGCATGGTAAAGGACACATTATAGCTTGTTCCATGACTTTAAGCATGGTAAAGGACACATTATAGCTTGTTCATGACTTTAAGCATGGTAAAGGACACATTATAGCTTGTTCCATGACTTTAAGCATGGTAAAGGACACCTTATAGCTTGTTCCATGACTTCTAGCATGGTAAAGGACACCTTATAGCTTGTTCCATGACTTTAAGCATGGTAAAGAACACCTAATAGCTTGTTCCATGACTTCTAGCATGGTAAAAGACATCTTCGTAGCTTGTTCCATGACTTTAAGCATGGTAAAGGACACATTATAGCTTGTTCCATGACTTCTAGCATGGTAAAGGACACATTATAGCTTGTTCCATTACTTTAAGCATGGTAAAGGACACCTTATAGCTTGTTCCATAACTTTAAGCATGGTAAAGGACACATTATAGCTTGTTCCATGACTTTAAGCATGGTAAAGGACACATTATAGCTTGTTCCATGACTTTAAGCATGGTAAAGGACACATTATAGCTTGTTCCATGACTTTAAGCATGGTAAAGGACACCTTATAGCTTGTTCCATAACTTTAAGCATGGTAAAGGACACATTATAGCTTGTTCCATGACTTTAAGCATGGTAAAGGACACATTATAGCTTGTTCCATAACTTTAAGCATGGTAAAGGACACATTATAGCTTGTTCCATGACTTCTAGCATGGTAAAGGACACATTATAGCTTGTTCCATGACTTTAAGCATGGTAAAGGACACCTTATAGCTTGTTCCATGACTTCTAGCATGGTAAAGGACACATTATAGCTTGTTCCATGACTTTAAGCATGGTAAAGGACACCTTATAGCTTGTTCCATAACTTTAAGCATGGTAAAGGACACATTATAGCTTGTTCCATAACTTTAAGCATGGTAAAGGACACCTTATAGCTTGTTCCATGACTTCTAGCATGGTAAAGGACACATTATAGCTTGTTCCATGACTTTAAGCATGGTAAAGGACACATTATAGCTTGTTCCATGACTTAAAGCATGGTAAAGGACACATTATAGCTTGTTCCATGACTTTAAGCATGGTAAAGGACACCTTATAGCTTGTTCCATAACTTTAAGCATGGTAAAGGACACATTATAGCTTGTTCCATGACTTTAAGCATGGTAAAGGACACATTATAGCTTGTTCCATAACTTTAAGCATGGTAAAGGACACATTATAGCTTGTTCCATGATTTCTAGCATGGTAAAGGACACATTATAGCTTGTTCCATGACTTCTAGCATGGTAAAGAACACCTAATAGCTTGTTCCATGACTTTTAGCATGGTAAAGAACACCTAACAGCTTGTTCCATGACTTTAAGCATGGTAAAGGACACATTATAGCTTGTTCCATGACTTTAAGCATGGTAAAGGACACATTATAGCTTGTTCCATGACTTTAAGCATGGTAAAGGACACATTATAGCTTGTTCCATGACTTCTAGCATGGTAAAGGACACATTATAGCTTGTTCCATGACTTTAAGCATGGTAAAGGACACATTATAGCTTGTTCCATGACTTTAAGCATGGTAAAGGACACATTATAGCTTGTTCCATGACTTTAAGCATGGTAAAGGACACATTATAGCTTGTTCCATAACTTTAAGCATGGTAAAGGACACATTATAGCTTGTTCCATGACTTTAAGCATGGTAAAGGACACATTATAGCTTGTTCCATGACTTTAAGCATGGTAAAGGACACATTATAGCTTGTTCCATGACTTTAAGCATGGTAAAGGACACATTATAGCTTGTTCCATGACTTTAAGCATGGTAAAGGACACCTTATAGCTTGTTCCATAACTTTTAGCATGGTAAAGGACACATTATAGCTTGTTCCATGACTTTAAGCATGGTAAAGGACACCTTATAGCTTGTTCCATAACTTTAAGCATGGTAAAGGACACATTATAGCTTGTTCCATAACTTTAAGCATGCTAAAGGACACATTATAGCTTGTTCCATAACTTTAAGCATGGTAAAGGACACCTTATAGCTTGTTCCATAACTTTAAGCATGGTAAAGGACACATTATAGCTTGTTCCATAACTTTAAGCATGGTAAAGGACACATTATAGCTTGTTCCATGACTTCTAGCATGGTAAAGAACACCTAATAGCTTGTTCCATGACTTTTAGCATGGTAAAGAACACCTAACAGCTTGTTCCATGACTTTAAGCATGGTAAAGGACACATTATAGCTTGTTCCATGACTTTAAGCATGGTAAAGGACACATTATAGCTTGTTCCATGACTTTAAGCATGGTGAAGGACACATTATAGCTTGTTCCATAACTTTAAGCATGGTAAAGGACACATTATAGCTTGTTCCATGACTTCTAGCATGGTAAAGGACACATTATAGCTTGTTCCATGACTTTAAGCATGGTAAAGGACACCTTATAGCTTGTTCCATGACTTCTAGCATGGTAAAGGACACATTATAGCTTGTTCCATGACTTTAAGCATGGTAAAGGACACATTATAGCTTGTTCCATGACTTTATGCATGGTAAAGGACACATTATTGCTTGTTCCATGACTTTAAGCATGGTAAAGGACACATTATAGCTTGTTCCATGACTTTAAGCATGGTAAAGGACACATTATAGCTTGTTCCATGACTTTAAGCATGGTAAAGGACACATTATAGCTTGTTCCATGACTTTAAGCATGGTAAAGGACACATTATAGCTTGTTCCATGACTTCTAGCATGGTAAAGAACACCTAATAGCTTGTTCCATGACTTTTAGCATGGTAAAGGACACATTATAGCTTGTTCCATGACTTTAAGCATGGTAAAGGACACATTATAGCTTGTTCCATGACTTTAAGCATGGTAAAGGACACATTATAGCTTGTTCCATGACTTCTAGCATGGTAAAGAACACCTAATAGCTTGTTCCATGACTTTAAGCATGGTAAAAGACACATTATAGCTTGTTCCATAACTTTAAGCATGATAAAGGACACCTTATAGCTTGTTCCATAACTTTAAGCATGGTAAAGGACACATTATAGCTTGTTCCATGACTTTAAGCATGGTAAAGGACACATTATAGCTTGTTCCATAACTTTAAGCATGGTAAAGGACACATTATAGCTTGTTCCATGACTTCTAGCATGGTAAAGGACACATTATAGCTTGTTCCATGACTTTAAGCATGGTAAAGGACACATTATAGCTTGTTCCATGACTTTAAGCATGGTAAAGGACACCTTATAGCTTGTTCCATGACTTTAAGCATGGTAAAGAACACATTATAGCTTGTTCCATGACTTTAAGCATGGTAAAGGACACATTATAGCTTGTTCCATGACTTCTAGCATGGTTAAGGACATCTTATAGCTTGTTCCATAACTTCTAGCATGGTAAAGGACACCTTATAGCTTGTCCCATAACTTTAAGCATGGTAAAGGACACATTATAGCTTGTTCCATGACTTTAAGCATGGTAAAGGACACATTATAGCTTGTTCCATGACTTCTAGCATGGTAAAGGACACATTATAGCTTGTTCCTTGACTTCTAGCATGGTAAAGGACACATTATAGCTTGTTCCATAACTTTAAGCATGGTAAAGGACACCTTATAGCTTGTTCCATAACTTTAAGCATGGTAAAGGACACATTATAGCTTGTTCCATGACTTTAAGCATGGTAAAGGACACATTATATCTTGTTCCATAACTTTAAGCATGGTAAAGGACACATTATAGCTTGTTCCATGACTTCTAGCATGGTAAAGGACACATTATAGCTTGTTCCATGACTTTAAGCATGGTAAAGGACACATTATAGCTTGTTCCATGACTTTAAGCATGGTAAAGGACACCTTATAGCTTCTTCCATGACTTTAAGCATGGTAAAGGACACATTATAGCTTGTTCCATGACTTCTAGCATGGTAAAGGACACATTATAGCTTGTTCCATAACTTTAAGCATGGTAAAGGACACCTTATAGCTTGTTCCATAACTTTAAGCATGGTAAAGGACACATTATAGCTTGTTCCATGACTTTAAGCATGGTAAAGGACACATTATAGCTTGTTCCATAACTTTAAGCATGGTAAAGGGCACCTTATAGCTTGTTCCATAACTTTAAGCATGGTAAAGGACACATTATAGCTTCTTCCATGACTTTAAGCATGGTAAAGGACACATTATAGCTTGTTCCATGACTTCTAGCATGGTAGAGGACACATTATAGCTTGTTCCATGACTTTAAGCATGGTAAAGGACACATTATAGCTTGTTCCATGACTTTAAGCATGGTAAAGGACACATTATAGCTTGTTCCATAACTTTAAGCATAGTAAAGGACACAGTATAGCTTGTTCCATGACTTTAAGCATGGTAAAGGACACATTATAGCTTGTTCCATGACTTCTAGCATGGTAAAGGACACATTATAGCTTGTTCCATGACTTTAAGCATGGTAAAGGACACATTATAGCTTGTTCCATGACTTTAAGCATGGTAAAGGACACATTATAGCTTGTTCCATGACTTTAAGCATGGTAAAGGACACATTATAGCTTGTTCCATAACTTTAAGCATGGTAAAGGACACATTATAGCTTGTTCCATGATTTCTAGCATGGTAAAGGACACATTATAGCTTGTTCCATGACTTCTAGCATGGTAAAGAACACCTAATAGCTTGTTCCATGACTTTTAGCATGGTAAAGAACACCTAACAGCTTGTTCCATGACTTTAAGCATGGTAAAGGACACATTATAGCTTGTTCCATGACTTTAAGCATGGTAAAGGACACATTATAGCTTGTTCCATGACTTTAAGCATGGTAAAGGACACATTATAGCTTGTTCCATGACTTCTAGCATGGTAAAGGACACATTATAGCTTGTTCCATAACTTTAAGCATGGTAAAGGACACATTATAGCTTGTTCCATGACTTTAAGCATGGTAAAGGACACATTATAGCTTGTTCCATGACTTTAAGCATGGTAAAGGACACATTATAGCTTGTTCCATGACTTTAAGCATGGTAAAGGACACATTATAGCTTGTTCCATAACTTTAAGCATGGTAAAGGACACATTATAGCTTGTTGCATAACTTTAAGCATGGTAAAGGACACATTATAGCTTGTTCCATGACTTTAAGCATGGTAAAGGACACATTATAGCTTGTTCCATGACTTTAAGCATGGTAAAGGACACATTATAGCTTGTTCCATGACTTTAAGCATGGTAAAGGACACCTTATAGCTTGTTCCATAACTTTTAGCATGGTAAAGGACACATTATAGCTTGTTCCATAACTTTAAGCATGGTAAAGGACACATTATAGCTTGTTCCATGACTTTAAGCATGGTAAAGGACACCTTATAGCTTGTTCCATAACTTTAAGCATGGTAAAGGACACATTATAGCTTGTTCCATAACTTTAAGCATGGTAAAGGACACAATATAGCTTGTTCCATAACTTTAAGCATGGTAAAGGACACCTTATAGCTTGTTCCATAACTTTAAGCATGGTAAAGGACACATTATAGCTTGTTCCATAACTTTAAGCATGGTAAAGGACACATTATAGCTTGTTCCATGACTTCTAGCATGGTAAAGAACACCTAATAGCTTGTTCCATGACTTTTAGCATGGTAAAGAACACCTAACAGCTTGTTCCATGACTTTAAGCATGGTAAAGGACACATTATAGCTTGTTCCATGACTTTAAGCATGGTAAAGGACACATTATAGCTTGTTCCATGACTTTAAGCATGGTAAAGGACACATTATAGCTTGTTCCATGACTTTAAGCATGGTAAAGGACACATTATAGCTTGTTCCATGACTTTAAGCATGGTAAAGGACACATTATAGCTTGTTCCATGACTTTAAGCATGGTAAAGGACACATTATAGCTTGTTCCATGACTTTAAGCATGGTAAAGGACACATTATAGCTTGTTCCATGACTTTAAGCATGGTAAAGGACACATTATAGCTTGTTCCATGACTTCTAGCATGGTAAAGAACACCTAATAGCTTGTTCCATGACTTTTAGCATGGTAAAGGACACATTATATCTTGTTCCATGACTTTAAGCATGGTAAAGGACACATTATAGCTTGTTCCATGACTTTAAGCATGGTAAAGGACACATTATAGCTTGTTCCATGACTTCTAGCATGGTAAAGAACACCTAATAGCTTGTTCCATGACTTTAAGCATGGTAAAAGACACATTATAGCTTGTTCCATAACTTTAAGCATGGTAAAGGACACCTTATAGCTTGTTCCATAACTTTAAGCATGGTAAAGGACACATTATAGCTTGTTCCATGACTTTAAGCATGGTAAAGGACACATTATAGCTTGTTCCATAACTTTAAGCATGGTAAAGGACACATTATAGCTTGTTCCATGACTTCTAGCATGGTAAAGGACACATTATAGCTTGTTCCATGACTTTAAGCATGGTAAAGGACACATTATAGCTTGTTCCATGAATTTAAGCATGGTAAAGGACACCTTATAGCTTGTTCCATGACTTTAAGCATGGTAAAGAACACATTATAGCTTGTTCCATGACTTTAAGCATGGTAAAGGACACATTATAGCTTGTTCCATGACTTCTAGCATGGTAAAGGACATCTTATAGCTTGTTCCATAACTTCTAGCATGGTAAAGGACACCTTATAGCTTGTTCCATAACTTTAAGCATGGTAAAGGACACATTATAGCTTGTTCCATGACTTTAAGCATGGTAAAGGACACATTATAGCTTGTTCCATGACTTCTAGCATGGTAAAGGACACATTATAGCTTGTTCCATGACTTCTAGCATGGTAAAGGACACATTATAGCTTGTTCCATGACTTTAAGCATGGTAAAGGACACCTTATAGCTTGTTCCATAACTTTAAGCATGGTAAAGGACACATTATAGCTTGTTCCATGACTTTAAGCATGGTAAAGGACACATTATAGCTTGTTCCATAACTTTAAGCATGGTAAAGGACACATTATAGCTTGTTCCATGACTTCTAGCATGGTAAAGGACACATTATAGCTTGTTCCATGACTTTAAGCATGGTAAAGGACACATTATAGCTTGTTCCATGACTTTAAGCATGGTAAAGGACACCTTATAGCTTGTTCCATGACTTTAAGCATGGTAAAGGACACATTATAGCTTGTTCCATGACTTCTAGCATGGTAAAGGACACATTATAGCTTGTTCCATAACTTTAAGCATGGTAAAGGACACCTTATAGCTTGTTCCATAACTTTAAGCATGGTAAAGGACACATTATAGCTTGTTCCATGACTTTAAGCATGGTAAAGGACACATTATAGCTTGTTCCATAACTTTAAGCATGGTAAAGGACACCTTATAGCTTGTTCCATAACTTTAAGCATGGTAAAGGACACATTATAGCTTGTTCCATGACTTTAAGCATGGTAAAGGACACATTATAGCTTGTTCCATAACTTTAAGCATGGTAAAGGACACATTATAGCTTGTTCCATGACTTCTAGCATGGTAAAGGACACATTATAGCTTGTTCCATGACTTTAAGCATGGTAAAGGACACATTATAGCTTGTTCCATGACTTTAAGCATGGTAAAGGAAACATTATAGCTTGTTCCATGACTTTAAGCATGGTTAAGGACACATTATAGCTTGTTCCATGACTTTAAGCATGGTAAAGGACACATTATAGCTTGTTCCATGACTTCTAGCATGGTAAAGGACACATTATAGCTTGTTCCATGACTTTAAGCATGGTAAAGGACACATTATAGCTTGTTCCATGACTTTAAGCATGGTAAAGGACACATTATAGCTTGTTCCATGACTTTAAGCATGGTAAAGGACACATTATAGCTTGTTCCATGACTTTAAGCATATTAAAGGACACATTATAGCTTGTTCCATGACTTTAAGCATGGTAAAGGACACATTATAGCTTGTTCCATGACTTCTAGCATGGTAAAGGACACATTATAGCTTGTTCCATAACTTTAAGCATGGTAAAGGACACCTTATAGCTTGTTCCATAACTTTAAGCATGGTAAAGGACACATTATAGCTTGTTCCATGACTTTAAGCATGGTAAAGGACACATTATAGCTTGTTCCATAACTTTAAGCATGGTAAAGGACACATTATAGCTTGTTCCATGACTTTAAGCATGGTAAAGGACACATTATAGCTTGTTCCATGACTTCTAGCATGGTAAAGGACACATTATAGCTTGTTCCATAACTTTAAGCATGGTAAAGGACACCTTATAGCTTGTTCCATAACTTTAAGCATGGTAAAGGACACATTATAGCTTGTTCCATAACTTTAAGCATGGTAAAGGACACCTTATAGCTTGTTCCATAACTTTAAGCATGGTAAAGGACACATTATAGCTTGTTCCATGACTTTAAGCATGGTAAAGGACACATTATAGCTTGTTCCATAACTTTAAGCATGGTAAAGGACACATTATAGCTTGTTCCATGACTTCTAGCATGGTAAAGGACACATTATAGCTTGTTCCATGACTTTAAGCATGGTAAAGGACACATTATAGCTTGTTCCATGACTTTAAGCATGGTAAAGGACACATTATAGCTTGTTCCATGACTTTAAGCATGGTAAAGGACACATTATAGCTTGTTCCATGACTTTAAGCATGGTAAAGGACACATTATAGCTTGTTCCATGACTTTAAGCATGGTAAAGGACACATTATAGCTTGTTCCATGACTTTTAGCATGGTAAAGGACACATTATAGCTTGTTCCATGACTTCTAGCATGGTAAAGGACACCTTATAGCTTGTTCCATGACTTTTAGCATGGTAAAGAACACTTCGTAGCTTGTTTCAAAGCTTTTAGCATGGTAAAGAACACCTAATAGCTTGTTCCATGACTTTTAGCATGGTAAAGGACACCTTATAGCTTGTTCCATGACTTTTAGCATGGTAAAGAACACTTCGTAGCTTGTTTCAAAGCTTTTAGCATGGTAAAGAACACCTTATAGCTTGTTCCATGACTTTGATTGCTAAGAAAGAAAGGAAGCTATCTTTTTTTCACTATTTCCATCCACATCTTTGAATTTCCCTTTTAAAAATAGGCACTCAGGAGTAAATGCATGTGATATAAGAAATTAATCAGGCTATGTGCATGTCTTGTGTCATAGATTCATGTATACACTTGATACAATTTCATTTTTAAATCTGAATGGTACATGTTGCAATCTCACCATTAGGTCAGCCTTTATCAGTTACTGTGGCATGTCTATTGGCAAGACATTTGATTTAGAATGACATGTCAGTTGTGTAGGTGTCAAAGAACACGAAAGCAGAAAATAAACCAACTAGTTTATATTCACCTTGGTTTTAGAATTAAAATATGATTTCTTGTGATTTGGCCTTAGGATAAAGCAGCACTGGACATCTGGGTCTGTGGAATTAATAATTGCTGTTTATCCTGCTATTTGAGATATTGTTATGTTGTTTACCTCACTATTTGAAACGCTATTGACTTATTTGCCCAGCTATTTGAGATACTATTGACTTATTGACTTACTGTTTGAGATACTATTGACTTATTTACCCTACTATTTGAGATACTATTGACTTATTTACCCTACTATTTGAGATACTATTGACTTATTTACCCTACTATTTGAGATACTATTAACTTATCTACCCTACTATTTGAGATACTATTCACTTTTTTACCCTACTATTTGAGATACTATAAAATTATTTAAGCTACAATTTAAGATACTGTTATGTACCATACTATTGAGATACTATTTATAGAATTTTTCTTTTCTTTTTTTACCTTGGGGTTCTTTATCAAAATCGCAGCTACAGAAGATTTCTGATGAATTTAATCTTCATAATAATATACAACACTTGCAAGGTATCAGTTCTAAATGTTTTCTTGTACACTTTTTGACCGCTCCAGTGGCCTAGTGGTTAGAGGTCAAGGGTTCAAACCCCATCTGAGTCATATCAATGTCTTACAAAAATAGTACTAACAGCTACCTCACTTGATTTTCAGTATTAAGAAGTTAGGACTGGTTGGCCTGGTGTCCGGATAATGTGACTGGGTGGACATCAGGCTACATGTCTGCTGCATGATACCCCAGTGCTAGACATCATTATAAACTGCCACACTGCAGACATCGTAGTGATATTACTGATATTTTTAAAGCTATATTTTATAAAATCCTAATTTTAATACACTTTTTGAAAAAGAAATTGTTGAAGCATTCTTGATGACTTTTTGAAAAAGGACATTAATTATTCTTCTAAACTTTTTGAAAAAGAAATTGTTAAAGTATTCTTGTAGACCAATTTAAAATAGTACATAAATTGTTAAAGTATTATTGTAGACCTTTTGAAAAAGTACATAAATTGTTAAATTATTCTAGTAGACCTTTTGAAAAAAGTACATAAATTGTTAGATTATTCTTGTAGACCTTTTGAAAAAGTACATAAATTGTTAAATTATACTTGTAGACCTTTAGAAAAAGTATATAAATTGTTAAATTATTCTTGTAGACCATTTGAAAAGTACATAAATTGTTAAAGAATTCTTGTAGACTTTTTAAAAAAGTACATAAATTGTTAATTTATTCTTGTAAACTTTTTTTAAAAAGTACATAAATTGTTAAATTATTCTTGTAGACCTTTTTGAAAAAGTAAATAAATTGTTAAAGTTTTCTTGTAGACCTTTTTAAAAAAAGTACATTAATTGTTAAAGTATTCTTGTAGACCTTTTGAAAAAGTACATAATTTGGTAATGTATTCTTATATTCCTTTTTGAAAAATTACATAAATTGTTGGAAGTATTTATGTAGACTTTTTAAAAAAATACATAAATTGTTAAAGTATTCTTGTAGACCTTTTGAAAAAGTACATAAATTTTAAATTATTCTTCTAGACATTTTGTAAAGGACATTAAATTTAAAGATTCTTGAAGACTTTTTGAAATGTTCATCAATTTTAAAGATACTCTTGTACACATTTTGGAAAATTTGTTTCACAATTTACTTGTTTTTCTCATTTAGCAAACCATGCAGAAGGTATGTGAGAATGCCATGAAGCAGTATCTCAAATCACGTCCAGCATCAGCACTAGAATCAATCAAGAGAGCAAAACAGATGGACAAAACTGGGGCTCACCTTGGAGTACATCCCATCTTTCGTAAGTGTTTTTATACATGATATTGAATTTTGAGAGTCATGATTGTTACATGATTTCTAAATTTTTAGAGTCCTGATCAATAAAAGATTATTATAATTCAGAAACTGTGACACTTGTTTTGGGGGACAATCAAAGTGCAAGAAGGTCCCTGAGTGGCTAAGTGGTCTAAAGCGCTCTCTGTTACGAATCACTGCCATCTCACCTGTCTGCGTGGGTTTGAGCCTCAGATTCAGCCAATGTTGGTATGTGAGAAAGATTGCCAATAGCTTCTTGTGAGAAGGTGGTTCTTTCCGGAGGATTTCCCGGGTTCTTCGTCCACTATTAATACTGGCCACCATGTATAGCCTATCATATACTGAAAAATGGTGTTAGACCCTACAACAACAAAGAGCAAGATTCTAAGTATCTCATGACTTGCTGATTAACGTTAATAAGAATTGAAGTAGAAAAAACTATTGTGTGTCATATGCACTTATAAGATGGGTCCAGCTGCACACAATATAAACCCTGATCTGCCATTGCAAAATGCACCAGCAGATTGGGATCAATGTTGTTTTGTTTTACTAATTAATCCAGACAAAGTGCATAGACCCAGATATGCCATGAAGACAGGTCTGGGTCAATGCAGTATTTCATTAATATGACTCATAAATGAGTAAATAATTTATCAGAAACTATTCTTTTCATTATTTACAATTACTTAACAGCATTTCATGTTGGGGATAATTTTTTTGTAATTCTTTTGGCATTTGTCCATGTGTTCTCAGCTTGTTGCCAGGTAAGACAAATACACCACTACATCTAATTGTAAAAAATAAAATCATTCTATTGATCATGATTATATGTGATAGTTGCCTGCTTAGTAAATGAAAACCTTATTTCCTACCTAAATCAAATCTTAAATCAAGCCATCAACACAGTCAACTATGCTTGTTGTCTGCATAGTAAATAAAAACCTTATTAAATCAGATCTTAAACCAAGCCATCAACACAGTCAACTATGCTTGTTGTCTGCATAGTAAATAAAAACCTTTTTAAATCAGATCTTAAATCGAGCCATCAACACAGTCAATATAGACTAATCCAAGTCAACATCAGTCCTTGTACAAAGCAAGCTGCTGATTTGTAATGGTTACCAAAGCTAATGAAAGATTACGGGATACAAATCTTAGAAATTAAACTGCATGCATTTTTTCATAATCAGATTGAAAATGAACTACATGTGGAAAACAAATTCTGATTGTTGTAGGTAATTTTGACAATGAAGATGAGGTAGAGAGATTGAAACTTTTGAATTCCCTGAAGTCTTATAAAGGTAGTACGGTAAGTAAAGCAGCTAAATTTATATTGAAGTGTATAATAAATAATAATAATAAATAAATAATAAATAAATAATAATAAATAAATAATAATAAATTTATATTGAAGTGTATAATAAAATTGCTATCAAAAATATGAAAGATGAGGAGGAGAAAAAGCTGTTTGATGATATCGATAATAATTTTTATATGTGTAATACTACTACATGTACTACTACTAATAAAGTTTATTATTTTATGTGACAAATATGAATTCATTTATTTTCGATGTTCTGTAAGATTATGTTTATTGAGGGAACTATATATTATTGCTTGGTTTTGGAAAAATATGAACAAGTTTTTCAGAGTAATACTGCACAACATTGGGAGTGTAGTATTAGTCCTCATATTTTCCCATACTAATGCAGTAACCTATTTATTATATACTCATTTTCTTTTCAACCTATGGCTTAGTAATATGAAGAATACACTACTAGAAACAGAGTAATTGAATTTATGCTGTATTCCAAAATAAATACACAGCTGTAGATTTATCAATGCAAGTAACACTATTAATGCACACATAGTGACCCAGTGACCTTTGAAATTTGTCGTGTGCATAATATTAGTTTTAAAAAGAAATTCTTGTTTTGATCTACTTAAAATTGAAATTTAGCTTCATATCGTGAATGAATGAAAATTGAAAGAACTTTTCCAGTTAGTCTGGGATGGATTTTGATTTTCTGGTGATTGAACTCGTATTGCTTTTCTGCCTGTGATAGATAGACTGGATGTATTACCCCAGTCAGTTCTGTAAAATGTATAAATGATTTGAGCTGTGGACTATCATTGAATCAAAAGTGAAATTATCAAAAAGACACTATGGAATATCAAATTCATTTTGTTTTGAGTGCAGAAAAAAAAGTGATTACATCTGGAAATGTAATCAAAATTTCAGTACAATTTCATGGTGTATCAGGCTTTGGAACAAAAGACATGGGTCATGTCATTCACATTTGCAAAACTAAGAACGTACATTTTGAGGAAATTCTGGATGCATAAATGTAAGTATATTTGTTGCCATTCTTTTCAACAGCTAAAGAAGACATACTGATGTTCTGTCACTTGCATTCTGTCTGTCAGAAGGAACCAGCTCTGACCTGTATGTCTTATACAGCTAGCCTAACATTGTAGAAAAATAGTTAAAAGGGGACAGTCCATTTAGTTAGCAGAAATAATACCTTTTCATTGTCTTGGCATATTGGCTCAGATGCTCTAATAGCTTCATACCAAATTATTTAGTTGCATTTTTTTCTTAAATTTAGTGTTTTGTCTGAGTTATAAAATAGTACATCTCTCTCTGATAGATATGCAGTTATAGCAGTTGGCCTCAATATGCTCTTCTCTGCTATTTTCATAAACCCTGGTGATAGTCTGAACCATTCTATTTGCGAAAAGTTAAAAATATTTATCCTAAATAATAGTTTAAATGATCAGAATGGTATTTTCAATAAAATTTTGTTTATGACTCTGAAATTTTCCATATTGTTAACTTTATCATCTTTGCTTTCAGTTTGTTTAGTTTATTAAAACAAATCTTATCAGCCAGAAGCATTAAAACAAATCTTATCAGCCAGAAGCATTAAAACAAATCTTATCAGCCAGAAGCATTAAAACAAATCTTATCAGCCAGAAGCATTAAAACAAATCTTATCAGCCAGAAGCATTAAAACAAATCTTATCAGCCAGAAGCATTAAAACAAATCTTATCAGCCAGAAGCTAAAGCATCTACTGTATGAGTGTACATGGTTTGTTTACAGAGTAGTTCCTAATAAAGAATACTATTTTAGACCATGCAGTAGGAAGCTATGTAATAGGGAAAACTACTGCCTGATTCTGACAATGTAAAGTTAAGCTAGACAAAAATGAGCATATAATAATGCAGTTTGTATAATTGATTTTGATTCAGTAGGTTTTTATACTGTTTTATTTTATACATGTATTTGTACATGTACATGTTTATTTTTTTAAAAATTGTTCTTCGTTTGTTTTTTTAACTACACCACTCCCTCAATAACTTGTGTCTGAATAACCTATGAACTTGCTTAGGGCACCTGGATCCCATTTTTTAAATAGAAGTTGCAATAAAATTGACCCCCACCCCCAATTTATTAATGGGAAGAAAATTTTATCAATTTTGGTAATTGAAACTTTTAAAATGTTGCTCATTTACTCATTGAAAACTGCGTTCACCTGGAAATGTTAATCTGTTAATCAACTTTATGAAATTCTCAAATTTTAATTAGAAATTATGTATTTTGTTAAATATCCTTTCCAAACTACCTTCATTGTTAAAGCTATGTGAAAATTCCAATTCACACACACACGACATTCTCAACACACTGTAAATAGTAATATGCAATGAAATTTAAATCAGTGACAGTCAGTTACTGGTGGCAATACTTTAGTAAATAAATACTAATTAAATAAGTTTTATCAAATGAAATTCATAGTTCTAACTTTTAATTTGGTTTCAGTGTAATCAATATAAATGCACAATGCTGTTTTGCATTCAAGTGTGAAAAACATTAATCTAGCATTACAGCTATGTCTGTCTCTATGACAACCTCACTGTGTGCAGACTATATCTGATTTCTGACTTGCAGAAGTATTTTGTGTTATTATTCTCAGTTAAAAGCAGACCTAGCATCATGTTAATTATGTCTTTCGTATCAAATCAAAGCACACGTTAATTATGTCTTATGTTTAAAATTTAAACATTGGTGAAATAAAAGAAAACTTAATGGCATATAAATCCTACCTGTATAAATGCTAGCAGTCATGATCATGTGTCTTGTCAGTTGAACACTGATATAATATGTATTAAGTAATTGATTAAACTACCTTATTCATTCACAAATGTGATGCAAAACAAAATGAGTACTTGATGACTGAAAAAAGCCTTGTTTTACAATGTGATGCAAAGCAAAATGAGTACTTGGTGAATGAAAAAAGCCTTGTTTTACAAATGTGATGCAAAGCAAAATGAGTACTTGATGAATGAAAAAAGCCTTGTTTTACAATGTGATGCAAAACAAAATGAGTACTTGATGACTGAAAAAAGCCTTGTTTTACAAATGTGATGCAAAGCAAAATGAGTACTTGATGAATGAAAAAAGCCTTGTTTTACAATGTGATGCAAAGCAAAATGAGTACTTGGTGACTGAAAAAAGCCTTGTTTCACAGATACAGCTTATGATAAAAAAATCAGTTCCAAAGTTTGTAGTGGGCATAAAGTTCCTGTATTGGCACTCAGAGATTTTCTATAGAATACAATGTTTCACTATTACTTGCAATTGCTGCTTAAAGATTTTGCTATAATTCTAGTTATGATGATAATCATTTCATGGAAGATTTAGAATTTGAGAAAAAGGAATCTGGTTTTGTTGCAAATCAGTAACATAATATAGCATTTTCACTTACAAATGATGGTTGTTGAAACCTTATCGAAATTGTTGTAAGCGATCTTTCAGAGATTACATATCTTTAAGGTATTAATACCAAAAAATGCTCTTTATTAAAAATTATTCTCACTTGGCATTCAGCCATTAAACAGCGCTACTGCCTCCCCACATCCATCCATCCATACATCCATCCATCCATACATCCATCCGTACATACATACATACATACATACATACATACATACATACATACATACATACATACATACATACATACATACATACATACATACATACATACATACATACATTGTTTGTAGATTCAATTCACAATTTATAGTAACCACAAAATCTTTGGAAGTTGTTAACCCATGAAAGTAGTGAGTTTAAGAATAAAGATGGATTTTACATTAATTATTTATTGTTTTCATGCTTAATACAATTTCACTTTTTAACTCTGACAGACAATTTTTGAGATAAATTCCACCTCAAAAACCAATGCATTGTCAGTTATGAAGCAGAAGAGGTCATTTCATGGCAATGTGATACAGAGAAAGTTTCAGAAGAAAGAAGAGATGCAGCAGCAACAGACACCCGAGGACCCCTCATATAGACCCTCACAATCTGTGTCATTGGCTGACGAGGAGCTTATACATGTAATACATGTTTTGTTTACAGTGACTTTTTTTAGTCATTCTAATAAAATATATTACACGAAGTCAAAAGATAATACATGTAATGAACAGCTGCCATTCAGTCATTCTTATAAAATATATTACACAAAGTCAAAAGATAATACATGTCATGAACAGTTGCCATTTAGTCATTCTTATAAAATATATTACACAAAGTCAAAAGATAATACATGTCATGAACAGTTGCCATTCAGTCATTCTTATAAAATATATTACACGAAGTCAAAAGATAATACATGTCGTGAACAGTTGCCATTTGGTCATTCTTATAAAATATATTACACAAAGTCAAAAGATAATACATGTCATGAACAGTTGCCATTCAGTAATTCTTATAAAATATATTACACAAAGTCAAAAGATAATACATGTCAAGAACAGTTGCCATTCAGTCATTCTTATAAAATATATTACACGAAGTCAAAAGATAATACATGTCGTGAACAGTTGCCATTTGGTCATTCTTATAAAATATATTACACGATGTCAAAAGATAATACAAAGGAGTATGTCATGAACAGTTGCCATTCAGCATCACACTGTATCAGCATTTGTATACCTCCAATATTTTCTTCAGATTGTTGAATATAGTAGTGTCACTCCAATATTCCTTAAATATGCACACACTAATGACAACACAATACTACTTAAGCAATATATATATATATATATATATATATATATATATATATATATATATATATAGCTTATGACTAAACAGAGATAAACAGCCATTCTTCAAAATAATCAGATCTTTGGTTTACATTACTCTTGTCTCCATCCTTTCTTCAAAGAGATTGAATCTTAAACTGAGTTTTTTTTTTATCTTTCTGGAAAGAGGTCTGACAGATAATTCATCCAAGTTAATTTTGTTCTTGAAGACGTGTTTTCTGTTTAGAGGTCATAATAAAATTTAAAGACCTGCCAACTTGTATGGTTTTGCCATAGAAAATTATCTTTGCTGAAAAATAATTGATAATTGGTTCATCCATGTTTTGTTTGGATCTGGTTTCATCTTAGAATTATTGAAATTAGTCAGGGAACCAGACTGACTTTACAGCATCACCCCAGATGCTTTAAACTGCACCTATTTTTTCATGTCAAATGTCTGCACTGTTAATTATAGAATTTTTTAGAATGGCATCCAGAAAGCGATGCATGTTTAAAACAAAAGGGAAATAGGCTTCATGAAAAGTGTTAATAATCAACACAAAAGAATAAAAAGGAGTATTCAGATTTTTGTGAATAAGAGCAGGAAAGGACACAATTACGTTTATTGGACAGTACATGCTTATTTTAGTATGTCTCATGGCAGGAGATATGATTGTTTTCATCGTACGAAATGGAAAAGAATTTCCAAGAATTATGTGAAGTTGAAAAATAGCACAACAAGCTATTGGACATATGGTCGGGAACCGGAGTTAGTGCAACTGTACTAGTTATAAATAAAGTTTATGCATACTTTACAAACTTTTCAGTTGAACATAATGTTTATCATCCATGTGTCAAAAATTTAATTACATTTGCCAGCTATACAATAGCAGTTATTGATGATTTGTTACACCTTACTGAAAACTGGCCAATATTATGGAAAAAAAATCAACTGCCTTACTGAGACTCGTCAGGGTTGGCAGTTCTGAATCTATAACATTTCACATATAGATGAAAATACCATTCTTTGTAACATATTGTCATCCATTATATTATGTCACGTTTTACTGTATTTTTATCAACATGATTTTGCTGTTAATGCTCGTTGTATTATTCATAGCAGCTTTTTGATAAAATCTTTCAGAGTGTGTTTCACAATATGATTGGTTTGAAAAGGCCACAATCTGATTCCTTTAATCCTCGACCAAGAAAAAAACAGAAACTTGTCCCTGTCAGAGATGAGGAGAACTACCTTCATTACAGACCTAAAGACTACCAGTCTGAACAAGGGTAGGTAATTGTGCAATTATTTTTGTAACAGTTAAATAGAATTGGTAAATTCAAAAGAAAGTTTACAACATGTGTACATAATGCTTTCTTATTGAACTGTGCTGGTATATGATTGTTTATTTGCCAATTTGTTTTTCATTGCATTCTGTCCGTGTTAGTAGCCTGGTATATGATTGTTTATTTGCCAATTTGATATGATTGTTTAATTGCCAATATTTTTTTCATTGCATTCTGTCCATGTTAGTAACCTGGTATATAATTGTTTATTTGCCAATTTGATATGATTGTTTTTTTTGCCAATTTGAATTTTTTTTTTTCCAATTTGAAATGATTGTTTATTTGCAAATTTTTTGTTCATTGCATTCTCTCCATGCTAGTAAACTAAGTACAACTCTTGTAAATAGCCATTCCTGGGATGGATCAAGTTTTAGGGAAATGATTGATCAGAATTTATAGATGATATTAATACAAGAGACAAAATATTAACCAGTTTGAATATAAGAGATTTTCATACAGTAAATAAATGTTGTTAGGGATGAACAATGATGCTAGCTTCTGGATTTTAAGAATAATTAGTTATTAAAACATAAAATTACCTAAATTAATATCTGGCTTTTATCATCACATTTAGTACTTCTACTTCGATGTCATAGAAAATTTGTATGTATGTATGAAGTTTAACAGTTTGTCTAAAACTGGCAGTATAATGCCAATTGACAGTTAAATTTTAAAAAGATTAAAAATTAAAATGTAGTGGTAGAAAATATTAAGAAAACTTGAGTTTGAACTTTGGTCAGCATTTAATTGTCAAAATCGCTATAGTCATTGTTGTGTAATAATTAATATAATTAATACTTAAAAAAGCTGCTGGAGACTGTCATAAGCTTCATAGAGATGACCAATCTAATCATTAATAACACTGTTGTTTCCTAGATTGCAGCTTACAAGAAGCTTTGACCAGGAGGTGTCAGGTGCTGTGATGGACATAACTGGGGATGAGGAAGAGAGCTTGAGACAGAGGTCCAAAGTCATTAGATGGTATGTGCATTCCATTTTAGAAATCTTGTTTACATTTTAGACATCTTGTTTACATCATAATTTTAGACATCTTGTTTACATCATAATTTAGACATCTTGTTTACATCATAATTCAGACATCTTGTTTACATCATAATTAGACATCTTGTTTACATCATAATTTTAGACATCTTGTTTACATCATAATTTAGACATCTTGTTTACATCATAATTTAGACATCTTGTTTACATCGTAATTTTAGACATCTTGTTTACATTATAATTTAGACATCTTGTTTGCATCATATTTTAGACATCTTGTTTACATCGTAATTTTAGACATCTTGTTTACATCGTAATTTTAGACATCTTGTTTGCATCATATTTTAGACATCTTGTTTACATCATATTTAAGACATCTTGTTTACATCATAATTTTAGACATCTTGTTTACATCATAATTTAGACGTCTTGTTTACATCATATTTTAGACATCTTGTTTACATCATAATTTTAGACATCTTGTTTACATCATAATTTAGACATCTTGTTTACATCATAATTTAGACATTTTGTTTACATCATACTTTTAGACATCTTGTTTACATCATATTTTAGACATCTTGTTTACATCATAATTTTAGACATCTTGTTTACATCATAATTTAGACATCTTGTTTACATCATAATTTAGACATCTTGTTTACATCATAATTTTAGACAGCTTGTTTATGTCATAATTTAGACATCTTGTTTACATCATATTTTAGATATCTTGTTTACATCATATTTTAGACATCTTGTTAACATCATATTTAGACATCTTGTTTACATCATAATTTTAGACATCTTGTTTACATCATATTTAGACATCTTGTTTACATCATAATTTAGACATCTTGTTTACATCACAATTTAGACATCTTGTTTACATCATAATTTAGACATCTTGTTTACATCACAATTTAGACATCTTGTTTACATTGTAATTTTAGACATCTTGTTTACGTCATAATTTAGACATCTTGTTTACATCATATTTTAGACGTCTTGTTTACATCATAATTTTAGACATCTTGTTTACATCATATTTAGACATCTTGTTTACATCATAATTTTAGACATCTTGTTTACATCATATTTTAGACATCTTGTTTACATCATAATTTTAGACATCTTGTTTACATCATAATTTAGACATCTTGTTTACATCATAATTTAGACATCTTGTTTACATCATAATTTAGACATTTTGTTTACATCATAATTTTAGACATCTTGTTTACATCATATTTTAGACATCTTGTTTACATCATAATTTTAGACATCTTGTTTACATCATAATTTAGACATCTTGTTTACATCATAATTTAGACATCTTGTTTACATCATAATTTAGACATCTTGTTTACATCATAATTTTAGACAGCTTGTTTATGTCATATTTTAGACGTCTTGTTTACATCATAATTTTAGACATCTTGTTTACATCATATTTAGACATCTTGTTTACATCATAATTTTAGACATCTTGTTAACATCATATTTAGACATCGTGTTTACATCATAATTTAGACATCTTGTTTACATCATAATTTAGACATCTTGTTTACATCATAATTTAGACATCTTGTTTACATCATAATTTTAGACATCTTGTTTACATCGTAATTTTAGACATCTTGTTTACATCATAATTTCCAGGATAGGATTGTAGCAGTGTTTCATGAGAGTCTATGTACCCAGGTTTTAATGTTTAAGTGATTTTATTCAGTCAGATATCCAACTAGACAACCACTAAACCCATTAATTTAAACACTTTCAGAAACTTCTTGATATTTTTCCTCCTCACAAAATGTCGTGTCATTACATACAGCTTGGAATTTATAAAACATAGAGTTAAAAGTTTAGGACTATATTTTTGTCTTGCAAGATCTGAAGACTAGAAATTATTATTGGCTTTTGTTTTTAATGGCAGTAGTAACAATCATCTAAATTGTCTGTTGGCATTTCACATTTTTATAACATTTTTTTTCATGTGGTGATCTTTATCTTAATTGTATGGGTGGTATATGGTAGTTTGTAAGTGGAGTGAAGTTATTAGTGGGTAGGATACAGTAATTTCTGTGGAATGTGGTAATTTGTGAGTGGGATATGGTAATATGTGAGTGGAATGAAGTTATTTGTTAGTGGGATAAGATAATTTGTGAGTGGAATGCAGTTATTTGTGGGTGGGGTATGGTAATATTTTAGTGGAATGCGGTAATTTGAAAGTTGAATGCAGTTATTTGAAAGTTGAGTGCAGTTATATGTGGGTGAGATATGGTAATTTGTGGATGAGATATGGTAATTTGTGGGTAAGATATGGTAATTTGTGGGTGAGATATGGTAATTTGTGGGTGAGATATGGTAATTTGTGGGTGAGATATGGTAATTTGTGGAAGATTTGATAAAAGTGTATCAGGTACCAGATTACATAGTCACATGACAAGAAATTCACCAAATTTATAATTCACCAGAAATTTAGGTTGAAAAATGCTTCATGAAGAATATTCATATGTTGAATTGGTGAATGAGCAAAAGCTTCTTTGTGGAAATCTTAATTGAATACTTGTATTAATTGTTTATATTATAAACATTTTATTTCCTGCTGTGATCATGTCATTTTGGTCCTGTTCATTAACATTACACTCACGGCACATTACACTCTTGGTACATTACACTCATGGCACATTACACTCTTGGCACATTACACTCATGGCACATTACACTCATGGCACATTACATACACTCATGGTACATTACACTCTTGGCACATTACACTCTTGGTACATTACACTGACATTATTTGTTTGCAAAATTTGATTACTCCATTGACTGAAAACAATGACAGTTGTAGAGTAATCTTTGAATACGTCTTTATACCAGTTATATGATTCTGTTGACAGGGATCGAAAGAAGAAAAAGTTTATGAGGGGAGGAGGTAATGACTTGGATAGAAAGAACAAGATCAGGACAGAGAGTGGAGCATGGATTGCAGCCTCATACAAGTCCAAAATGTATCCTTTTTGAGACTGTAAAATGTGCTTTCGCAAATGAATTTTCATTTAAAGGAGTCATTGTACAAGATAGCTCCAGTGAATATTTTCAGGTTGATAACAACAGTATGTTCTATCACACTCTATATCTTCACTACCATCTGTCTCTTATCTCTCTTTTTGTTTGTTTTTCTATCTTGCAGATTGTATATATTCAGTATACAGTGAGTTGACCCCTTCTCTACAGGACAGTGCAGGCTAGCAAAATTAGGTCTTTTATGGACAGGTATCGTGGATAAAGGTGAAGATTGTAAATAAACTACAGAAAATGGCTTTATAAATGTTATTGATGTGATGCCAGTAAACAAAGAAAAAACTTATAAATTCAGTCCTTTATAGAAAGGTGTCCTGTATAAAGATGGAATGTGAAGTTAAATTAAAGAAATGGAGTTAGAATTGATGTCCTTTATAGAAAGGTGTCCTTATGTTAAGATGAACTTTTTAGGTCTGAAGAAATTTCTGTTAGAAATGATGTCCTTTATGGAAGGGTATCCTTTATCAAGGTGAATTATGTAGGTAAACTAAAGAAAATGAGTTGTTTATAATGCATGCCCTTTATATAAAGGATGTCTGTTTATCACAAAACCAAATGAGATCCTTGAAGGGACTGATGCTTTGCTATCTGGAAAGAATTTTAAGGAATTCAAGACAAAATAATTTTTTACTTTTTAAAATTGAGCATTGAAACCATCGCTGATATTTCTGAATGATACGATTTTCAAAGTAGCCACTGTGACAGTCATCATCAGTACCAGTTTCATTTAAGAAAAACTAGACACCATTAGAAGACTTTGGTGAAAACCCGTTGCTGATACGACTGGCCATTCAGGAGAATTAGTGGCAAGATTTTCTGCCTGAGGTTGTATCTATATTTGAGGTCAGATTTGCACTATTTTCATTCAGGTCCAACTAGATATCACCATTAGTCTTCTGCTGAAGGAGTAGCAATAACAAGATTTTCAAGATGGCTGCAATGGTGGCTATATATTGGTACTATCCATTCCTGGGACTTCTTTTAAGTATTTTAGTCTTTTTGTTAGTTGGGTAGCTTTAACAGAACAAAATAAAAGTCCTTAAGATTTTAAAACAAAGTAACAGAAATGATTTGCATATACACAGTGGAACTATATACTATGGGTACACTTGATTCAGAGATGAAGAAAAAAACTGCCTGTGCTTATGTTCATGGTTTAATACATATCTGCAGGTTTACATATATTGCAGTTTGTATATCTCAGGGAGTACCTGGATTGTAAATCAAGTTTGTATATCTCATGGAGTACCTGGATTGTAAATCAGATCAGCACCATTTTTATTTAGTACTAACAAGACATCATAAAAAGTCTTCTGGTGAAAAAACAATGTTGACATGATTTCACTATAAGAGGAGAAGTGATAAGGTTTTCAAGATGGAAACTATTGAGACGACATTGGATATCAGATCAGCATGGCTTTTATTTTTACAAGTAGACATCATAAGAAGTCTTCTGACAAAACCCCATTGTATTAAAACTCTTCAGGAGGAATAGTAACCAAACAAAATCAAGATGACTGCTATGGTGGCCATATTGAATGTTTGTGTGGTACTATTTTATTTAGGTCCAACTAGAAATCATAACAAGTCTTGTACTGAAATCTCCCATATTTAGTAAGGAGGAATAGCTACAATAGTATTATCAAGATGGCTACTGTAGTGGCCATAATATACGTCAGAGCAGTACTATTTTCATTCAAGTAGACCTGGGATGAATATAAAGCCATCGAAAACCTTCAAATATTTGAGAAAGAGTAATGGTAACAGACTTGTGTTAAGAGATGGAGGGACATCACAAACCAGATGGCCACCCATAAGTGTTTCTAGTTTATGACCTGTACAGCTAACACTCGCATGCTTTCATTCAATAAAAATCTTTGAATCTGGACAGTGGAATAATGTTATGTGCAGTGTCTTGGGATAATATTACACATACCAGAGTATCTTTAGTGACGGAGACATTTAAGCAATTTAGAGTGGGATTGTGAAAATTAATCTTAATCCTCTCAGAGATATATTCTAACCTGTCATGATATTTATCTCTAAAATATAGCTAGCCAAACTTACACCCCACCCACCACCCCTCAATTTTTGAACAAAATCACTAATATTATGTCAGTGAAAAATATTGGCTGGATGACTATCACCTGAGTCAATGAAACAATATATAAAATGTGTGCAGGACCTTTGACAACTCCATAGAGCTAGAATAATTGCCCATAAGTCATGATCTATATATTCTAGTTGTCAAGTAACCTGCATAGCTGTATTGTAACAAGGTTTAATAATTGATGTAGATTACTTAATATTGTTCTAAATTTTAATTGGAAAAAAAGAAACACTTCTGATCCTTAACAATTGAAAGTTATAAGGAATGGATGCAGAAGAATAAAATTGCCTCACAGGAAGAGGATGATGATGTTCCTCAAGGGAAACAACCCAACCAAAGTCAGACTGACAGATTTATGGTTCTAGGAATCAAACAAAGAAAATGTAAGAATTATCCCTTACTATTTAAAAATGATAAGGTTTTTTCATCATTCAGTTATGTGCTGAAAATCAATTTCGTTCTTTTAACTATTTGAAATTGAAGCAATCATGTTTTAATTCAATCAGATGTATTAAAATTCATGTTTGAAAGTTGAATGCTGCAGACTTAATATTTATAGTGGGGTACAAAAATTCTTTTGAGGTTATGTTTTCATAAAACAGCAGATTTATAGAATCAGTCCACAGTTATCTTTTTGTGGTAATGATGCCACATATTTCCCACTATAATGAAAAGACTCCATATACAATTATCTTACTGTAAAAATGATGTCACAGCTTTCACATTACAACCAATTATCTTACTGTAAAAATGATGTCACAGCTTTCACATTACAACCAATTATCTTACTGTAAAATTGATGTCACAGCTTTCACATTACAACCAATTATCTTACTGTAAAAATGATGTCACAGCTTTCACATTACAACCAATTATTTTACTGTAAAAATGATGTCACAGCTTTCACATTACAACCAATTATCTTACTGTGTACATTATTATCTGGATTTTGTACAATATCAGATTCAAAATACAGATGTACAGTCATTAAGAAAGCCAACATGCACTACTGATGAAATATACATTACATTGAAATCATGAATAGTTTGTTCAATTGGATTAATTTCATTTGAAAATGATACATAGAACTTGATTATTTTCACTTGAAATCAGAGTTTGATTTCATTGTATTTGAAATCATGCACAGAATATGAAAAATTTCTTTAATTTTGTTTAAAATTATAATTAGAGTTTGCTTCATTTCATTTGAAATATGCATTGCTTTTATTTGAGGTCATTTGAAATCATTGTGTTTGATTAATTTGATATGGAATTTTATTGAAATCACTTGAAATCATACATATAATTAGATTTTATCTGAAATTATACATAGTTTTGCTTCATTTAATTTGAAATGTATATCACTTTTTCTCAAGTTATTTAAAATCATTGTGTTTGATTAATTTGATATGAAATTATGCATGAAATTTTATTAATTTCACTTGAAATCATACATATAGTTTGATTGTATTTGAAATTGCATAATGTGCCAGCAGATCTGGTTCTGTGTTTTTTATTATATTGATTGCTTTTTAAAAAAACTGACATAGACCAAGATCTGCAGGTGAATTATGCAATGGCAGATCTTTGTCTTCACAGTTAGGATGATGCTGTTTGTGTCTGACTTGTTATAGTGTGTTATGGATCTATCTTAAATTGGCAAGAAACTTTTTTTATTTTTTGTATCTTGTCTTTCTGCTGCAGGGCATACCAAAGGTATGGAAAAAGGTTCTAATGATGGACAAAAAAATAAGTTCAAAAGAGAACTAAAAAGACCTGAACAGATTATGAAGGAGCGCAGAATTAAACAAAGAAAACAGTCCTCCCAGAAATCAAGAGAACATGTGAAGGCAAAAAGACGTTTCATGAAAGCACAGCGTACCAAAAAATAAAGTTATTAAATAATAAAATATTCAGCAGTAAAACTGAATGAGCCACTGAAGATAAATAAAAGATGACTTAATGAACTTTATTGTAGAGTTTTCTTACCCCTCTGTATGGAAGAGCATATCATATTCAGGTTTAAATTTTATTGTAAGTCCGATGTATAATTCTGAGTAATTCTAGACAAATTATGCAAGATCTAGAGGTCTTGAGTTGGTCATTTGGCACAACAGCCTCAAAAACTGGACAGAGTCATGCCAACCAAGATGGCCATGTTCACCCTTGACCAGACATGACAATTTAGCTCTGTAATAGGAAACAACCACAAGTTGATCATATGGCATGAAAAACAATGAACTTGTCCAGTTCCATGACTTGCATAGTCTTCCCAAAATTTATCATGATTATACACTTCCTGCAGAAGATGCCCAGTCTGCCTTACCACATGATACCTCAAACACTTCCTGTTCCTGAGCATGATCTCCATTTTGATAGAAATGTCTCTTCATGCCCCCTCTAGTTTTTGCCTTCCATGAGACTTTCCTTAGTGAAAAGTTAGTAGTAATGGGATCTGACTCGCTGACTCACTATAAACTGCCTCACTGCAGACATTGTAGCGATATGACTGAAAAATTGTTAAAGCTACGTTAAAAATCCTAATCAAACAAACAAACTTAGTGAAATGTTAGTAGTAATGGGATCCTCTAGCTTCTGCCTTCCAAGAGACTTTCCTGAGTGAAATGTTAGTAGTAATGGATCCTCTAGTTTTTGCCTTCAAAGAGACTTTCCTTAATGAAATGTTAGTAGTAATGGGATCCTCTATCTTCTGCCTTCCAAGAGACTTTCCTGAGAGAAATGTTAGTAGTATTGGGATCTGACTCGCAAATACTGCAAGTGTATTGGACCACCAATATCAACATTCTTCTCCATCTACTTTACAGGTAGCACAGGAGACACTAACTTCCACTTTAAATGACATTGCTCTCATTTAAGTCATTACTAAATCTTACTTAGATGAGTGAACCTCTACCTTGCTAAAGTTTCCTACCCAATCCCATCAGACTTCTGTCACCTTTTCTCTACATCACCTGCCAGGTTTACATCTACTGAGGGTTCTTCTATCCACAATCATAATCATTTTTGGCCACCACCACAGTACAGCAAGGAAAAAGAGTTAAGCAAACAGCCGAATTACCCTCTCATGCAGCAGATATATGAATTTGTTACATGGATACAAAATAACATAACCCATCCCAACATAATGAATTGGATGCCTGTTCTCAAACATAGATGATCTGTTTCTGTTTCGACTATGCTAGACCATATACAAATGATTGTTTGGTCCTCGACCACAACATATTGTGGAAATAAGTCACATTATCAGTTTAAGCCACCACATAAATTTAGTCCAGGAGTAAGTGGGGCTTACTTCAAAAGATGATCTGCTTCATAGCAGCGACAAAGCATTCTATAACCATAATAGCAAGTATGAACTTAAAACCGTGGGAAAAGATGCAACGCTCACTACCTTCACTGCATATTTTTTAAAACTTTAGCTTGAATACTCATCAACTATATTTTTTAGTATATTTTGCCATTCACACACCTTATTGTACCTGTACTGCTGGCAGCTCATTATTTATAAGTAGGTGGTTTTGTTTGTTTGATTAGTATTTTTAACGTAGCTTTTAACAATTTTTCAGTAATATCGCTACGATGTCTTGCACTGAGGCATCATGCCGCGGACATGTAGCATGATGTCCCACCCAGTCACATTATCCTGACACCAGGCCGACCAATATTAACACTAACCTCTTAATGCTGAACGTCAAGCGAAGCAGCTGTTACTTCAATTTTAGCAAGGTATGACTCGGCCGACGATAGAATCTATTAAACATCGCGCTTCCGCGGCGGACGCTCTAACCACTAGGCCACCGGAGCGGTTATAAATAGGTGGTAGTTTTGCAATTAATTAATGATACCAATGATAAATCAAGCCGTCTTTCGGGTTCCGCCTCAAATGTTACTTTTTTGTTTTGCTCCAACATCACTATCCTAAATCCAGAAGATTTTATTAGTGGATAACGCCGTGGTATTTTAGTAGATATTATAAATACTTCAACACCTAGTACTGAGAACCTGTATATACCAGTAACTCAGCGCGATGTTTAATGGATCTATTGAGTGGCGACCATTAGTACTGATCCAGACGCTACCGAATATACTACGTTGTTGATGATCTTTTTTAATTTCAAGGACTGTTGGACTTCTGTAAAACTCGTTAATGTTTCTGTTTACGTTTCTACGAAAACTCAAGAACGTGTTTATGCGAGCAGTATAATCAGATCTAAGATTGAATACTTTATTATTGATTGTCGTTAACGAGTCCGTCATTGGGAGATGTTATATCTTTGAAGTATTTCTTCGTTGCAGCATCATTGCTTGATTCTGGCTCTCTAAGACCAGTATTTTTTATTATTAGTCATACTGACAGGACCAGTCATTGTATGACAGGGATTTTGTACTCTACCACGATCATTATCTGATATCATTGACGTAAAAACATCGGGTTTATTTATTTTTCTCAAATACTATCAAACACGTCTATGCTGTTTTCGGTTACTCAATTCATTCTGATGATAATATCCTGGAATGAAAGATTACTTCTTTTTAATTTTCCTTGCTTATCTTGAATAACGACCACTTTGTTTGGATCCTTATTCAAAATTTAGTAATTCATATATTTCATCACTAATGATTTTATTTACGTTTTCATGCGATATTCCGTCAGTTGTGTGTTTTTGTTTAGAGGAAGATCTTCCGTAAATATCAACCATTATATTTTTAAGATCTGGTTAAAACGATAGTGGATACATGCATAATGGCATACGACTTCATTGTGTGGTTTGGTTGATTTTCATACAGCGTCGAGTTAAGCAATTACTTCACGGAAATTTTTTTCCAGATCAATTATTTTTCTGTGTTGGTAATGTTGAATACCAGATTGATGTTTGAAGTGCAGTACTTTTGTACTGCGTTGACTTGTTCTAAAAACTATTTTGGTGGTGCCAGTCCATGCGAATCAAAATAAACAATTCCACGATGATCAATTGCCTAAGCGACCAAATAAGTACCTTGACGAGAACTATTGTCAAGATTAATGATACCAGTTTCAACATTTTTTGGTTGTTTTGGTAATTGATCTCTCATCAAAACACATCTAATTTTTTTTTTAATTTTCAGCAGCAATAATTAAATCAAAATAAGACATTGTAAGTATCAAAGAAGTGTCCCGGGAAGTCTCAGACCTTTTCCATATCGATGAGTTCCTGGTAGTCTTAGTCATTTTCCTCGTTTTTTAAAATCACTTATTTTATAAAGACTTCCGGCAGCAGCGCTCCAAATACCATATGCAGCTTTTTTTGCAATGGTTGGGGCTGCAACAGCTATTGGACCACCACTTACAATTTGATCTTAATTCAATGTTTGTTTTTTTTGTTCCGCATTTACTTGCAGGTTTTGATTGTAAATTTTTTACCTGATCAGGAGTCAAGGTGACCTTAACGGGAAGATATGACATTTTAATATAATGAGCAATTTGATTATATGTTTTCTACTGGGGCATCACTGACTCTTATTCGTCCACTGGTGCCTTCAAGTAACATCGATTTATCACTGAGTATGACAGCAATTGTTCTGTAATTAATAGCATTACCTAGGGTTATGCGAGCTCGAAAATGTATATCAACGACATATTGTCTAACTAAATCAAGATATAGTTCTGATATTTGTAAACCAGTATCTATATTTTGAACACGTCCATAAATGTCATCAAACGATGATATGCACGCGCTACATAATTTTGGTCAAAAGTTATTAATATATCTTCAGATGGTTTTTGATGTCGATTTATTCTTAAAGAGACTTTTAGAAAAACACCAAGTTTATCAGTTAACATTGGACTACGTTCTTGCGAGTTTAATCATTCAACACTTTGAAGAGCAATGAAAATATGCCTTGGTGCAGATGCTATATGCCATGTTAATATACCATCTACATGGTCAAATTTGCTAAACTTAAGCTTCTTACTAACGAGAGTTTCTCGTACGGGTTAGTTAATTTTATTACTGTATCGTTTTCGTCGTAGGTTTTATATATTATGCGCGTGAATTTACCCGACATGACACTAATTCGTGGTCGCACCCTCCCTGCTGCTGTAAATTAGATCAATCTCTCAAACAAATATTGTATCAAGATCTACACAATATCTTGTTCTAGGATCATAAAAATGTATCGTTAAAAATCCGTGCGGGGCATTTTGTGCACGCAAGAAGTTTTTTTTAACCTAATTGTATCCCAGTCTCGCTACACTAAGTCTGTTGAATATTGCGCAACATATTTATATCAACTCAGTTAAACAGAACAAGAATATTACTGTTATCTCTGATCACTTTAGGTATTTGAGTATACCGCTGAGTAACATAAATCACATCAGTATTTTCATGTCTACCTCTAGAAAATATCCGACCTGGATATGATGTTAATCCAGCATTACATCATCATACGCAACTAAATTATTATTAAATGCATCTAGGTCATCTACGTTCGTCGCTTCATCAATATCAGTTATAAGCTCCGTACCGTCTTCATTTAACAATTGTGCGTTTTCAGTAAAATCTTTAGGTACATCGTTGCATCTTTGATCATCTACAGATGGTGCCTCTAAATACAACTTATCCCACTTCAACTTGACCCAGCCCATTATCAAACTAAGCAGTAGTTGTGTTTTACCACTTTCATATGGGCCTATTATTATTATTATTATTATTATTATTATTATTATTATTATTATTATTATTCTGATATAATTTAGTAACGCTGGATGGTGCTTGACATACTTTTGCTTCATGCTGATTAATAAAATCGATCCATGTTGTAATAAATAATTTGGATCTATATTGTGTAAAATGTAGAACATCCCCCCCCCCACAGATACAAACACGACTATAAGAACAACAAATAACTGACATGCGGTTAAGGGCAAGTGTGTACGATGTGGTACAAAGGTTATAAATGTATCTCCCAGGCGGATATAGCTATTTCGTTAACAAAGTTCCCCGGAGCTCCATGGACTAAGTATCCAAGCGAGAAACATAATCCAGGATATAATTTTTGTGGTCCAGGTACTCTGCTCGATATCCGATTCAATAACCAAGACCCAGAGAATATTCAAAAAATGAAATTGATTAAGCGTGTCATATTCATTAATAGTAGAACACCGGTTCCAGCAATAACAGTTGACACCGAATACACATTTATGTCAACAACTACACGTCTGCGATATTCATTTTACTTTCACTGTATACTCATCAACGCTATTTTTTTAAGATTTATTTCCAGTTTACCTACCTGATTCTATCTATACTGTTGAACGTTGATTGGAGAGTTCATTGTTTAATGATGTTGTAGTTTAGCGATTAATTCAATACGCCAATGGTAAATCAAGCCAAGTCTTTTATCGTCAGGTTCCACTTCAAATGTTAATTATTCGTTTTGACCTAATAGTACTAACATAAATCCAGACCTAATAGTACTAACATAAATCCAGACCTAATAGTACTAACATAAATCCAGACCTAATAGTACTAACATAAATCCAGACCTAATAGTACTAACATAAATCCAGAAGATTTTGTTAGTCGATAATGCTGTATTATTGTGGTGGATCTTGTGAATGTCGTAATACCGATCACTGACAACCTGTATAACCCCGTAACCTCAGTGCGATGTTTAATACATTAGGCGGTGAATATAATACTTGTCCAGACGCTACAGTGTTGTCAGTGATCTTTTCTATGTCAACGAGCTTAATATCACCGACTGCTAAACTTTCAAATATTTCATTAATGGCTCTATTTATGTTTCTACGAAAATTGAAGAACGTATTTACATATTAGAAACGCCAGTTCTAAATAAGGTGATTCCATTACTGATTGTTATTAACGAGGCCGTAATTGAGATTTTTTTATCATTAACATATCTTTTTGCTACATCATCATTGTTTGATCATGGTTTTACAAGTAGGACTTCCGAGAACATCATTAAAAACATCAGGCGATGAACCCAAGTGTGCGAATCTAACACGCACCGATTACTCTATCAAGTCGTTCACTCGCCACTATCACCGAGGGGGAATTGACATCATCACAACGAATTCCATGATACAAGGTCTTAAACTCAACACCAAAACAGTTTATCAGGTATGCCAGCTCAGGAAATGCTCCAATATGGTATTCAACATTACCAACACAGACAATAACTGACCCACCAATAAGCGGCCGTGAAGCAATTGCATGACTTGACGCCGAATCAAAATCAACCAAACCACCTCAAAAAGTTGTACACGAATACACGAGTAATCGCTATCGTTTGAAATAGATCTTATAGTAGAATGGTAGATATTTACGGAAGATCTTCCTCGCATAAACATACAACTGACGGAATAATGCATGAAAATATTTTTTAAAAATCATTAACGATGAAATATTGGAATTACTATTTCTTGCAAAGGCGGATCTGTACGAAGTGGTTGTATTTCAGAATAAGCAGGGAAACTTAAAAAAAAAAAAAAACGAGTAATCTTTCATTGCAAGATAGTATCGTCAGCATTAATGGAGTAACCGAATACAGCATAGCCGTGTTTGATAACAACGGAAAACGATGTAAGATAAAATTCGCGCGCGAGTCCAAAATCCCGGTGCAGACATGCCAACCCTCGCGTACTTTGCGGGAGACTCCCTGAAATCAACAGCACCTCCCGCACCCCCCCCCCCCGCATTATTTTTTTTTCTCCAGGAAACAAAATCGTTTCGTTAAACAAATCGGGAAAAGTTCGTTTTGTTTAACGAAAAATATTTTATTTTGGAAATTCCTCAGCTTGTAAGACCGGAAGTGTGCAGAAAGTTCTTTGAAAACCGCGCAAACTTGAATCCATATGTTTGGTGATCTCTTCTACAAGAAAAGAAAGGGCGATTCGGTTGAAGTTGGAATGTCTAAGAAATATAAAACTTCTTTCCAAGCTTCTTACAGCCTGTAATTTCCGTGCCTGACTCGTGGTAGTAATAAACATACAGCGTTCTGCAAGACGTGCAATTCATGTTTCAGTATTGCCTGTGGCGGGCGCGATGATTGTCGTCGACATCTCCAGTCATAAAAGTACGTTTTTAATCTTACTGTTTATTTGTATGACTTTAATTGTATGCTGCAAATTATAAGTTGAGTGCCACCATTAAAATTATGATTATCATTTGCGAAATTAATAATAATATACACCGATAGATCGGTTAAATCGGGTTAAAGTTGAATAAACGACAATTGAATCGATACATCTGCAGATAATACAAATACTAAGACTTCATTATTATTATTATTATTATTATTATTATTATTATTATTATTATAGCAGCAGAGAGGGTGAACAGACCAAGTTTTCAAGCAAAAATAAAGCTTCTACCTAAACCAAAATTATTCAGAGAGGGTGAACAGACCAAACTTTACAGGCGTCAGTTTAGCAAACTGAGGCTTTCTCGAAATTGCTTAATAGGCCTCAATTTAGCAAACTGAGGCTTCCTTGAAAATACTTAATTAAATTTTTCAGTAAAAAAAAACCAAAACAAACGACGCCATATAGTTGGCGTTCACCCTCGTTGCTGCGTTACGTTAACTGAATTAGCTATAGATACAATGATGAATTAGCGATATATTTTTTATATAAATGTCAAACATCGGAGAAGCACAAATAACTAGATTAACACGAGAACGGTTGGCCGCAATTAAGAAATTTATCCCGGTGAGAGATTCTTTTAGAGATAATTTGCAAGCGCGTCAACAAGCAAAGATGGATTTTACCACCGATACTGAACAATTATTTAAGCCTATAACTAGCACTACCAAGGATGTAAAAACCGCGGTGGAATCACTTACAGGTTTTCAACGACAAGATGTTCTTCCTGTAATTGAAAAAATAGCATCTCGATCCAAACAAGCAAAAAAATCATTGAAAACACTTCCAGGTGATATTATAACTGCTGTTCAACAGCGAGAACAACAACAGCGAGAACAACAAGAACAGCGAGAACAACGAGAACAACAACCAGAACAACAACAAGAACAAGAACAACAAGAGGAAGCTGCCGCTGATATTCAACAAGAATATACACCTGAAGTTTTATTTAAAAGTGACTCCTTAAATAGAATTAGGAAAATTAAATCATTACCTGAATTAGCTGAGTTTGCTACCAATAATTTCAAAGACAGAAAAAATTACCTCAATGACGGATATGAAAAGGTTGTAATAACTAGGGATATTTGGGAAAAAAGGTTTTTTGGCAAACGTAGGTGGAATTAGAATTACAAAAAGCTTAAAACCTAATTATAACAAATATAATGGTATAATATCTGGAATAGTATAGGTAAGACCAAAACCACCACCGTATACAGCAGATCCGATTCCCACAGAGATAAAAATAGCGGCAAGTGGAGATTCACAACCTACCAAACAATCTCCGGTAACTGGAAAGGGGTTGGGTGGAATTTCTCGAAATTCAATACCCTGTTCAAGAAGTGTCCTCGATGATATATCACGGTTAGAAGTTCTTATTGGAGGAGCGCGGGCTGGAAATAATTCTCCGGAAATAATTAATGAAGCGACTGAAATCTGTCAACGGTTATTTCAAGGACGTGTAATGGATATCGGACTATATCGTAGTTTCATCGATGAACTTACCGATGATTATTACAGCGACTGAAAATCCTTTGGTGAAATTCTTTGAATTTCCATTTTCGATCACTGATTAGATATATAGCATTTAAATAAAATGATAGTACATCGTAGTATGAACAGAGCAAGACCTGTTTACGTTGTAAACTCAAGATTGCCGGTTTATAAACTCACGTATGGAAATGGACTTGGTGATATTGTCACCGGATTATTTACTAGAATTGCTCCAAAGATTTTACCTGTTGGTAAAGAAATAGCGTCAAAAGCTATTGGGGTTTTTGGTGATAGAGCTGGTACAGTTATCGGCAACAAGGCATTTGATATGTTGGGTGATGCAAAAGAAAAACTTATGTTGTTGGCGAGAGGTAAAAGGAAAAATGGAATTTCACAAAGAAATTTTCAATTACAGTCTACGGAACAAATGCCACCTAAGATAGGTAACGCGATTAATAAAATGGCAATGTTGAGATTAATTGCTGGTTCCGGTTTGAAACGGTTAAACATTTAGATCAACTACGTTAATATAAAATGTTCCGGGATGAGATTGATGATGCTTTTAAAGTAAATGATCCTGTAACAAGAAACAATTCTATACGCGATTATCAATATTTTTCATATCGAGCTCAGGATCCAAATGTAAGGTCACGAATTGAACTTAGATTTGATGATACATCTAAATACTTCTTGCCGTGTGAATCATTCATTGAAGTAGAAGGACAACTGCGGAAACATGATAATACTGAGTTTGTAGTTGGTGATAATCTTAAAAATATCCCGATTGGATTTGTCAACAATGGCATAATGGCGTTATTCAACAACGCTCAGTATATAATTAATTCTACCAGGATTGAATCCATCGATAATGATGTTGATCTCGCAACCACAGTTGTAGGTTTAGCTAGATACTCTGATGATTTTATTAAATCTGCGGGTCATTCGATGATGTTTGCAAAGGATACTACCAATCACGCTGAACATAATCCATTTACGATAAGACGACCAAAAAAACATACAGCGGCTAATGATGATGCTGATGTTGAAGCTGTTGTTTTCGGTAATAATCCTAATTACAACGCGGGATTCGCATCACGAAAAGCAAATATAGACAGCCTAGGTAGATTTTCATGTACAATTCCGTTGTCGCATATATTTGGATTTTGCCGAGACGTCCGAAGAGTTATTTTTGGTGCTAGTCATACTGTAGTGCTTACGCGAAGATCAACTGATGATTACGCTCTTTGTCATGGTCCTGATCCTGTACGAGATGGTACTGTAGCATTGACAAAGTTGGCATTGTGGATGCCAATTATGACTCCATCGTTGACCGTTGAAACTCAATTGTTATCATTTATGGATCAAGGAGGAAAATCGTTATTGAGTTGGTGTGATGTTACAACAGCTACAACATCTAGTACAGGTACTGGAATGTTTGCTTGGCAGCTTGCGCTGATGAAAAATGTTTTCGCACCAAAACATGTTTTTGTTGTGTTACAAAATTCGAATAGAACTCAAAAAATAGCTGGTGTTGCAAATGATAGTCTACAATTACGATCTCATATGATATTTGATCGTTGTGATGTCAGTGAAGTATCATTGCGAATAAGTAATCAACAAGAACCCGTATAAAATCTTATTATCGATTACGATAATAATCAAATAGGACGAGTTTATCATCGATTGTGGTCATTTATGGGTCGTGATCAAAACATCGATACTGGACTCCAAATATCACAGGTGGATTTTAGGGAATTGTATCCGATTTATTACTTTTCGTTGCAACATCTTGATCTATCTAAACACTCGACCGTTGATGTAAAATTTCAAGCTCGTATCGGTGATGCTCTTGGAGGATTTAGGGCGGTTGCTGTTATTCTCAGTAATAAATCTATGATACTTGAAGGTGGTGGTGGAAAAATGAGAATTATTGATGCACCAGTGGAAAATTTTTGAAAATTCTGAAAGAATTTCACTTCGAGATTTTCATTCGAAGACGTGTAATTGAATCAATCGGTGTTATATAAAATGTCGTATAACACTATTAATGTTACATTAACACCTGGTCAGATAAAAAAAACTTCAATCAAGTTCAGCTAAACAATGCGGAACTACGATTACGCTAAAACATGATCAAATGACTGGTGGATTAAATAAACTATCATTGACGAAAACTCAGGTTAATCACTTCAATAAAGCTTTTAAAGAAAAAAAGGAGTTCAGATTAATCTATCTGCGGCTGCAATAAAAAATATGATTAAAATCGGAGGATTTTTCCCGTTGTTGGCTGCAATTCCAGGATTGATTGCGTCAGCTGCTCCGGCAATTCTTGGGGCGTTAGGAACTGGTGCAGCCGGAGCACTTGCTTCTACTGTTGTCAATAAAGTTCTTGGTAAGGGTCTAAACGGAAAATCCAAGAGAAAAAAAAAGGGAAAGGGATTTCGACTACCAGGAAGTCGATTTACAAGATATTACAAAACCAGTTAGTGGAAAAATCTGTAGGATTTTCACCTATGTCAAATTTTGATTTACTCGACGCAGTAAAAAAACTCCCAATAAATCATTTCAGAGGTGTATTCATGAAAGATCAATTACCAGCAAAACCACAAATACCAGAAACTGGCATAATTAATCTCGATGATAACACTGGACCTGGAACTCATTGGGTTTGTTACGCGATATTTCCAACGTCGATTATTTATTTTGACTCATATGGATTACCACCTCCAATTAAATTTGTTAAATACGTGTCTATGATTTCATCGAAATCAATCCCTGGAATTCAAAGAAATCCCATTTGGTATTCAACGTTGCCCACGCAGACACTAACAGATCCTCCGATATGTGGTCGAGAAACTCTTAACGCGTTAATGATTATCTCGGCAAATCCTAAATTACCTCACAAGGCCATCCACGAGTACACAATGATGAAATCATCAATGATGAATCATCGATTATTTTAACAAAGAGAAACGTGTATATATAACATGGCAGATATTTTTGGAAGATCAACATCGCGTGTTTCTACAGAATCGGTTACTATCGGACAAGTAAAAAAAATAATCAACAAAGCTATCTCATCGATAGCAAACTTAGATGAATTAAAAAAAATATATGATCAAATAAGCGCTAACACACAATTACAAAAAACCATCGATGACATTAAAGTCACTGCTGGTGACTCCGCCGAGGATATAAAAAAACTACGTGACGATTATAACGATCATAGAACCAAATTTAATCAGCTCCAACAGGATATCATTGACACCATTAAAACTCCAATCAATAAGTTCTTCGGTGTTTCGGGTGAATACCCTAATTTACATATCGCACAAGTAAAAGAAACCGTTGATAATTTACCAAAATTACGAACTGAGTTTGATACTCATGTTGGTGAATTTACTACTGTACGAAATTTTTTTCGAAAAGTTGACAGTGTCGTCGATAAGTTTTTCGGAGAGAATGTAAAAAAAGATGATATTAAGCAACTCTCACAGGTATTATTACAAAACTTGATGAAATAACCGCGATTAATTCCCGGTTAGGTGTTATTCGCGAAACGAGATCAATTTCAGATTCAATCGCTGTTAATAAAAAATCCATCGATGATCTTAAAACGACAACAGATGCCATAATATCAGATGCAACTAGAATGATAGCAATAATTGAAAAAGTAAAAATTCCTCATGATAGAACTATCAACGTAGTATACACGATTCAATACGGATGATATACGTGGACACCTACAAATAATATACTAAATATCACTGCAACCGTGAAGGGAATTTATCGATTAACGTTAGTGACACCAACGTTGTTTAATATATCATCGTCGAGTTCATCTGGAGTCAATAATACGATATCAACAATCATCGACAAGGATATGATTGAACAATTCACGATTACATCCACTGATAATAATCTAGCTAGGGTTTCAATGACATGGTATGTTGAATTTGTAGCTGATTTAAGTAAACAGATTACTGCGTCAAACGCTTATTCGGAATTGTCAATGTTGATCTCGTCGGCGATTGATGACCAGATAATCACGGAAGAAGAGTTTTCGAAGATGGTCCGGTTGTATGATTCAACGATTTCAAAATTGGAAAACAATAACAATAATAATAATGTCGCAAGAAATCCTTCAACAAATAGCAACAAATACCGCCAACACAAAAACAAGGTTAATCTCGGTGGTAACGAAAACACCGGAATTCAGCGTTGAATTTAATCCTCCGTTGGCGGTATCTGCAATCGCGTTAACTCAATTAAGATGCTACTACAGTTGGCCAAATGTAAGATCAGCACCGTTCAATGGTAAACCTCCCAATAACAGTTTCACGTTCACGTATAGAAAAACTAACCCGGATGGAACAAAAACAGAACCTGTCACACATACAATATATCTGCCAACAGGCGTGTACGATATCGAAGATATCAATGACGCAATCATAGAATCAATCCAAGCAATCACAGGACCAAATATCATCGAAGTCAAAGATGGCCCTGATAAATACCCCATTGAAATTCACGGACATGAGCCGCTGCTGTCAACGGTCATTGAAGTTAACTCGCCTGACTACACCGTAGATATATACAACAGCTCAATTAGAACTTTATTGGGGTATCCTGAGTTTATTCCAGGCACCATTGACATAAAATATTTACCACGAGAACCGTTGAAATCTGATTATTTTACCAAGAAACGGGATTCTCATGGTTTTTATTTTCGTGATGTTGATGGTATACCTAAATTAACATATGAAGTACAAGAACCAATATTACCTGGTTCTTTGGTGGATTCTTGCGCTGTTGGAAACATTTTTAGATTAATGAACAATGATTTTAATCGATTTCTAGGTTATTTAATAACTGCAATAAGTGAAATTCCACCATGTCGTGATGATGTCATCAAATACATGGAAGTGTGTAATGAAATTATCACCGACATGGAAACTCATAATCATTTAAATATTGAACATATTCTCGGTGATAATTATACTTCTTCATCGAGAACAGAATTTGCAACCAGCTAATAAAATCCGCGTCGAAGATATTCCAAATTTTAAATTTCCAAGATATAATGTACCAGAAATGCGTAAAAAAAACTCAGTGATACCATCGACAATTACCTCCCACAGATTCACAAAGCATGGTTAGATAGTCTTCCTGCGTTTCACCCAAGATTACCAGAACCTAAGTATGCTGACTTCATCGATGATACAACACCAGCTGTTAATCCACAATTAGATTACTCCGATGATGGCTTCTTTCGTACAATAATGGCAGCAGATGAAATAGTACACTATCGTGTGATAACAAACGACCAGAGTTCCCAGTATATCACAGGTGGTCCAATCATGTGGGAGTTTACATCACGATCTACCGGGAAAAGTTTCACAATCACGTACAATAGTTTATCTGCGAAATTCAACAGCATGAAAAGATTATATCAAACTCACCAACAACAACTTCGAAATCTTATTCAGGGATCTTTCGGAAATTATTTAAATTTTACAGGTGTAACAATTACACGTGATTTAATCAAACAACACCAACAACAACTAAATCAAATTATCGCTGATATGAATTCATTAAATAAAACATTACTTGATGTGGTAAAAAACAATGAAGATTTTCAAAGAATGTTTTCGCTAAGAGATGAAAAAGCTATATCTGATCATAAATTTCCAGGGTATGATGTACCAGCGTTAAAAGCGTCAACGAGAAAACTCATTGACGAATTCTTCCCACAGATTCACGCGTTATGGTTTAAACTGATTCCGCCAGAAGCAGTTTTAACATCAACGAATTCAGTGTACCGCAACAACAAACACAGATCTCCCGGCAACGTTGATATATCATCCATCATTGCAATACACGTTATCTGTGATGGTATCCTGGGAAGTTTCTCCGTGGACGTTTCAAAATCAAACAGCGCCAACCAAGGATATATCATGTACACGTTCTCTCCAGACGTATCCCCGGGAAGTCTTATAGTGAAAAACCCACCTAATTTGACTTATCTCGAGCCCATTAATCCATTTCTGTCCAGGATGAATTTTTCAATAACCGACCAAGAATTTAACCTAATTGACCTTCGCGGGGAAACACTACAAATAACGCTAGATGTGAAATCGTAAACGATTTTCAGGTCCTAAAGAACTTTCAATTAAAAAAAAAACTAAAAGAGTTTTAATAATGTATCAGCACACGCTAGTATCTATCCATGATAAAGAACTCCTTGAAAACGCTATCAGAGAGGTATTCGGAGGCAACACAACAAGTGAATTCTACGTAGATATAGTCATAGATAACCTTGAAAATTCTTCAAATGGAAATCCAAGGATTTCGCCCACGGAGAAGTTTTCATTGACTGATTATCAAATGTTAAATCGTCAGCAAAACGTTATAACCGTAGTACGATTAACCCGTGATCAAATAATGCAATACGCCCATTCATGCCTGTCCATGCAAAATCTTAAAAAAATCTTACATATTTTCTAAAATTGTTCATTTACGATTTCAGAGCTAAAAAAAATCACTGCATAAGTATTATACTTCCTTGTTGTCATACACACTAACAGGTATCACACAATACAATTATACTTGTTATTGTTGACACAGGTTTACAAACTTTGTTCTAGTTGAGTGCGCGCGGAAACTCTATGAGTGTCAAAACAGGTATTATACATGCGTTTCATTACCTGTGTACACGAGGTTATATATACAACAAGGAGGCTCTCTACGCGTGGGAATCAGCCTGCTCGATTAGAGTTTTTATCTGTCTCACCTTACAATTAATAATTTTCCTTTGCTCGTATTCAGAACCTAATTGTTTTCGTACATCTTCTACGACTGTACATAATGGTACAAATACACTAACGTCTTCAACATTAACTAAACTCTCACGTAAAAATTTTTGAATGCGCTTGATTAGATAATACTGCTTAGCGAGTACATACTTTCCATTGTTTTGTGCAAATTCCATATCCTCGAAATCGGTCATTATTTGATCACAATTTAACCCCGAACATAGTTTAATATTTTGATCTTCAAGTTTGTTAATTTCAGAAATAATACATCTGATATTTTCAGAATTCATATATACAAAAAGTGTGTTTGTTTAATTGTGAGTGAAAATCCAAAGGATGGAAACTCTTTGAGTTTCACAAAATGAATTCTGGACCCGCTAAGGTGTTGGTCATCTTAGCATGTCCAGAAGCTTTATGCGATTATAGGATGATGATGGTATATATACAATGGATGACGACGGCACATTCAACCCCAAGATCTAGTGTGTATGGCGGTTGTATACATATACGACGGCACATTCAACCCCACGATCTAGTTTGTATGTTGGTTGTATTATACATATACGACGGTACATATTACACATCACCGTTTTGTGAACCCCCTTAATGTATAAATATACACCAAGGGCGTCCAACGGTTACATATAATCACGAAGCGTATTCCCCTGTAAGTAGAGTCTAACTCGGATAACGGGTTTGAACTACAAGAGGATACGTTTGGCGAATGTAGACGCACGGACAGCACACAACAATAGATTATAGGATGATAATGGTTATATACAAATGCAATGATAATGGTATAATACAATGCAATGAATGACGACGGCACAACAATAGATTATAACGTGATTATGGTATATATGTACAATGAATGACGACGGAACAACAATAGATTATAAGGTGATTATGGTATATATGTACAATGAATTGATTCAATGACAATGGATGAATGATAATGGTATATACAATGACAATGGATGACGGGGGCGGGTCTAATTCATACGTGATCATTACAACCTAGACAAAATCCTAGGTTGTATGAATACCAAAAGATACCCATACACCAGGCGTGTATAGGTTATAATGATCACATGTATGATTTTCGACCACTTGAAAACCCCCAATAGTATAAGGTGCTTTTATGGTATATATGCCGCTGTTACGACGACTAACAGCTACGCGGTGTGGTGATTTTATTTTTTTGTTGTGTTTAATAGTGATCATAGACAACGTTGAAGTAACACATAATACTTGAAAAATACACTAAAAAAAAAAGAATTAAATACGAAATATATATAAACAGTTCTGTTAGTTTTCTACAAAAAACGAAAATTGATTATATGTTATTGAGATTCATAACAGCGAAACCAACCAATCAGAAACTACCATCGAAATTAGGTGACACACATCAAAACACATCGAGATTACCTCTCTTTGTTAGGCCGTAATATATCTAAGGGAGTTATTTCCCTTGAACAATGCAAGATTACGTACTTATACATAAGTAAACTGAATTTTTTGTCCGTTTTTTCTGGAAATCGCCGATTTTTGTACTCGTTCTGCAACAAGTCGTACTGATGGTTCGCAAATACTAAAATATCTACCGGCTGCAGTCATTGATTGAAAAACTATTTCCTCGTTATTTTCCGTATTAAACGACTTGACGGGTCTCTTCCCATTTGATTTATAAGTACCAGTTTTCCCAGATGCAGTATTCTCACTTTGTGTAACAGCTCGTAAATTATTCAAAGAATTATCAGTCTTAATGCCGTTTATGTGATCAATAACAAAACCATCCTTGATCAATCCGTTATATACTTCGAAGACGAAACGATGATTGAGATGTATTTTTCCTCCAGCGGTAAACACCAAATATCCCCTACCATTATCAGCACCGACTGGCTTCTTGAGTCTGCGATGTCTGACAATACCATCACGGGATGCTTCGTAGTTTACAATAACAGGATGTCGTTGAAATTCTTGGTTCATTTATATACATAATACTTTATTTGTCTAAATCATTATTTGGTTGAGATATATTATTTGAAAATCTCTGAACGTAGTCCTGAGCAGTTTTTATAATCTTGTCGCTGACGTCATTGACAGAGTCAGGATTTTGTATTCTTTTTTTGTCATAATAACGCTTCAACTCTCTATAACGCTTACCACCACAACTGATACATAACTGTGATTTGCCTCTAACACCTACCCCACAATACAGGCACGGAAGAGGACCATTGCTCCCCCGACGAAAACTTTGCATATGATACCCACAGAACTCATTTCTGCATGATTTGTTACACGGGGTCGTTGATCCAATCATGAGCCATTTGCAATGATTCATTATATAAAAAACTTTTTATTTAAATACTTGTTTTAATTATAATATGAAGGAATTCAAGAGATTATCGAAAATTAAACCTAAATTCAATCTCGATAGTGTCTCTGATACACCAAAACGTCTAATAGACGATAGCATGAAGGAGTTCAAGAGATTATCGAAAATTAACCCGAGATTTAATCGGGATAGAGTCTCTGTTAAACCAAAACGTCTAATAGACGATAGCATGAAGGAGTTCAAGAGATTATCAAAAATTAAACCGGGATTTAATCGGGATAGAGTCTCTGTTAAACCAAAACGTCTAATAGACGGTAGCATGAAGGAGTTCAAGAGATTATCGAAAATTAAACCCGGATTTAATCGGGATACTAGATTTGATCTCGATAGAATCTCTGATATGAAGGAGTTCGAGAGATTATCGAAAATTAAACCCGGATTTAATCGGGATACTAGATTTAATCTCGATAGAATATCTGATATACCAAAAAGTCTAATAGACGATAGAACCCTGTTGAGTAAAATCAACGACTGTTTTAATGAATTTAAGCGCGATGGAGCATCCCATACGTGGTCGACATTTCGAATTATACATGACGATGTCAATGTACCCGTAATCGATGCTACCATGAACGATGAAAGAGCAGCTGAAATAATCTCACACCTTGGCTCGGTTACGGGGAAATCCAAGGGTGTAAAATCCAAAGGATTTTCATGGAAAATCAAAGATTTTCAACAAAGTAATTCCCAACAGAGGTATTTTTTCAGAATAAAATTCATTATCGAAGTCGAAGGTGAATTGATTATCAGAGATAAAGTTGAACCAATTCTCAAGGATAAAAAAGTTGTCATTGTGAGTCGAGATTCCAAACCAGGAATTCTAACTGGAATTGACAAACCATACTACGAGAAATCCTATCCTGTAACAGCAGTAGTTTATGGAATATATCCGTTAAATGATAAGCCAAGTATCGCAAAACTAGCTCCTATGAAATATTCAAGTTCACTGAATTGTGTAGCAACACGGGTAATGGAACACTTCACGAATGCATCCCGGGGAAATAAACTAACTGAACAACGACGAAAAAAAAATAACCGAATGGGAATTGACAGTGAAACAGCATGGGGCAACAATTCAAGATATAACCAAATTAGAAGCATCATTAAAATTTCCAATATCGGTAGCGACGATAACCGGAGAAGTATTATACGAATCGAAATATAAATCGCGAGGAGCTCCAATTGAAATTATTGATCATAACAAACACGCGTGGACACCTGCAGTAAATGTATTTCCACGAGAACGAATCGTAAGATATATCCCCGGGGAGTTTTGTAAGGATGTGTTCCACGAAGAGAGGTTATTCGATGCTATTCATGCGTTGTGTAAAGATGATCCTGTGTCAGTGTGGCTACTTCGCAGCGCTGAAGATTCCGTATTGAGATTTGATCAATTTGTAAGACCAAATGGAGAATTATATCGCACTGAAGAGTTACACTCGAGGATGATAAAAACAGCTGTAAAATACTCAGGTGAAAACTCGAATAATTCTAAAGAATTTTCCAATGAAAAACTACTCACGGATAGTTTTACGATTCCATCAGTGGTAGCTCATTTTGCACGAGAAAAGAACTCATGGCGTCCAACACTAAGTGATTTTCTCGAAGATGTTAAATCAAGCTGTCTTGAATTCACTCATGGAGGACTGTGGAATACAAAATACCACCGCGAGGGTATGATTTCAATTGATATATCTGCGTGTTATCCAGGGAGTTTTCTAGGATATGGAGAATGTGCCAAGTACTTTAAACGATTTGGACACCCCACACATGAAATGACTCGTGTTTCGGTTAATGGTCCATTACCTGATTTTGATTTAACCGGATTTGCTCGTGTGGTATCATTTTAATTAGCGTCAGGATTACATCCGTGTAGTTATGTTTGGATTGGTAGACATATGTCTGTGAAACACTGGATGCCAATTGTGCTATTGAGATACATGATTGATTGTGGTATGCTGATATCGCTGATTATTTCCGAAGCAATTATATGCTATCGAGCTCAGAAAGAAGTTTGGCTACCACAACCCGATCTAGATAGTATAATACGCGAACAACGAAAACAATTTTCTGATGGAAAATCGGAGATTTTCAATGAACAACAAATCATGGATTGGTCTAGGCAGTTATTTGAAACTGAAAATAGACTAGCAAAAGATTTTGGACGAAAAATAATCGGTAAATTTACTCAAGGTGGAAGATATGACAATGCAAAATATTCTTCGCGGTTGATCATAGACGACGCTGAATACGATTTTATCACAGCAGATTTAACGAAACATGGAAAACTTGTAACTCGTAAAGATGCTTTTCTATCCAATGGGACTAAGTTGGGTACAATTGTTACCTACTGTGATGGATACAGTTCCCAGTATACACATTTAAGATCATCTATGCTAGCTTATGCTTCTATCAATTTATTTTCGATGATAAATAGATTTCCTAATACCGCAGTTAGAGTAGCCACTGATTCGATGTATATACATGACAAATACAAATCAGCAGTGGCTGAATTCACATCCCGGGAGGAAGCGTGGGGATGTTGGAGATTTAAAAAGGAGACGCTACATGAATATTGTAAATCTGCTGATGTTACCATGGACGATAAATACTTGAAAAGCAACCAATTATCAGAATTTTCTAATGCACCACCGATATCAGATCCGATTACGCGATATAAAACCGTTTATTTGAATGGTTGTGGAGGATCAGGAAAGACAACACGAGTAATTAATTTATTTAATAATAAAATCAACATGAATGTGTTAACGCCAACTCACAAACTTGCTAGAGACATAAAACAACGAGATGTAAAAAATTCTGGTACTTATCACAGCTTCTTTCGATGGAAAGGCGATAAGTGGACTCCAGAGCGAATGGGAAATAAATTTATTCCACCGGTGATAATTTTTGATGAAATATGCACGGTATCGTTACAAGTATTAAAAACATTTCTTGAATGGTTGTCAACGAAAAATACAAAAATTATTATGTGTGGTGATCAAGGTCAGCCACCACCATTTGTAGGTGAACCTCCTCATGAATGGTTAAAATCATACGTTGATTATTACGAAGAGATGAACGATGACATTAGATCGTTAGATGAAGTATTACGTGAGTTTAAACAACTAATCAGATTACAACCGGATAAAATCCAATGTGAAATAGCACGTGAAATAATTTCAGAAACTCCCATGAATGATTTTTGGGAGTTGTGGAGATCAAATGATTTGATAATCGCAAGTAGAAAAATAGTCAGAGATAAACTTCAGATGAAATTATTTGAATTACATAAACGTAAATTTGCAACACTTCCAGTACCGCTCTGTTATAGACCCTCTGATACACGAAAGCAGAATATTTTCGTTGACATTCCTGGACAACGTGAAAAGCAGAATTTAGTATTAAATGATATTGTGCTGGTTGATATCAGCGTCGTCGAAGATGCATTGCGTGCTGATAAATCCCCATGGACATTAGGTTACGCAGCGACAATACACTCTTCACAGGGATTAACTGTCACAGACACAATTGTTTGGATAGTAGATAATCGCATTGAGTGGTCAAATTTAATTTATCTTGCAGTGTCTCGAGTACGGAGAATAAATCAACTTCGAAGAATTGTTGTTGACGATAATGACACTGCAATCAGCGCCGATGATGATATCATCAAGGATATAATCAGAAAAAAAACTTTCTGGTTATAAACAACAGGATAAAAAAATAATAGAGAATTTGACATTGATGCCGAATTAATAATTACTCTGAAGCAACAACAGAATAATCACTGCGCGAGTTGCAATTGTATAATGCGTTGGAGTTGGTCGGATAAAGATCCTCGCCAATTTACCGTAGACAGAAAGAATAGCAGCGTAGGTCATACCAACGATAACGTTATGCTGACTTGTCTTGAGTGCAACAGACGAAGAGGTGCCAGCACAATGCCTCTGGTATCGGGTGCTAGTTAAGACCACGCGGTGGTAATTGAGTATCCTCGGGAATTACCTGTAGTTGTTGTCGAGTAAATCCTCGCTGAGGAGCAGTTGAATCCAGTTTATAGATTGCTGGTCTTGAAACGCTAGCGTTTCCACCAGTAGATCGTGTTATACCGGATATCTTATGCGTAGTGACGCTCCAAATAGGATCGGTAGCTCTTTTTTTACCACCCTCAAGCTCTCCTGGTTCGTATAATTACCTTACAGTGACATTACTACCAAGAATTTGTTCTCTGAAATCTTTTTGTGGTTGTACAGGTATAGACTTCTTTTTAATCGCGTTGCTAGGTTTCATGTTTATTGTTCTAGTAATCTCATTATTGATTGCGGTAACTACACCTGGTAATCTCTTAACCCATTCACGAGATCTTTTTTCTTGGATGAATTCTTTCGCGTATTGATATCCAAATAACCGCTCAGCAAGAGTCCGATTAAATCGTTCAACAATTGCCTGATAGCGATGTAGTGCAGTATGTCCTCGTCGTATTGTGACATTGTGATGTTTCATTGTAGATAACACTACACCCTGAAATTCCTTTCCAGGATCAACTTGTAATATATTTGGCCAACGCAGAGGACCTCGTCGATAATTTTTTTTCAAATGCAAAAGCAACTTCAGTTGATGATTTTGATTTTAGCGGTTCTGCTTCTTTGTATCGACTCGCAATATCAACTACGGTTAACGCGTATTTGTAACCGCATTCATGCGGCAGAAATAATATATCAGCTTGATGAACTTCATTAGGAACTGTCACATCAAAATGTGAGTAGTTAATTTGTTTAGGCGCTGGTAGATAAATTTGCCATATAGCCTGTTTGGATAATCAATCCGCCGCTGTAGTTTTTTTTTACTTTTGCAGCGCTAGCGAGTTTACTTATTGCTGCCTTACCTCTCCAGTATCCTCTCGGAGAATAATAAATAGATTCCATGTTGTTATTAATTACCCGCACCAAATATTAATTTACCTTTCATGGCGGATTTTATCAACCACGAAGCCAATTTTTCTTTGAACGATTTATCTGGAATAGCATTCAACGCGTGAATTAATTTTACATCTGCGAGATGACGCTGTTGTAGATCACCACTACGGTAAGCTATATCATGTACACGACACGCTTCATCGATAGCGTTTATAGGATTTTCTCCCGGGTTAGGATTATCACGACTATCAAGTCTTATATCTAATCGCGTTCCTGGTCCACAATAATTATATCCCGGAAGATGTTTTTCTCCTGGATATTTTGCCCATGGTAGCCCTGGAAGTTTAGCTAGCTTAGTGGCGATATCACCTCCGAGTTTTTTTTTTAAATCGATATTTTTTTGTACCGCATATTTCACACTTGCCGGTGACCACGCTTCTGTTATTTTTTGTGGTAACAGACGTTGGGTCAATAGTCGATGTACGCTTCCTACATTTCACACAATATAGATCCATAATTTTAATTTAATTTAATTATATTTATATTATATCAACAAATGGAAATGATCGATTTCTCAGCGCTAAAGAAAAAACAACCCGTAAAACATCATCCGATGTTACCAAACTCAATCAGAATGATTATCATCGGACCTTCCGGAAGTGGTAAAACCCAAATGTTATTAACGATGATAATGAAATATCTCAACTGGGATAAATTGTTTCTGATCGCCCCAAGTGTAGATGATCAACACTGCTATCAAGTATTAAAAGATTACGACCAAACAGCTTCAGAAGCTTACGGTGGAAGCGTAATTGAATTTATCACAGATATTGAAGAAGCGCCATCCGTGGAAGACTTGGATGGATCCGTTAATAATCTTGTTGTATACGACGATGTTATGTTGGAAAAACAAAAAAATCCTGCAATGATATTTTCACGAGGACGTCACAAAAACACTGACGTGATATATGTAACTCAACGTTATACACAAATACCAAAAGTTATCAGAGATAATTGTAATCTATTGTGCGTGTTTAACGGGGTTGATCATCATACGATACGAAATATTTGGCAAACATGGTGTTCTGGTATGGATTTTAATAAATTTCAAAATTTCTTTAGTGGTGCTCAGGCTACTCCGCACGGATTTATAACTATAAATATACACGATCCTCGGACACGATATCGAATTGGATTGGATCGTATCTATAGCTAATTCGGTTAACGTAACGCAGCAACGAGGGTGAACGCCAACTATATGGCGTCGTTTTTTGTTTTTTTTACTGAAAAATTTAATTAAGTATTTTCAAGGAAGTCTCAGTTTGCTAAATTGAGGCCTATTAAGCAATTTCGAGAAAGCCTCAGTTTGCTAAACTGACGCCTGTAAAGTTTGGTCTGTTCACCCTCTCTGAATAATTTTGGTTTAGGTAGAAGCTTTATTTTTGCTTGAAAACTTGGTCTGTTCACCCTCTCTGCTGCTATTATTATTATTATTATTATTATTATTATTATTATTATTTAGCCGTAAGGGGCTGTCCATTTAATACGTACGTACGGAGCTTATTGGAGGTGGGAGGGGTAACCCAAATGCATACGATTGCATGGGGGGTGGGGGTGAGTACTGATAATATGCTTATGCATAATCGGGGGTAGGGGAGGTGAAACTTCGATAATAATTTGTACTGCTTTATTAAACACGTTAATATTATTAATCCTTGATCGTTTCTGTGTGGATTAAATATAGAGCGTTCTATAAAACTCGGGGGTTGGGTGGGGTACGCGTCAAGCGTATGCACACGGATGGGGGTGGGGGGTAAAAATGTATGCATGTGTACAGGGAGGGTGGAGGGGCCGAGATTCGTACTAAATGGATTGCCCATAAACCTGAAGATGTACATTTTAGATTAATCAGCTCTTTCCCTAGAATATCTACGTACCTAAGATATATTATAGTAAGATTGGGAAGAGAAACAAATACTTAATTGTGCCTGAAGTTTTAATAAAAAGTAAGAAACATTAAATGCAATTCATTTTTTGCAAAAGAATGCAATTTATATTTTATTGTCGTTTGTTTCTGCGTCAGTATTTTAAATTTCATGTACTTTACTTCACAGGCACTTAACGTCTGCACAGTCAAAGAGAAACACATAGGATGTGTCACATTTTTTCACACTTGTGGATTCATCCCTTGAAGAAGCTGTGACCAAAGCTGAAGAACTTTTTAATGGGTTTCTCGTTGAACATAATATCCCTCTATCTGCAGCTGATCGTGCAAGTGCCCTTTTCAAGGCTATGTTCCTGAATCCATCCCATTCAGCATGCGACATCATTGAAAAATATCAGAGTGGACGAACAAAAACATGTATTGTTAAGGAACTGGCAGCAACTTATACAGTTACTTTAGTTCAAACAATGAAAAGTGGGCCATTTAGCATTGCTACAGATGGTAGTAATGACAGGGGAGACAATTTATACCCACTTGTTGTTCGCTCGGGCCACAGCTGGGGTAAATCCTGCTGGTGCCTACTGCATTGGGTACTTCCCGCTGGTCCCAAAAAGCTTTTGTTTCGAAGCTTTCTGATTATTCTTTATTTGTTTCTTGATTTTTTTAGAGTTTAACGCCATTTTTTAGCGATAGGCTATACATGGCGGCCAGTATTATTGGTGGAGGAAGAACCCGGGAAACCCCCAGAAAGAACCACAGACCCACGAGATGCTACTGGCAAGCTTTCTCACATAATTACATTAGCCGAATCTTAGACTCGAACCCACGCAGACAGAGGTGAGAAGGCAGTGATCCGTAACGGAGAGCGCTTTAGACCACTCGGCCACTCGGGGCCCCGATTATTCTTTGAATAATTCCGCCATTTCGAACGGTCGCGGAGTAGGTTATTCGCACCGTCCCACCAACTATTTTAAACACTACCAACTTTTGATTCTCAAGATGATATATCTAAACTTAAGATTCTAATGTCTGGCACGTCTAACTCATTTCCGATTGTAGGCTGGTTCCTAATGATCATACATCGCCCCTCCCAACCGTCTGTCAAAGATGTTTACGATACAATTTTGGACGATGCCTTGTTTGAACAAAAAAATCGCCACTTACCTGTGAACAAGGTTACGTAACTGACTTTGGCAAAATAAACCGCGCGCCTTGAGTTTTATGACTGTTATAATTAAGTTCGCTGAACACCTAAGACATTTTGCCGGCGAGAAATTATAGCCTAAGGGTTTAACATACCAGTGCTAACATCTGGTTTCTCCTGTGCCGTGACACCTTCCATCTTGAATTTCATCGAGTTTGAGATTCACTTTAAACTTTTCATTGATAGGACTTGTGTTTATATTTCTTGGAATTTTTTTTTTGGTTTATTTTGAAATACCGTAAGGTTTTTTCTTATTTTTCACTTTGTATTCTAGGGGGAAAAATAGTTGTTAAATTTTACAAAGCTTGTTGTCTTCACTTTTATGTTACTTTTTTTACTATCATAGACTAGTAACACCACGGTAAATATTTAAATATTTGCCTTCAACACATGTAGTTTAAAGTACAAAGATAAATTCTGTCTATAATACAAGATTTGATCATTCAGGGTGTAGTAATTACATCCCTGAAATATTAGAGCATGTGACACTTTAATCACAATGCGTATCATCCGGATATCCCTGTTTTTCTTCCCCAACGTAACCTGGCAGAATATTGTAAGATATAAATAACGTTAAATGTATTAATATAATTCACAAGGTTGTAACCATGATGTTTAGCATCCTTTCCAATCAACATCAGCCTGGTACATCAGAATCGGGTTGTTAGCTATGTTCAAAAACCTATTTAATCAATATCATTCACCAGGCCCTCAGATGCAGGATTGTTAACTTCACTGTGATGTTTGAAACCCTATTCAATCGCCATAATACAAGAGGCACATAAGGCACTGGTTTGTTAGCTACACCACGCTGTTTGAAAACCTATTTAAAAATGTGCAACACAGTTAAGCCAATTGTCGCAGTTGAATGTTGGGCAAATGAATCAGAAGTATTGCGTCACTAAAAAAACGCAAAAGCCGGAAAAACTGGCAGCCTCTAGAGCCACAACTTACAGATGATGGCATTATCGGCTAAACCCATGACCATTGAAATATGAGTGAAAAACTGTACAAGCAGCAACAGAGAAAACTCTTTCAATACTTTGAAAAGACGATTTGCTGAATCATACACTTGACTTCAGAGTGATACCAAACCAGAAGGAAGATGACAGTGAAAAATATAATATAGTCAATGTAGCTGATGAGATTTTTGACGTGCTGCTAATGTTCAATGAATACCTCGTGTTCAGTCAGCGATATAAACCAAAGTACAAGCGTCATCCGTCATCAGTTGCACTAAAGAACATATCAAGGATCTGAAATACTTCTTCACTAACACAAATAATCAACTGATTGGCATGTACCAAATATTCGGTCTTGGGAATGTGAATGTGACACTGTCTATCAATACCGAATATTCGGTCTTGGGAACGTGAATGTGACACTATCATGTACCGAATACTCGGTCTTGGGAACGTGAATGTGACACTGTCTATCATGTACCGAATATTCGGTCTTGGGAACGTGAATGTGACACTATCATGTACCGAAAATTCGGTCTTGGGAATGTGACACTGTCTATCATGTACCGAATATTCAGTCTTGCGAACGTGAATGTGACACTGTCTATCATGTACCGAAAATTCGGTCTTGGGAATGTGACACTGTCTATATACAAAATTAAGCGAGTTGTAAAATAGAAATTAATATCCTTATCTTTCTTGGTCCTACATGGAACCTAAAACATCATGTTGAAACTATAAAATAAAATATTTAATGGAAGTGATGAAAATATACAGTATAACGTCATGTACTTTTCTATATAACTAACGGACAGTACAAAATACCTCGATAAACAGTCACTGGTGCATTGATTTCAAGCTACTTTCAATTTTTTTTTTTTTAAATATTTTGGATTTAAGTTTAGTACTGCAACGATCTTGTTAAAACAAACATAAAAAAATATTTGTATATATTTAATGTATTTTGTGATAAAGATAAATACCGTGTCCTAAGTTTCACAACTTACCATCCAGTGTTTTGGAATAGTTTTTAATCAGGTTGTAATAAACATAACATCACTACAATGCTCTAGTAAGGCAAGATAAGAGAAAATACAATTTACTGGTAACAAATCAATAATGTGGAATTTGTACAAATACTAACACCAATAACAGCGGTGTCAGATGTCATTATTGTCCATTTGCCTTAAGAAATATTGAAATATTCATATGAAAACATGACACAATTCAACTTGTCAGTCGTCGCAAGTTTCTGTATTTTCCTTATTAATGTCCATATCTGGAGCATTAGTGCAAGTATAACCTCGATGTACGTCAACTCATGCAGGTAAACATTCAATAATTAGTCTTAAAGTTGCATCTGATCATCTGCAGCAAGCTGTTTGGTGCCGATTGGGAATCAATGGCGTACAAAGAAGAGCTCCTTGGACTGGACTACTTTCCAGATGTCACATCTTGCTCTTTCAAGCATTCTCCTAGCATCACAATAAATGTTCTTTGCTCTCTCTCTGTTTATCAAAAACACATTCTTGTTTACAGTGACTATTGGGTTTGCATCACAGTGTGCATGTTATTGTTGACCTTCCCATATGTGTGGCATCTTTTAAACATGCATCCTGTTGCAGTCAAACACCAGTGAACATCCCCGTGTTTTCTTGTCACGTAGTGTACATGCAAACTGTATATGTCTTGAAATATCAAGCCCTTATTACAATGCATTAAAGCTCCTCCACAATTAAGACATACAATGGTGATATGGTATGTTGTTTTTTTTAAATATTTTAACAGCTTTAACCATTTTTCATAATACCGATTCGATGTCTGCAATGAGATAGTTTATAGCGATGTCTACCACTGGGGGATCATGTCGCAGACTTGTATTATGATGTCCCATCCAGTCACATTATCCTGACACCAGGCCAACCAGTCCTAACACTAACCTCTTTATGCTGTACACCAAACGAGGCAGCTGTCAGTACCATTTATAAGTTATGTATGACTAAGCGTTGATCCCACGACTTCCCGCATCAGAGGCAGACGCTCTAAGGCATGGGTGGCCAACCCGCGGGCCGCCTGCGGCCCGCTGGATGTCAACTTGTGGCCCGCGGAGCTGTGTCATATGCTCAAAATATTCTGTTAGTGTACATAAAACCACCAAAAGAACATTCCATCATGCGTATCATATCCCATCTATGGAAGTATCTCAGTACATTGATTCAGCTATCGTGACAATTTCTTCTATATTCGTGTTAAGAAACAATCACAACGTTAAGTTGATTTTAAAAAGCGCGCGCGCCGATCTTGCGTGGATAGCCGTCAGCGTGGATGTGTATTGCAGGATGCGGGGCGGGATGCGTCGTGCGACCGCCAGCAATGTTACAACACTGAGCACCAGCCAATCTGCGGCAAGCTCGCAATGCTGTCGGGCTCGTGGTCGCTTCCCTTGTGTGCGTTATCGCCATGTGCCTCGTGAGATTTTGCGATCGACGTTTAAATATATATTGATAAGAATATAAGCTGCTGTATCCGAGTATCCTGTCTACTATACCGAGTCCTGTCTACTTTTTTAAGTGCAGTGAAGGTAAGTAAATCCAGCTTTTATTTTTTTTAAAATTAATCTATGATGCTTGGCCTTAATTTTGTAGATTTCTCTTTTTGAATGTTTATGTGTTACCAACAGTGCTGAGCACTGGCTTTTGTCTGAGTACCTACTTTTAAGTTTATTAGTACAAAAAATACAAGGCATTTCTTTAGTATTTTACTTTATTTACATACTTTATTTTTATTTTACTAATGAATTAGCCCGAATCAGATACTTATGGCATTACCGATTTTTACAATGCGTCACAAGAACCTCATCCTTTTGTCAGAAAGTTATGTATTACTGATGGCATTTTATTTATTTGTTTAGTTAAAAACGAAGACCCACAATGGCGTCAAGTAGTAAAGACGATGGACCAAAGAAGAGAAGAGTCACAGAAGAATCGAGAAGTTTTCAAGACAGATGGACTATAAACTATTTTTTCGTGGAATTTAAAACAAAGCCCATATGCTTGATATGCAATAATTCTGTTTCTGTCTTGAAAGAGTATAATATTAAACGGCATTACGAGGCTAAACATGCATATACGTTTGATAAGTACAAAGGGCAATTTCGAGAAGACCAAGTAAATGACTTACAAAGAAAACTTTCTGCACAACGTCAGATATTTACTAGAGCGGCTCAAGAGTCAGCATGCTATGTAAAATCTAGTTATGCAGTAGCCATGATACTAGCAAAACAATCGAAGCCATATTCAGATGGTGAAATGGTTAAGGAATGTTTGGATAGTGTCGTTGAAATTCTGTGTCCAGAAAAGAAACGGGATTTCTCAAAAATAAGCCTGTTTCGTCAAACTATTACCAGGCGTGTAGACGACGTTGGAAAACATTGAAGACAATTTGAAAAATCGAGCATCCGAGTTCAAATGTTATGCTCTAGCATTGGATGAAAGCACAGATATAACAGATACCGCTCAAGTGGCGATTTTTATCAGGGGTGTTGATGCCCATTTTAACAAAACGGAAGAATTAGCGGCACTGTATCTACTTGAGGACACTACTTGCTCACGAGATTTGTTAGGAGCAGTTACATCGACATTGAATCGTTTTTCGTTATAACTCAACAACCTATTGGGCTTAACAACAGATGGGGCTCCAGCAATGGCTAGGAAACACGAAGGTTTGGTAAAATTGATTGAAAATGAGGTCTGCAAAGTTGGTAATACTTCGATGCTAAATTTTCATTGCATTATTCATCAGGAGAATTTATGTTCCAAGTCCCTTAAAATGGACCATGTCATGAAGGTGGTCATCAAAACCGTGAACTTTATTAAGTCGAAGGGGTTGAATCACCGTCAGTTCCAAGAATTTCTCAAGTCTTTGGATTCAGAGTATAATGACGTTACATTGTATGCAGAAGTAAGATGGCTGACCCGTGCCAAAATGTTGAAAAGAGTGTTTGATTTTGAAGCAAGAAATTCAATCATTCTTCGCAAGCAAGTCAAAATATATCCCAGAGTTTGAAGACAAGGAGTCGGTTTGCGACTTTGCGTTTCTGGTCGATATAGTTAGCCACCTAAATGATGTTAATACTCGTCTACAAAGGAAAGATCAACTAATTAATAACATGTATGATCTTATTTCCGCATTCCAAATAAAACTTGGGCTTTGGGAACAACAGTTAAGGACAAAAATCTTCACTCACTTTCCAGACATCACACAGGGGCAAAGCGAATCCGGTTAAATCAAAATCAGGTAATGGCCCATTAATCGCAACACGAGTCATTTCATGCGTGGGGTGTCCAAATCGTTTAAAATAGTTGCTACATTCCCCATACCCGAGAAAACTTCCGGGATAACACGCGGCTATATCAATTGAAATCATACCATCACGTGAGTATTTCGTATTCCACAGTCCTCCATGACCAAATTCGATGCAACTCAATTTAACGTCCTCGAGAAAATCACTTCGTGTTGGACGCCATGAGTTTTTTTCTCTTGCGAAGTGAGCTACCACTGATGGAATAGTAAAACTATCCGTCAATAGTTTTTCATGGGAACTCTCTGGTGAAAAATCACTAGCGATTTTTCTCATTCTGTTATCTAATTCTTCAACGCGATATAATTCACCATTTGGTCTTACAAATTGATCAAATCCTGATTCGGAACCAGCACTACTAAGTAACCACACTGACACAGGATCATCTTTACACAACGCATGAATAGCATCAAATAATTTCTCTTCATAGAAAACATCCCCGGAAAATTCCCCGGAAAATTTCCGGGGGATATATCTCACGGTTCTATCTCGTGGAAATATTGTTACTGCAGGTGTCCACGCGTGTTCGTTATGATCAATAATTTGTATTGGAGCCCCTCGCGATTGATATTTCGGTTCGTATAATACTTCTCCGGTTATTGTTGTTACTGATATTGGGAATTTTAATGATGCTTCTAATTTAGCTATATCAGAAATCTTTGCACCGTGCTGTTTCACTGTCAGTTCCCATTCGGTTATTTTCCTACGTCGCAGATCAGTTAGTTTATTTCCTCGGGATGCATTTGTGAAGTGTTCCATTACCCGTGTTGCTACACAATTGAGCCTTGACGAAATCAACGGTGAATATTTCATAGGAGCTAGTTTTGCAATATCGGGTTTATCATTTAACGGATATATCCCATAAACGATTGCTGTTACAGGATAAGATCTCTCGTAGTATGGTTTGTCAATTCCAGTTAGAATTCCTGGTTTGGAATCTCTACTTACAATGACAGTTTTTTTATCCTTGAGGATTGGTTCAAATTTATCCCTAATAATCCATTTGCCTTCGACTTCGATAATGAATTTTATTCTGAAAAAATACTTCTGATGGGAATTGCTTTGTTTGGGAATTGCTTTGCTTGAAATCCTTTGGATTTCCACCTTTGGATTTCCACCTTTGGATTTTACGCCAAGGTGTGAAATTATCTTAGCTGCTCTTTTATCGTTCATAGTAGCATCGATGATGGGTACATTGACATCTTCATCAATAATTCGAAATGTCGACCAACAGTATGCTGCACCGTCTCGGTAGAATTCATTAAAACACTCCCTGATTTTACCGAGTATAGTTCTATCACCGATTAGACGTTTTGGTGTATCAGAGACTCTATCAAGATTGAATTTAGTATTTTTCCAGGGCTTAATTTTCGATAATCTTTGGAACTCCCTATCAAGATTGAATTTAGTATTTTTCCAGGGCTTAATTTTCGATAATCTCTTGAACTCTGCCATGTTATAATCAATGAATTTAGTATTTCTCCAAGGCTTAATTTTGGATAATCTCTTGAACTCTGCCATGTTATAATCAATGAATTTAGTATTTCTCCAAGGCTTAATTTTGGATAATCTGTTGAATTCCTCCATGTTATAATTAAAACAAGTATTTAAATAGAAAAATATAGTATAATGAATCACTGCAAGTGGCTAATGATTGGATCAACAACCCCGTGTAACAAATCATGCAGAAGCGAATTCTGTGGGTATCATTTACAAAGCGTTAGGCGAGGAAGTTTTGGCCCTCTTCCATGCCTCCAATGTGGGGTGGGTGTTAGAGGAAAATCGCAGTTGTGTCTTGCTTGTGGGGGTAAACGATACAGGGAACTAAAACGCTACTATGACAAACGAATCATTGACCCTAACGTCCTTGATAAAATCAAGGACAAAATCATCAAAACCCCTCAAGACTACATTGATAGACTTATAATTAAAGCAAATAATAAATTAGACAAGTAATATTATTATATAAATGAGCCAAGATTTCAGACCTCATCCAGTGCTCGTTAATTACGAAGCCTCCAGTGATGGTGTTGTCAGGCACCGCAGACTAAAAAACCCGGTTGGATATCTAAATAATATGGGGTATTTGTTGTTTAGTGCTAGAAATAAAACATATCTCTGTCACAGAATTATTTTTGAATGTCATAATGGATTAATCGAAGACGGATTTGTGATTGATCACATAAATGGCGTGAAGACTGATAATTGTCTTGTGAATCTTCAAGCCGTCTCACAAAGTCGGAATGCAAAATTAGGTGGAACTGGCAAACATGCAAAACCCCCTAGGAGAGTTAAATCGTTTGATTTAGAAAATAATGAAGAGAGAAGCTTTCAATCGATAAATGAAGCCAGTAGATACTTTGACATTTGTAGGGCTTCAATACGATTTGTTTCAGAAAATATAATTAAAACTGCTCTGTCTAAAAAAAATGGTCATAAAATAAAATTCGTATACACCTAAACGATTCAAGGTTGCACGATGTGGTCATCACCCTCTCTGCTGCTGCTGCAAATGTTTCATTTGTGGGTTAATAATTCTTTTACGAGTTCAACCGAAAATTTGATCGAGTCCGATACGATATCGTGTCCCAGACTTTGTCCCAGACCTTGTCTGGGGGGGGGGGGATGAAAATACTTTGTTGAAAATCGAAGATTTTTAGGATTGAAAGTCTTTACGACTTTACAAACAGACTAATCGCTAACACCTCTTCTTGTAAATCAATCAGATTATTTGACTGGTCGGTGAGTTTGAAATTAATTCTCGTTAACGAATTATTATGGCATCGCATGTAGACAGGATTAATTGGGTTCTCAATAATTAGGAATCCTGGAGGAGCTGTTGGTGCAAACGAATAAAGAATATATCCTTGCTGAGCTTGATTTGATCGTTCGAGATTAATTTGATAGCTTCCTTCAATTGCATCACATACTAAATTGAGCGCAATCACTGAGGATATATTCACGTTGAACGGAGCGATATGCCTACCACCGCCATCTGGGTCATTATTATATTTGAGGAGGACAGATGGATCTTGTTTTTGTAGCGCCTTGATATCGGTTTTAACAATTCTTGCTAGTTCATCAGCTTTGTACCCGGGAAACTTGAAATTACGCAGATTGTCCTCTGTGATATTGTAATCGGTTAGGAATCGTTGTTTATTGTCGCTGTTGTCATTAATTATTGTTTGAATAATTAGTTCATAGATATATTCCATATCCGATATAAGTTGATTTATTATTTCAACGTGTTTTTGCGATTTTGTTTTCCGTAGTTGTTCTAGTTGTGTTTCATATAATTGTTTAATTTCATTAAAATAACCACGGACGTCAGTTAGCGTAAATGAAATAGTAACAGATGAGTCGGTTGTTCTTTTAATGATAAAATCCCATTGCAATGTGTCTTTGTTGGTAAATATAAATCTATCGGCGATTCTTCCTTTTCTTATATCAGATAAATTATCTCGATAACTGGGATTGATTTCATGATATGATTGTACGTCCGTGGTTAAGTCGGCGGTGGAATTTTCCGGTGGTTTTTCAGGCCATCCTAACACTGTTCTTAACGAGCTGTTATAGATATCTACAATGTATCCCTCTGTGCTTATTTCGATCGACGACGAGAGCGTCGGTTGATGAAGATTAATAGCTATTTTTGATTCTTTTCCAGTGATTGATTTTATTCTACGCTGAATTTCAGCATCGATTTGCTTAATTTGGTACGACCCAGTTGGTAACGAAACAGTTTCCCACTCTGGAGTACCATCGGGTTTATTCTTATACGAGAACACCAGTGCGTTATTCGGTTGCTGACCGCCAAATGCAACCGATCTGATATTAGGCCAGCTATGATATACTCGTAATTTTGCCAGCGCGATCTCACGCACTGGAATCGGAGAAGGGAAGTTCACACTAAATTCAGGGCTCGTTGATGTTATTGATATCATGCTTGTTTGTACTGGGTTCGTGTTCTCCACTACTCGTTGAAGTAATTCCATCGGTGTCGTCATTGTTATTATACTCATGTTGTATTTCTAATTTTGGTATCGAGGAATCATAAATACTAACCATCACTGAGAACTCACAATCTGGTATGGTTGAGATTATTGAGATCATTTTGGTTTTTTTTGGGTTTGTGTTTTCTAATTCCATCGGTGTTGTCATTGTTATTATATTCATGTTGTTGCTCTAATTTTGATATCGCTGAATCAAAAATACTGACCATCGCTGAGAATTCACTATCTGATATAATTGTATTATCGAGTGACGATGATATCATCAGGGATAACTGCGAATATGCGGTTGATGCAATATGAAATTGAAGTAAGTAATTCTGCAGTTTACTCTGGCTGCATGATGATATCTTTTTTGCTATCCCGGTTGATATACCCCCGATTGTAGCCACCGCAGAAATGCAAATTGGAACTACGACCGGGGCAATCATTATAACCGATGCAAGTATTATTCCGGCGCCAGTGAGAACGCTTGACACCGAGTACATAGTAATATCAATTGCGGTGATTCTTCGTCGGTATTTTTTTATTTTTATTTGATACTCCTCAGTGAGGGTTTTGAGTCTAGTCTGAAATTCTCTGACTTGATCATAGCGACATTGCGTCGATGACAAAGTCATTGTTGTTATTTTAAAAACACTAGTGTTTTCAATTATTTGCCATCTTCCGGGTAGTGGATCAGGGGGTAGTTTACTTCACATATAAATTCTATACACCATGTTATTTCTTTTCTAATGGTGTTATCAACCCCGACAATCTCAAATTCTTCTCCACCCACGATAATTACTGTCGCGGTGCCACCAAAGTAGGTTTTACCTTTCACGATGATATCAAATTGATTGTTAGAGATTAATGTCATCCTGTAGATACCATGGGGCCACCCCTCGATATTGACTTTCAATTTAGCATTAGAGTTTTTTATCCAATCAAAGGTCCCATGCTTTACCCTTTCAGATTTTTCTTTTAGTTTAGAAATATCGTCAATAACGTCGGAATAGGTTTTATTGATTTCGGTATATTTCATTATCTTTCCATCGTGGCGTTTAAAAAATGAAACCAAAAGGAGGTGAAGTTTCAAACCTTCTCGGAATAGATAATCCCCCTCGAGTTGAGAATATGTCGTAGTGATATTGTAACTTTTAGAACCCTCAAAGAAATTTTTAGCCATTTCACTGGTGGGTTTTTGTTCGTCAATAGCGCTTTTAATTTCAGCGAGAGTCGGACCTGTCAGTGTGGTTTCAGATACAGGTGTTCTCCCTAAAAATTTATCAACGATGGTATTAAGTGTTGTTTGTCTCACCATAAACATATTAATATCTTTGAGAGTAATCGTAGATGTAGCTGGGACACCAAAGAAACTATTAGCGATGTAGGCATTGTGAGTATGCTTGCCGATAAACTCGCTAATTTCAGCGAGAGTCATGCCAGCCACAAGTGGGGTTCCAAAAAACTTAACAACTACGTCGTTAGTGGGTTTTTGATCTTCTATTAGTTTAGAAATCTCGAGATAATTTGCCTTGATTTCTGAAGCAGTCATCATCCTTCCAGCTTCCTTGTTAGCGAAGAATGAATTCAACAAGTCTTTAATTTCAGCTAGAGTCATGCCAACCACAAGCGGGGTTCCAAAGAATTTATGTACGACATTTTTGCGAAAATTATTATAACCTCGTATAAGATCATTCAGCTCACGTTCGTTGGTAGCAATCGCGTCGGTGATCGTAGACACAAGTGCACCTGGTTTAAGTCGTCCACCGCTGGAATAAAGCGCAATAGAGTTTTCAGCGGCATCGCTCTGCCGTATCAAAATGTCATTCACGGATATATTACTGCTTTTCAATTTACCCTGGCGATCTTGAAATACAACTAATTCGTTCGGGTCAACATCTATTAAATTTAACATCTCAGCGATTTCATCTTCAATTATTTTTTTTACATCCTCGATAGAACCCGCAGACGTTTCCTCGGTGGGTTCCGACATTGACAGAGATTGTCCCCAAATATCAATCATTATTGTTAGCGTAACTTGTGTTTTCAATTTATTGATCCTTGTAATTTCCCACTCGTGTATTCGTTTACAACCAGATGAGGTTGTTTCCACGGAGATCCAAAGGATTTTAATGAAATCTCCGCGAGGACATTTAATACTTCACGGCCGCATATCGGTGGATCATTTAATTGTTGTGTTGGCAGCGTGGAATAAAAAATCGGAAACTTTTTGAGTTTCATCGAAGAATTTATATACCGCATAAACTCGCTTGGTGGAGCTAACCCATATGAATCGAAATAGACAATCCCACGTGGATCAATCGCGTATGCAACCCAGTGAGTTCCCGATCCGCTGCTGTTATCAAGATTGATAATACCGGTTTCAACGTTATTTGGTTTTCTCGGTAATTGATCTCTCATAAAAACCCCTCTGAAGTTTTTTATCGCTAGTTTTTTAGCAGCATCAATTAAATCAAAATTGGACATAGGAACCATAGGTTCGGAAATCGAAGATTCGGAAATCGAAGATTTGGGAACCATAGGTTCCTCAATTAATAAACCGTTCCTGGTATTCTTCTTAGACCCGATCCGTTCACGGATTTCCCGCTGTACCATGAATACGGGGTTCCTGGTAGGTACAACCCCTTTCCCTTTTTTTTATATCCTTTCCCAGTTGCCTTTTTCAACGCCATCCCTGCCGCGGTACCAACGGCTCCCAACGCTGCCGCTTTCGCCACCGCTGGGGCAGCCGCTGCAATCAATGCTGGTATTGCGGCTAACAATGGAAATATACCACCTGATTTTATCATGTTCGCGACTGCGGCTTTTGAAAATTCTATTTGAACTCCTCGCTTATTTTTCATTGCATCATTAAAATGTTTTATTTGACGATCCGTTAATGATATTTTATGTGTACCGCCGGACATCTGCGCTGGTTTTAACGTTATTGTGGTTCCACATTCTTTAGCGGATTTTGATCGCAATTTCTTGACCTGACCATCAGTCAGCTTGACACTAACAGCACTATATGTCATTTTATTGTAAAACACATTTATGCTTTCAATTGATCTAATTGTGAAAATCGTTTACGATTTCAATCATAGATTTTCCACTGGTGCATCAACGAGTCTCATTCGTCCGCCAGCCCCTTCTAACAACATTGATTTGTCGCTGAGAATAACAGCAACCGCTCTATAATCAACACCGCCAGGATCTATACGAGCCCTAAAATGTATGTCAACAACGGATTGCCTTGTTAAATCAAGATGTTCCAGTGAAAAGTAATAAATTGGATACAAGTTCTTAAAATCGAGTTGCGATATTTGCAAACCGGTATCAACATTTTGATCACGACCCATATATGACAGCATCCGATGATACACACGTGCTATTTGGTTGTTTCCGTAATTAAGCTGTATATCCTCAGATGGTTCTTGTTGTCCGTTTATTCTCAGTGAAACCTCACTTACCCCTAACCGATCAAATATCATATGACTGCGTTCTTGGGAACCTAATCGATTCCTATTCTGCAGCGCTATAAATATATGACGTGGAGCTGAAACGCCTTGTTTTGATGCCAGGTGCCATGTAAATGTACCATTAACATTATCCTCTTTAGCATCAGTCGTTGTTGTTAGCCAACTTAGCAATGATTTACCACCGGTTTCCATAAATGAAAGTAGCCGCTCTTCCGTGGTAATTGATGGAGTCATTACTGGCATCCATAATACTATTTTACTCAAAACAACTTTACCTTCATCGGCACCAGTACGCCAAATTGCATCATTGTCATTGCCTTTTCGCACTAACGCGATTGTGTGTTTGGCTCCATAGATGACTTTTCTTACATTTCTGCAGAATCCAAATATATGATGGAGTGGAATCGCACATGAAAAATATCGCTGCTGTTCTTGCAATGCTAATTTTCGTGTTGCAAATCCTAAATTGAAATTACTATTAACGCCTCCAAGAATATCAAACGCAGCTCCTGGTCTAGCTCGACGTTCTGGATTAGTTGCTTCTCGTTGATTATCAACTGAAGTGTCTTGCGGTGTTAACACTTTAATGTATTGAAGGTGGTCAGCGTTATCAGAGGTATCCTTTGCAAACATCATAGATGGACCAGCCGATCTTGTATAATCATCGGAGTATCTTGCTAGTCCGATTATTGTTGTTGCAACATCAACCTCGCGGTCTATTGATTCAATTTCTTTTCCATCAATGAGATATCTTGCACTTTCAAATAACGCCATTATACCATTGTTGACGAAACCAACTCGGATATTTAAATCATTTGCATATGGGGTATCGGCTGCAACATTTGTTACAAGTTTTCCTTCTACTTCAATAAATGCTTCACATGGCAAAAAGTATTTACTGGTATCTTGAACTTGAAGTTCAATTCGCGATCGTAGGTCGGGTTGTATTGCATGATAGGAATAGTATTGATAATCGCGGACGGAATCATCCTTGCGCACTGGGGCTTCCATATCTAACGCGGGATCAGCTGTTCGTTTAAACATTATAACATTACTAGCGTTTTCAATTGGTGAATTGCAAAGCAATAATTATCGTCGTTGAAAATTTTTCGAATTTCTTTTTTGTTTCAAACCACTTCCTGCTATCGCGTTCATGATAGCGCTATCTGTTACCGGTGGTGACGAAGTCAATTGCGCTAGTTTTTCTTCCACTGCACTATTTATTGCTTTGCTGATTTTTGCAGGCATCACTGTAGTTGATGGCAGCACTAGTGGTTTCACCACTGACGAAGTCATTCCTGGTTTCTTTCGTACCAATAATGCTATTTTATCTTTCGCGGCAGAAAATGCCTTTCCTGCAAGATTTCCAACGAAATTGATTCCCTTATCACGAATAGCATCAATGGCTTTCATTGATAATTGTTTAGCTAACGGCGCTACCTTGGGAGCCATTCTTGTAAATAACCCCGCAATGGTATTGCCGAAACCATCTCCGTAATATGCTCTATAAACAGGCAATCGTGAGTTCACCACGTAGACGCTTACTGGTTTATCATGGTTGTAGTGTATAATCATCTTGTTATAAAACTAGTAGTTTTTCAATTAGTGATTAATCGCTTACATCCATTGGATTTTCATCATCAATGACGTTGTCATCGTTGTGATTTTCAACTAATTCAGCAATAAGTTCTCGATATACATCAATGTCCATGATACCGCCGGCAAATAATCGTCTACAGATATCAGCTGCTTCATTAATTACTTCCGGTGAGTTATTTCCGGCTCGTTTCCCTCCGATGAGAACCTCTAACCTTGATATATCACTTAGAATGTTACCAGGGCATGTCACGGTAGAGTCAAAGACATCCTTTAGATTTCCAATCGAATATCCTTTTCCGCTTGTTTTCTCAGTTGTACCAGTTTCATCATACTCTTCAATTCCCTTTCTAAATTCTTTATATCCCAATTCTCTTTTATTTAAACGGCCAATCCCCTTATTCGTTTTATACAACCAATCAGCCCATTCATCTCGGCTTATTCTACTGTTTTTATACTCGTCTTTTAAAAAGTCCTTTCTAGAATGAAAGCTTTGGGCGGCGAAATCACCAAAAATCTTATAATCTTCGATTTTTATTAATTGAGGTCGTTTGATTTCTGTTATAGCTCCTTCGGTGAGTTTGTCTATAAAGGAAACACCTCTTGGGGTGACGACATCAACAGGTTGAGTTTCAGGCGCAGAATCATCAATATCAGCTAGTCGTTCATACTCGCGCTGAGTTTTTATATCACTGGATAACTGTTGTATCCCTGCGCGTGTTTGTCCCGTCTCTGCTGCTATCTTTTCAAGTACACCAAGAACAGGCACTTCTCGTCGCTTGCCTTCCTTAGGAATATCTCCGTATATTGCTCGTTCAGTTGCTGTTTTCATATCTTTGGTCGCACTTGTTATCGGAGTAAACAGTTGTTCACTTGACACAGAAAAGTCAGTCTGCGCTTGTTGTCGTTGTTGAAGTTTCTCGCGAAGTCTGTCTCGAACCGGTATAAACTTTTTAATTGCTGCTAGCCGCTCTCGGGCTAATCTAGTTGTAAGCGATTCACCTACCATATATTGTTTATGAACTAATTTTTCAAATGTAAAACCCTTTGGGTTTCCATCACAATTAAATAACTTAGTTATTAAATAATGTACCATCAAGCTAACGTATTCATCTTCGACAGGGTTAAACTGTACGACGCTATCCGCGAATGTTTCAGAAATAACATCGCTGGGGATTTCAGAATTGTAATATCTGAGAACGGCGATGAACGATTTGTGTTAACGACGCGGCAACAAGAACAACTACGTGAAAATGGAGGCGTCGCGGTGATTACTTGCTACTACGACCAGATCATCCATTATGCACATAACTGCATGGGCAAGTCCAGACTGCTGAGTATCCTTTCAGGAGAAAATCCTATGTAAGTGTTACAAAAAACGCTAAAAAAAAATTTATTTTTAATAAAAATTACTGAAAGCCTATTTTATAGTAACGCTCACGTGGTTAAGATACGGGTTTTTCCTCGTTTAACATTTTTCTAAGATCACGAACCTTAGAACTAATTTCAGCTCGTTTTTGATACTCTTGGCCGAGCTTTTGACGTATTGCTTCAACGGTGCTAAATAGCGTTATGAATACATTAATGTCGTTACCGTACAAACAAGCATTGATGGATTTTTGAATTCCTTTCACGAGCCTGTACATCCTAGGTAAAACATAACGACCCTTACTAGACTGATACTCAATATCTTCATATTCCGAGGTAATCCTGTCACAGTCGAGACTTTCAGATAATAATACCCCTTTATTATTTAAATTTGAGATTTCAGCAATTATAGCATTTACATCATTGATATCCATTATTTATATTTATTATAAATATAGTATACTGTATCTCTAATTATTAAAAAAAACAAAACATATATGACAACACATCTTTGGAACTCCTTGGGTGCCTTCGCATCCAAGTAAGCCCAAGGGGACCCGAAACATACATCTCCGGCGGGAGGCCTAAGGTGGCAAACGCCATCTTAGACCGCCCAGAAGATATGCTTGGGGTAACGTCACAACATGGACGGCACAATGCCATATATATCTCCGCTCGAGTGTTGCGGCAGATTGTAGGCGTAACATATACTTAATTAACTTAATTAAGGATGGATTATAATTCAATGGAACGATGATGGTAATGATGTGGGACGGCACAAGACAGCACAAACATGAAACGACGGGGCGGATTTTCTACGGCCAATCAACCAATCAAAAGCAACCAATTAAATTAACCCGGTTGCATGATTGTGAACAAAAGACAACCACACGCCTGGGTTAATGGCGTTGGTTAGTTTTGATCGGTCGCAATGGCCTTCGAAAGCCCCAAGCTTAATACCTTTGATATACTATATAAGGCGACTATTTCAGCAGCGTCGTTTCATGGGTATGTTATTTTATTTCCTTATTACTTATTAATGCTGTTTCACAACATTTAAATGAGACAATTATTTTAAATGAAACATTAAACAAAATAATACAGTTTTTTAAATAACAACATATATTTTCCCTATTCTATACAAAAATGCATTATCGATTAGATCATAAAGAGCTGTATACAAGGAATTTTAACCACGCCCACCTACTTCAATGAATAGGAAACACTCGCGTTCCGGCTGAGCGAACATAGGTAATGCGTACATTATAAGAACGTCTGTACTGAAAAGAACGAGTTAGCTGTCTGCTTTACTGCTAGTCCACCCACCCCCACACATGAGATATGTAGATAAATAAAAATACAACTATTTAAATAATTCAGTTTTAGCCCACAAGCGACAATAAAAAGTTTTATTCTCGAAACTCATGTATTATATCTCCATTACAGTCACGTGGGCGCGCCTAGTTACAGGTAATATAGCAGGCGACAAATTCCTTTGACGTCATAATACAAGGGAACTTAGTAGGTAAATGTTATAAGTTGTGGCAGATTAATCTATAAAGAATTTATCTCCCTTAGCAGCAGAGAGGGTGGATGACCACATCGTTGTGAGCAAAATCGTAAAATCTCCGTTTTACAAAAATGGAGACTTTTTTTTTTCGGTTAAAATGAGATTTGTGGGAAGCCTTATTTTTGCTTGAAAACGTGGTCTGTTCACCCTCTCTGCTGCTCTGAATTAACTATTACTGAGTATGAAGTTGGTAGCGAACGTCGTATTTTATTATCATCAAGAATATAAGTACAATTAAATACAAGTTCTACAACAATTCAACTTTCCAATACATTATTTTAAAGAATAGTAAAGAAACATTACAATAATCCAATGTTAGATTAACTTCTTAACTCTAAAAATTCCTATAGTGTATAGAAAATTGTACGTTGACAGTATCTTACCTGTAATGATACAAGTCTCCTTTGAGCTCTGACGAAACGGCTGGTTCGTTCTAATATCACTACTCTTTATATAGTTGTTTTGTATCGTCAGAATCTCAAGTGAGGTTTCATTGCATCCCACAGGCTACCGATGGTGACTAAGTACTTATTAGTCAGTCAGTTAGCTACATCAGCCTTCTTAATTATTCACGAAGTATCTCTAATATTTATTTGTCTGTAAACTGTAAACATACCGATGGTAATTTTACTGACCCTTAGATCAAAGATAATTCGTTCTGCGATTTCTCCTTTCTACTTTGTACTTAATTTGTTTTGCTTGTATCAACTAATTTAAACGGACAATCAGTTTACGTATATTTTATTACCTATCTGCACTTTTCCTGACCCAAAGATCGAAGATTGTTCCTTCTGCGACTACTACTTACTGTTTAAGTTGTACTGCTGGTATCACTTATTTGGAACGGATAATCAGTTTATGTACTTCTAACTCTCTGGCTATATCTACTTCGATTATACAGATAGCTAACACATGTAGCAATAACATTTCTAGTAGGCATGTCAGTTTATTTTACCGAATCACTTAAACAAACAATCAGTAGTTGTTACTTTTAATACAATTTAGAGAAAATTTCAGTCTTGTTACTTTTACTAAACATTCTGTCCTAATACTAGTATAAATTTTCAGTGTCTCTTCAATATCAATCTTTTTCATTGCATTAGATGTTTCCTTGTATTGATCACTAGTTTCGAAGGGTAAACTTTAAGATTCTTACATGACATTATTGATTTCAGCTGGTTTTGAACTAATCCAGACATGTCTCTGAAGTTCTGACATATCTCTACCTCTGGTAAGTCATGTAGTGGTCTTAATGTTACGCATCAGCACTTGTTTATTTATGTAGAAAGGCCTCACCAGAATCTCTCGTTACGTCGTACAGCATGGTGTCCTTTCACCAATGCTTCACACATACCTGTAAGATTTGTTTAAATATTTCTAATTTCTGGAAGATACGGATAAACTGTTTTTGGATGAAGATTATGCCTTGCTGAGGCAGCGTCTATCTCACTGAAGACAAGTGGAGATTCCAGTTGATAGTTGTTTTCCTCCTCCTAGGACAGAGCCGGGTCAGGTTAAGTATGTGGGAGAGTGGTTACAAAAATGTCAAAAGCCCCTGACTTTCCTCAAAAGGGCACCAAAACAAATGTGTGTGTGTCTGTTTATTCCAAGTGTACACAATATCCATAATACGTGCGCAAGAATAAAATGATAGTCAAGTGACAAGTAACTAAGTGTGTGTGTACGTTTTGCTTTAGCCACTTTGCTAGTGGCTCCTTACACCATTAGGCAAAGTGGATTTATGGACAGAAATGGAATTAATACTATCTATAATTCTTTTTCAATAGAAATTTCGTTTAGGGTATCAGATCATCTTTTCTGAAAAGTAGGCAGAGGCAGAGGCGTAGCTAGAGTGTTTGGCGCCCTGGGACAATATTCATTCCCCACCTCCCCCACCTCAACTCTGAAACCCATTATTTTCATCAATAAAATCACCATTACCCGTTACAACCTATTTCAAAGCCCATTTTGGCGCCCCCACTAGTATGGCGCCCGGGGACATATGTACCCCCCTGCCCCCCACCCCTAGCTACGCCTCTGGGCAGAGGAACATTACTAGTTAAAGCTGAGAGGGAAAAAAATCTTTTATTTTGTATCATAGATGCAAACCGAGGAATTATTTCTTTTAGCTATAAGTGATGGAATGGAATTATTTCTTTGAGCTATAAGTGATGGAATGGAATTGTTTCTTTTAGCTATAAGTGATGGAATCTAATTTCAAGGATTTATCTCGTATAAAAAGGATTTTGTAATTTTCCAAATTTGTTAAGATCATTACTGAAAGATCAATATCATCCAGCTCTTTTATTAACTTTATTCCCTGATTTGTCTGAATTTGTTCCAGTCGACTGGCCTACCACGACTGATGGCCGATTTGTGTACCCTATCCATTTTCCTAATCATTTTTCTTAATTGGCAGTCAAACAACGGTTTATCGGTTTTTCGAAATATTACAGTTATACAAGGAATTCAAAACGTTGAGAATTCTGATAGTTTGGTTGCGAATATATCAGTTGCCACATGAATATCGCTTTGTGTTAACAATAGATCCGCCCAAATTAGTTCATGTTATCAGAGCGTTCACTTTGTTAAAATCAGCTCTGTTATAAATCCATGTAGGCCGCGTGACGGTGCACGTTAACGCTGATTTTAATATTAGGTGTGTCAGGGATTACGAAATTTTCTATCAACAAAGAAGATAATTAAAATTGGTCATGGAAAAAGCGCCTTCTCGTTTTGTAGCATCATCATCATCATCATAATCATCAGACTCTTGACCTAGTGTGGTCGTGAAGGCACTGTGCTGCTGAACATCTGACCAGTTCCCTCCACTTGTCGCGATCATGTGATAATGCCTATATCTCCGCAAAACGTTTCTTGGTCCATTATGTGATGTTGTCAGTCCACTTTATTCTCTGTCTATCTATCCTTCTGCCACCCTGGACATTGCCCTGCAGTACTGCTATGGATAAACTGTTGGCTCTAGTGACATGGCCATACCATTTCGACTTTCTCTTTTTGACAGTGGTGAGGAGGTCTTCATAATGGCCTACTTTGTGCCTGATGGTGTTACGCACTTCTTCATTTGTGATGTGGTCCATGTAAGAGATGTTAATGATGGTTCTGTATCATCTCATTTCAAGTGCCTGGATTCTTTGTTGTAATTCTGCTGTCAGGGCGCAGGGCTCACATGAATACAGAAAGATTGAGATGACTAGTGCTCTCAATAGTCTGATTTTAGTTTTGAGACAGATAGTCTTGTCTCTCCAGATGGGTCTTAGTTTGGACATAGCTGTCGTTGTTTGTGCTGCTCGTGACCAAATTTCTGCTCTTGATCCCTCTTCGGTGATTATGGAACCAATATATTTGAATTGGCCCACTGATTCAAGTTCCTATCATCCGACTTTAATCTTGGTTGAGATTTGTTTGCCAGTATTTGTCATCAGCTTTGTCTTCTCGGTGCTTATCTCCATGTCAAATCTGGAAGATGTTTCATCAAGGTTCTTCACTAAGGTGGCAAGCTCATCTTCACTGCCTGCCAACCCATCAATGTCGTCTGCAAAGCGTAGGTTGTTATCAGGAATCGCATCACAATTATTATTTTCAGTTCAGTATCCAAATATTATTTCCAGTTCAGTACATGAATGTAGTTCTAGCCTATTTTTAGAACATTTTTTCCTCTCTCATTTTGGTGGTGATAGAAGATTTATATTGATGCATTTTTGGTAGGGATTTAAAGGTAATTGTTCATTCTTGAGAATATGAGCTCAGAGAGTGGTTGTCTTTGTGTATTTTGGCGAAAGTGCACATTACAGTAATAAGGCCTTGGTGATGATCCAGAAGTGAAATCTGTGTTCTGTTTACATGATGATCTCTTTATAGTGCAGCCAATAAAGAAAAAAATTTAAAAAAAAAATGGCGGTGAACCCTTGACAAAAACTTCACCGTAAAGTCATCTTTGGATGTATTTTAGATTAACATATGATTTGTATTAATTTTCACACAGTTGAAAGGTCAGGACTGAGAAATATAAGTAGAGAACATATAGTAAAATTAATTGTGATGTATGTCTTGATGTTACTCCCTCCAATGCTGACTGTCCTACAGTGGTTTTACATGGCTTGACTCACGATGCGCTCTAAGTAGATGTTAAAAAGCGTGGGTGACAGGAGACAGCCTTACCGTACTCCAACTGTTGTCTTGAACCAGTCCCCCACTGAACCTTCAGCAATTACAGCACTTGTAGCCTTGGCGTATAGCTGCTTGATGGTATTGGTCAACTTTTGACCCATGTTGTACTTCTTCATTGTGGCCCACAGTGCCTCATGCCACACTCTGTCAAAAGCCTTTTTGAAATCTATGAACACATGATAGATGTCTTGTTGATGTTGTGAGTACTTTTAACACATAACCCTGAGATTGAATATTCTTCTGTTGTGCTTTGTGGCAGGGGTGGAATGGGTGGGGGTGCGGGTCTGGTGATTATTCAATAGCGCATTTGGTATTAGTCAATGTGTAATAGAACGCTCTTAATCAATATTTAGGATCAGATGAACGAACGAGAACTCTTTCGTCAAAGTGGGGTATTACAAATTAGCTTAAACCATTTGGATTTTTAACTTTTAATTTTGGGGTATTTAAGATTAAATTAAACGATGTGAATTCATTTAGAAAAGAATTTCAACTGTAACGATAATCTGATGCGTCTTTTTTATTATTCAAAAGTCTTGGGGTGTCTGTTTCCGATTACAGGTTCCATCCACAAATCGTTGACATAACAGCAATAAAAGAAAATAAAAAGGTGAAACCTGTTCAGCGAAATATACTGTATTATGTAGACGGGTTAATCTTAATGCGTCTATCGTACATGTTGGGAAATAAATGATATGTAAACCAGACAGAATGAAGTTTTTCTCGTTGACTTCTCGTGGTATACTAATGGCGACCTACTCTGCTGTGACGGCCGTAGAATGAAAGTTGGGAAATTATTGGTCAATGTTTGAAGAATATCCCATTCATCATCATATTCTTTTTATATACATACTTAAAACGGTATATGGTGTTTTCATGCTTTTGTCATCTTCATTTTCAGTTTTCTTTTTTTTGTTGTAATACTCAATTTGTGGTCCGAGTATCATAGTAGTGTTCTGTCACTTTCTTATTACCGGCTAGGCTTGCTGGTACTGATAGTGCACAAGTCAGTACAGGTGGGTGGGGAATGATACTCTGATCGTGAAGAAATTGATAAACATTGTAGAGATAGTGATGTTCCATTTTTTTTCCCTTTTCTTCAGCTAAGTAGCCTGCAACTGTTAGACGTGAGTGAATGAATAAATTAAAACAACTCATACGGCATACGATTTGGCAAAGTAACACAGAATATTATGTAACAAAACAGTCATTCAGTGGCAAGGATAAGTTTTTGTATCAAACTTGGAGAAATTGAAAATTAAAGATGAGGTAAATATAATGGATTTTGTTCAGTCCTGAAAAACAGGAAAAGTAATAGACAGTTAAGTGTCAACTCTTTCCCTACAAGTGGTCCTTTCAGTACCATTAAATCCACTTAGAGAATCACACACACACATACACACATACATACATATATATAGTGTTGAGAATCGCTCAGAAATTCATAACCAATTATCGGTTCCCCTTAACCAACTAATCATCAATTATAATCGGTTACTAAGAGCAAAATTTAATTTTTGTTACACAGTTATATTTTGATCAAGAGTTCAATATGTTTATAAATGTACAGGAGTAATCTCTTGTAATGACATGTATACTTTAACCTGACAATAATATTACATTGTGTTATTTTTGTTCTACAACTTTGTTAAATGAACACAACTTTTTATGGCTGATCAGTGATATGTAACTGAAATACTGCTACAGTCTCCCAAAATTCTTTCGTTCATATGTGATGTGTTGTCTATAGTTTAAAATATAGAAGGACATGATTTTTTTGTTTGTAAGTACTACAAAATATGTAGAAATTTAACTGAAACAAATCAAGAAAATGTGTTTAAATTTATTAACTCAACAATTTAACAACTTGACCATGTAATAATGACTATATGTTCGTAATTATAAATCATACAGTTTTTTATTTGTACTTGTGAAGAGTTTCATACATTTCAGGTCAACTTTAGTGGATGGGAGAGTTATTAACCTTTGTTCTTTGCATACACCTAAAAAGTAGTCTCCCTTTACACACAATCAATAATGGAGTTCACAATCGATTATCTTATTGGTTTGCTCAACCAACTGATGATCAATTATAATCAATAATCGGAACAACACTATATAATATATATATATATATATAGACACATATTTATTTATGAAAATTAGCTAATGTCAAGTACTTTATATTATCTTTAGGTAGGAATTAACCCAGTGATAACTTATTAATATTTACAGAACTACATGCATTGAAAGAGAAACAGAAAGTAAATGTAAAGATGCAAATAAGTAATTTAATTGTATGTATTCCATGTATGTTTCAGAATTTTTTTTGGTATTGACAGTACCAGCCACAAATACACTTTCACTATGGAAAATTTGATTGTCATCAAGTTGCAGGTATGCATGTAATATATGACAATCAGTCATGAGACCAGGTTGACTGAAAGAAGACTAATATGACAACCTCTATTACATGGCATCATTATGTATGGCACATGTATTTTACACAAGGCACTCAGTGTTAAAAAAGTTGGATAGCTCGATGTTTGAGGTCTATCAGATTTCAGATTGGGACACTCCTGTATATAGTTTATAGCCTATGGGGCTTGTAAAAAAAAATCTAATTTATCTGAGAAAGCTTTGATACTGCTGATGAAATGTGGAAATATATTTTCAGGATGATGACATGCCATATAATATGGTGTGTTATGTTAAAAACACAAATTTTACTCCCAAAATAATTGGAATGGGCATTTATTTCGTTGCACACAACATATCAACATGCAACATTTCTGTCTACCACTATGAAACCATCTGTATAATGTACATCTTTAATTGAACATTCCAATTATTAATGGACCTGTGCTTTTCAATATGATTTAGGCATGAAATAGATTGATTGGTTGACAATACAGTCGACTTCGGTTAACTGCACACCCTCGGGCCCATTACGAGACCGTGCAGTTAACTGGAGTGTGCAGTTAACTGGAGTACGGTACAGTACATTTTTAAGCATTGGGAAAAATTGGGACCGGCATGATTACTTGCAGTTATCCGGAGTGTGCAGTTAACCAATGTGCAGTTAAGTGGAGTCGACTGTAATATCCAAACACTGCTTTTTGCACATTTGATTTGTGTTGATGCTCTAGACTTTGGACAGAGGCATTACATTGTAGTCTGGGCTTGTGGAACTTGAGTTGAAGCTTGTGATTTATTATAGTCGCCAGCTTCTTTGAGCACTGCTACAATTTCTGAAAAAAACTTAACTCCTTGCATATTTTTTGGTCTTCCTGCAGTAGCTCAATACTATCTCAATGATGTAAAATAGAGTGACACTGCTATAACACAATGGTAGGGGTCCATAGATCCCAATCATGTTATATACCGAACCATGTTATAAGCAGCCAAATTAGCTAAAGAAAAAGTTGCATGTACCCAAAAAATGGCCAGGAGGTGGTGGATGAGTATTAAAAGTGGTAAATTATAACAAAACTAGACTGAAATAAAATTGTATATTGACAACTTTTGTGTAATACATTCAATAATGCTTTAAGTACTGTACATGAGGGGCCACGAGTGGCAGTGGTCTAAATCGCTCTCTGTTATGGATCACTGTCATCTCACCTGTCTGCGTGCATTCGAGTCTAAGATTCAGACTGAATTTTGTTTTTTTCATTTGCTTAGTGTTTATACAGAGTGATTGGTGCTTCAAAGGTAATTTTAATTTTCTGTGAAGTTTCAGCAAAACAATTTTTTTTGGGGCACATTTTTAACAAAAATTTAAATTAGCCGTTACTTAGCCATTGTAATTGTTCATGTTCCTGCTATCAAAGTTGGTCATTTTTAGCTAATCCGATAGCACAACTATTTGATTGCATCATAACATATATGTAGTACTCAAGCCAGATGTCAGCAAACGTGGATTATGATACAACAATGTACTGTTAGATGGTTTGGCAATAGAAACAAAGGACTTTTGTTTTATAAACAACAGATTCCTGTGAATTTTATATCCATGTTTGTAGATTCCTTTTTGAATAGTAAAATTTATAACTGTTTGCTTATTGTATAGTATACATAATATTTTGCTATTCAGCATCCACACACACTGTTAAGTCTATTTGCATTACCAATGACAGTGATGTTGAACAGTTCTGAAATAGGCAGGATGTCTTTACCAAAGTCGATCTAATACAATTTACATTTAAAATTATCTAGTTATGAAATTTGTTCTGAGAGAAAGAAAGATGTTTCTGTGTCATGTAACTCGTAAAAGCATTATTGTGTTTCAGTAATGAGCAGCTCCATAGAAATTTCCATTGTGTGTTCTTCTACTATTATAATAAATACCTATCTGAATTACTTTTATTTTAAAATTAGTCAATCATTCATTATATGACAAATTGTACATCTACATACATTTAGCATCATTAGCCTCTAATGCTTGTTATAATGTGTGACTAGGCCTTGAACATATGTTAGACTAGCTGCTGTCAAAGACATTTTATTGCAGCTTGGTCAACTGGCACAAACCTTGAATAATCTCATTGCAGATACAAATGTTTTCATTGCTATCTTTGTTTTCCCATGGGTCGGTGGTTCTTTCCGGGGTTTTCCAGGTTCTTTCTCCACCATTAATATTGATCGCCATGTATAGCCTATATTGTGCTGAAAAATGGCGTTAAACCATAAAAAACAAAACAAATCTTTCAGTTTTTTGGTCATTGCTAGTGTCAGCGTAGATGGACATTTACCAAAGAAATGTTGTAGCTGTGGTTTTGATCTGTGTCGTGATTAATATGTGAAACCAGGTTAAGGATTTGGGGTATGTAGGACCAAAGGTTGGGGAAAACTTTGAACCTGTGCTCAAGGTGCAACACTGACATGTACATACACAGGAATATACCGGCATACATACTATAGTAATTACCTCCCCTACTCACAGTTTGTACCCTCCCCCCCCCCCTTCAATTTTAAAAATATAAAACCTCAAAGATAAAAAAAGTACCCATAACTTTGTCATTTCTTCTTCTAAAACTAATAATACTTTAGGAGACCTACTTCTACCTTGTAAATCCAGTCTTCCTAGCTAGAAAATTGCACACCTAGGCAGCAGTTAGATTGAGTGACCTCTTATTGATACAGGGATTGGTGCCAATTCCTGTTAATTCTTTGGTTCTACTTCCACTGGTGCCAAGAAGCACACTCTCTGTAGATAGAGGCCTTGCAATCTACTTATAAGCATTCTGGAAGGTTTTGTCCTAAAATCAAGTTAGAGGAATATTCTCTTTGAAATATATTTTCTAACCTTTTTTCTTCTTTTATTTTTTGATGACAGTTTTCTGTCTTTTTAATATCACTTTGCCATCCTCACACACTTGAGCATTATTGTACATGATAGCATATGCTGTTAGTGTGTCCCCTCACATTGCTAAAGCTGTATTTAAATTAGTTCAGTTCTGGTTTGTGTTTATAGTAAACTTGTTTAACATTGCTATATAGTTTCCACTATGGATGGATACATACAAGGAAGTTTAATATCCTAATCTGACCTTCATCCACTAATCTGACCTTCATCCATTATAGAGGTGAGGTAATTATTCATTGCTTTACGGATTTTACCAGTATTGGCCATCATTATGTCTTTCTTGCCGGTAATATTGTTTTACAAACTGATATTGTAGCATCTATTTTGCATCAATAATGGGGCCCCAAGTGGTCTAAAGCATTTTCTGTTACGGATTACTGCCATCTCACCTCTGTCTTTGTGGGTTCAAGTCTAAGATTCGTCTAATGTAGTTATGTGAGAAAGCTTGCCAGTAGCTTCTCGTGGGTTGGTGGGACTTTACGGGGGTTTTCCCGGGTTCTTCCTCCAGCAATAATACCAGCTGCCATGTATAGCCTATTATGTGCTGAAAAATGGCGTTAAACCCTTCAACAACAACAACATCAATAATGATTCTAAAGTGCATTGTATGTGTAGAGTTATTATGTGTACTATGAAAACTCGATTATGTTGCTGCATAGTCTGATATGTACAGGTAAATTTTTTATGCAAAGTTTAGCCATTTCTTAGTTACTATAAGTGATGCTATGGTGATTTACCTGTATAGGCAATCAATTGACATTTCCTACAGGTAGCATTTGCTAAAATTGGTAATTTAATGTCCACTTCATAAGTATGTGTACCTGTACTGGCTGCTGTTTGCACAATTTTAAAGTTAAATTGTCATAGCTTTGCACATACACTCCCAGGTTCATGAAGCAGGATGCATGCTTGGCTACACCTGTATATATTGTCTGTACTGTTTTGTCAGATTTAGACCCTGGTCAAGTTTTGTAAACATTGGGAATGCATGACTCATAACACTGTGAGACAGAAATTTTAAAGTTCCAGTAACAGCATCAGTTTGAGCCGCTAGGCCAGGAAGGGATTGTATTTATGGTCATGTTAAAAGAAATGTTGGGCAACTCTGATTTAAGCCTAAAGATAGCAGGTCTTATTCCAGTTTTCCTACTCCACACTACATGTTACTCTTATGGATCAGCTCAATGCACCCCGTACCCTGTTTTGTGCCCAAGTATACATAGGATATGTATTTACTGTATATATTGCCTTACCTACTCAAAGGGATCACTTGCCTATTGGTCATTTGGTATTTAATGCATTCTCTTGCCTTAGCTACTTGAAGGGATCACTCACCTAGTGGTCATTTAGTTTTTACTGCATTCTCTTGCCATAGCTACTTGAAGGGATCACTCATCTAGATATTATGATATAGATTAAAGTATAAGACACTGACCCATATATAATATATACTGAAGTGTAAGATACTGACCCATATATGATAATATATATTTAAGTGTAAGTTTGGTTGTTTTTTTTTATGTTTAACACCATTTTTAAGTACAATATAGGCTATACATGGCGGCCAGTATTAATGGTGGAGGAAGAACCCGGAAAACCCCTGGAAAGAACCTCAGACTCGTGAGAAGCTACAAGGCAGGCTTTCTCACATAACTACATTAGCCGAATCTTAGACTTTAACCCACGCAGACAGAGGTGAGATGGCAGTGATCCATAATGGACATTGCTTTAGACCATTCTGCCACTCAGAGCCCCTTGAGGTGTAAGACACTGACCCATATATGATAATATATATTGAAGTGTAAGACACTGATTCATATATGATAATATATATTGAAGTGTAAGACACTGACCCTGATATTATGATATAAATAAAAGTGTAAGACACTGACCCAGATATTGTGATATGTAATGTGATTTCGGATTTTTAATGTAGCTTTTAACAATTGTTAAGTCATATTGCTACGATGTTTCAGTGTGGCAGTTTATAGTGATCTCTAGCACTGGGGCATTATGCCACAGACATGTAGCATGATGTCCCGCCCAGTTACATTATCCTGACTCCAGGCCAACCAGTCTAACACTACCATCTTAATGCTGAGTGCCAAGCAAGGCAGCTGTTAGTACCATTTTTATAAGTGTTTGATACGACTCGCCATGGATTGAACCCACAATCTCCTGAATCCGAGGTGGATGCTCTACCACTAAGCCACTAGAGCAGTCAATATTATGATATAGATTAAAGTGTAAGACATTGACCCATATATTATTATATAGATGGGTTGAAGTCTTACTTGTTGAATAAACAATGGCATGTAGCATATAATGGAGTCAGTCACTTTTTTAAAAGATAGAAAACCTTCAAGACTTCTCATTTAATTGGCAGTCCATTTTGACACTGTTGCACAGATTAGTTTGATTGCTTTAGTTTGTCTGTACTTGAATGCCTTTTGCTTTCCAATGTTGGGCAAAACACAATCAAGAGGTTGAGTTTTTTAAATTTGCTGGGCCCCATTTATGTTGGTTGGAAAGTGATGGTATCTCTGCCACATCTGCAGTTACTATATGCACATGCTTATAAGTCAAGTCAAACTGCAAACATCAGAGATCCTGATGTACATTAACATAGTGCACCTGCCAATTAGGGTCTTGTGTTGTTTATTCTACTGATTACTCGACAAACTGCACAGATCGGCTATTACATTATGAGATGGTAGATCTGGGTCCGTGTAGTTTTTATGTTGGATATCTTGTTATGTACCAGTAATTAATTTGTTTGTAATTACTTTTATTTATTACATTGACTCTCATCTCATAACTGTCCATTCACTTTCTTATCTGTTCCGAAAAGAATGACAGCTGATAGAACATATTACTCATTATCAGTGAACTTTACTGGCTCGGCAAATACAAAGATAGTTGGTATCTTTTAGTTTTCAAAATGGTAAACTTGGTTGCAATACTAATTGATTTATATTGCAATGCAATCATTATCAAGCAATTTTGGTCTTATTTTTGCCCGCTATTTTGATTATGATTTATACATTTAACATACAGTTAATGGGTTTTCAATATTTTCAGTAATTGTGTGAACTTCTTTTGCAGAAATCTACATGTCCTAACAGTTGCAATTGGAAAGCCAAAGCCAAAACGTCATGTCACTGAAACCACGCCAGGTTGATTTTGACTCCACCTGGAGTACTCTGCTGGATACAGTGAAGGGAGTTATAACATGTGGTCGAATTCCTCGTGCCATCTGGAATGATAGATTCTCATATCCTTTTCAATTATTTCTCAAATACATTAGGGCTGTTCCAGTAAAACATACATGGAACCCTGGGATGGCACTTTTAATGTAGGGTACTCATCCATAAATGCAATTTATTCTTCTCATTTTAATATTATCTTTTTGAAATCAAAGTACCCAAGCATATTTTTGCAAAATTATTTTGTTTTGGCTCGGTTCTCGTCAGTTGAAAAGGTCCTTATTACTATTTGGAATAAAAGATATGTGTAATAGGAGATGCTTAGTTCATCCTAACAACCCTATTTTTTTTTTTTTTTCAAAGCTTAGCAATTTAGAACCAGGGTGTACCGTATATACTCACATATAAGCCAACAACTTTAGGAAACAAATAAGGCCTGGAAGAAGGGAGGTTGGCTTATCTGTGGGCCAAGGTCCAAGTCTGAAATTTTTAACATTTTTTACCAGTATTGATTGTTTCTGTCGATCGCCGAAGATGAGTTCACATGCCTAATGATGCCACATGGCTCATAAAATTTGTGCTGTCGTGAAGTGAAACAAATATTTTTTTTCTAACTTAAGTGGTAGGATAATGAATGAAAAACATGTTTTAACATACTGTCATCTATTTGACAGATGTCCATCCACCAGAAAATGCAGTCATACGTGTTATTTGAGCCATGGTGGTACGTGTATTTTTTTAAAAGAACCGCTATATTAGTAATCTCCAGTCAAGTATTTAACCCTCAGCTAATCAGTAATCATTAAACTCTACGGTATCATACAAATGCACACTAGCTTATTTCAGTGTAAATATGAAAAGAATCTACGTAAAAAAATAAAAGAAGTACGATACTGAAGGTATATATGACAAACATTTTGATTGAGTAGAAATACATGTACGATAGTCTTAAAGGAACAATATCGAGAGGCTCCATAGGGGTTTGTTGCGTGCATGCTTAGGAAGGGTAAATGACAGTGCAATATACGAGTCAGCATGAATAATTGTAAAACAAAATAATTTGTGGGATTTCTTTGACATGTTTTAGAAGTAATCGGCAGCCACAGTTTATGTACTATTTTTGTTTAGTTGTTTGTAAAGCAGAGTGGTTTGTTAGCGGTAGAGTGTTGTACAATGGCTACCATATGCTTAATCTGTGGTAAATGCCTCGGGGATAATAGGTTTGTTTTGTTGCACAATGCCAATGACTTTACTAAAATATGCCGACTCTCAGATGTATCGTTTACTGAGATATGGTAGTGGACATGGTTTCTGCTCAAAGCTATAAACTGTCACAATACTTGAATAATGTCCATGCCAAAACCAATCATATTTTGATCAATTGAATCACACTACCTGTAGTTTAAAAAAACAAATAAGCAATAATGATAAATAATTATCAAATACAAATTGATAACCAACCACACATGGAAATAATTACAGGATAAGGTATATAAATAGTATACTACCACTATAAGAAATTATTTCAGTTTAATCTCTCTAGAAGTTTATATTCAATTCAATCAGATAAAATAAATAAAGTGTTGGAAGTAAAAGAAAGCGTTCTGCTTATGATGCAGCATTGAAACTTAAAGTTATTGAATATGCAGAAGCAAATAACAAGTGTGCTGCAGCACGCAAATTTTTTGTGAACGATAAGCAAGTACAGAAATGGTGGAAAAGCAAAGCAGCATTAGAAGAAATGCCAAAAATTCAAGAAGGCTCGTCGGACTGGGAATACCTCTTTCCCTGAATTGGATAAAGAACTGTGATTTTGTAAGTGAACATTGACAAAATGGATACATTATCACATGAACTGCAGTTCGTCTACAGATGGCAAAAAATCATAAATATTAGTTGGCAGATTCAAAAATTTGTTGCATCAGCCATATGGTTTTCTCATTTTATGAAACAGAATGGTTTCTGCCTGAGGCAGCGAACAAAAGCTATCAAAAGATTTGGAAGAAAAAAATTGAATCATTTCAGCAGTTCGGAGAACGACACACTATCGGATGACAATGACGACATATATGATGAAAGCACGCAGAGTTTCGTCAATTGTTTGGCGAGTCTGATACAGAGCCCAATTTTGAAGGATTCTAAAAGTGATTGAACTTCTATAATTTATGATTTTAGAATGAGAATTAAATAAATTTCCATTAAGACTTAACACATTAGAATTGTTTTATTTCAACATATAAATTTAGCTTTCTTACTTTCATTTTATTTAATAACGTGATTTGACTAAATAAACATATTCAGAACTCACTTTGTGCATCTTGTGATGTGCTGGTAGTCTAGAAATTATGGGTCGGCTTATACATGGGTCATGCACTTTATAACAGTTTTACCAATTCAGTTGGGGGGGTCGGCTTATATGCGAATGGGCTTATACATGAGTATATACGGTATATTATTATTTGGAGTCATTATTTTGCACAAAGATATGTTACATCAAAAATAGAATTGTGTAATAACAATGTTTTTGAAATTGTGCACAAACTCCAGTCAGTTTATTACCAGAATAAATGTATTGTTTTTCTACCTTCAGCTGAAGGCATAATATACTAATGAAGGTTTATTAGTGTGTTCCTTGCAACAGTCTGAAGCAATTCCAGAAGAGGCAGGTCACATTGACCTTTATGTATGACTATGTTGTTTATAAGTTAACTTCTGGAATGACATCTTGTAACTTGGTCAGATATTATTTATTTGGTAGCGTCTGGAACCACAGAGTGACAGTGGAAAACAGATCACAATGATATACTTTTTATGCATGAATGACTTATTTGCAGGTTAATTCCTGTGTTTAAGTTATTTTTATGGAACTTCATTAGAGTTTTCTGCAAATGATTTGGAACTTCCCTTGTAGAAATTAGATTTAAGTGACCTACTTAACACTAATGAATTTATAAGCATTGTATTTTGTTTGTAAATTCCTGCCATTAACCCAGGCTTTATGCAGGGCATGTAAATAAGACACAGTCAGGGTGTTCTTGGTGTCATTTGTGGAAAAGTAGATCATAGTGACCAACTTTTTATTAAACCCTCACCATTATAGAGGTGAGGTATGTAGAATTTTGTGAGTTTGTCCATCCATCTTGCCATTTACCATACAGCCTTGTGAATGCAATTAGTATGGATTTCTTTTTTATAGATTTCCATAAACAGGGTAAATATTTTGGTCATCAGCTGAAGATATGCATAATGACTTATCACATTGATCTTCTATAGATATGTAACCCAATTATAATGTTGTAATAGGCATTAAATTAGGCTCTTTTTTTTGTTTCAAATTAAGCTCATTCATTACAATATGAATTTATTTATTAATACCTACAGTTATCAAGTACCAAATGATGGTTGGCAGTGCTCCCAAAAAAGTCTTTTTTGACACAGGTCCAGGGCCAATGACTTTAAAAAAAATAACAAACCTGGCTGAAATTCCACAAGTCTGGACTCCAATTTCCATATGCGTAATATTTACCTTTTTTTTCAAATATTATTTGTCACAGAATGTTGCATTGGTACTAATTCAGTAGGGTTTGAAGGTAATGTAAGAGTCATTAGTGTTCACCACTACACTCACTGGAGACTGTATGGTCCTAGTGTTCACCACTACACTCACTGGAGACAGATGGTCCCAGTGTTCACCACTAAACTCACTGGAGACTTATGGTCCCAGTGTTCACCACTACACTCACTAGAGACTATGGTCCCAGTGTTCACCACTACACTCACTGGAGACTGTATGGTCCCAGTGTTCACCACTATATTCACTGGAGACTGTATGGTCCTAGTGTTCACCACTACACTCACTGGAGAATGGATGGTCCTAGTGTCCACCACTACACTCACTGGAGACTATGGTCCTAGTGGTCACTACACTGACGAGACTGGATGGTCCTTGTATTCACAACTACACTCACTGGAGACTGGATGGTCCTAGTGTTCACCACTACACTCACTGGAGACTGGATGGACCTTGTATGCACCACTACACTCACTGGAGACTGGATGGACCTTGTATTCACCACTACACTCACTGGAGACTGGATGGTCCAAGTGTTCAAAGTTTTTACTGGATTTTCTGATTGAATCCTGGTCAAAATAAAGTTGACATATGCTGATATGTTTGCAGTATGTGCAAATAATTGCCCCTCCCCCCATTGTTTTTGCTGGTGTGCTTCACAAAGTAAACATCTGTCAACCAGGAGCTCTGAAACTTATTTTGTTGACTTTCTTGATAAATGCTTCCTCAATCGACTTCAGAAACAAATCACACTTGATCACTATTCTCACAATTTAAATGATCATTCTTTGAATTTTATAAATGCAATAAAATTCAACTTCAAAGAAACATTGGCACTGTTCACAAACTCGTCAGAAGTCTATAATACATATGGCTTAAACATTCACATTCACAGCAATGATACATAGTAGTTTTTATTCTCCTACATGGATCTAACATCTCTTTGATTTACCTAGATTGGGTTGTTCCACATGCTGATAGTACTAATATAAATTAGCACAATAAGCTCACCCACTGTAGTCTTCAAACACATCACATTAATTGTTGTCAGCCAGTTAAATAATATGTGAAATGGTGGTTTATACCGGACTTCTTTGCCTTTTAATTGCCGCTATTTAACTACCCAATGTCAGGTGTATTGGGAATATAAACTAATGTTTTCAGCATGACAATACCATTTTTAAAATCAAATCTACACTTCATGTAGGACAGTTGTGATCTGATTTTACTCGGATTGCACTTTGTTATGGCAGGTATGTCAACAGCTTAAAAAATACCTTTCTAAAAATTTATCATTGCCATTTAAAATTAAAGTTTTTTCTCTGGCAATTTCTTTTGGTGACAGGCCTGATGGTCAGTCACCTCTTTTAGAACACAGGTCAGGCCTGATATGAAATTAGAAGGACCCCAGGTGTCCAGCTATCAGATTTTATTTTAGTACTGGTTATTATGATTTCCAGGTATATTTCATATTGGCAGATAAATTGATTGTAAATCTTCTTCGTAAGCCTTTACTTTTATGATGTTACTATGCTGGAAATGTATACATAACTATCCTAGGTAACAGCCTCGTTTCCAGGTTTGGCACATTTGGAACACTTCTGTTTTTACTTGCTAATGGTTAATGGTTGCTTATGGTATCACTCATTTTTAAACCAAAACACTTTTTGTATGGCAATTTTTGACAATTTTAACAATTATTTGTTGTATATACTCTTAGTTAATATTCTAAGCAATATTGGGTTTTAGTACAATTAACAATTAGCAAGTGTAGTTTGTTGCTATCTACAGCAAAGTATGGTTGTCCCTGATAGCGTGCATTCACAGAATTTTTCCCAGTGATTGCTACCCAGCAAATGGTAGAATGTTTCCTGCCAAGTGCAGAATTCCACAGTACATGTATATAGTAACGGCTTGTCAGCATTTGTGCTGGGACCTGGTTGTGTTTCTGAAGGTCATGTTAAGAACTTCTGTTTGTTTAGACAGTGTGCAGGAAAGCCTGTTACTTTTTACTATGAAGACATTCAAGGCAGTGTGCAAAGATAAGGTATCTCATTTGTATTATATTTCTCCAAAATCATTTTTTTTTTCATGATGACTAAATGAATAATTGCAAAGAAAATGTTTTCAAGGTACATTTGAGACAAATCAAAAACTAAATTTTGAAATCAACATCGATATAAATTAAAATTGTGTTGGATAAAAGAAAATATTGTTTTAATTCCACATTTTTAACTTAAATATCTGTTTAATCAGTAAAATTTAAATTTGTGACTGAAAATTAGCTTCTCAGTTTTCAGAGTTCAGAACCAAATAAAAAGGTTGATTTTAGTATGCTAGGGTTAAATGGAATGGGTTTTCATTGTATTTAATAAACCCCTTAACGAGTTCTCCCCTTTAATGAGTTCTCCCCCTTTACGAGTTCTCATCATACATGGTTTTCATTGTATTTAATAAACCCCTTAACGAGTTCTCATCATACATGGTTTTCATTGTATTTAATAAACCCCTTAACGAGTTCTCATCATACATGGCTTTCATTGTATTTAATAAACCCCTTAATGAGTTCTCCCCCTTAACGAGTTCTCTCCCTTTACTAGTTCTCATCATACATGGTTTTCATTGTATTTAATAAACCCCTTAACGAGTTCTGCCCCTTTACGAGTTCTCATCATACATGGTTTTCATTGTATTTAATAAACCCCTTAACGAGTTCTCATCATACATGGTTTTCATTGTATTTAATAAACCCCTTAACGAGTTCTTATCATACATGGTTTTCATTGTATTTAATAAACCCCTTAACGAGTTCTCATCATACATGGTAAGAATCATTATGAAACTAATATTTACTCTATGACATGCTTGCTTGCCCCAGTCATGGCCACACTTCATAAAGTTTTTTTATTGCATTCAAGTTTTGTTGAGAGTAGGAGGTTCTCCTTACATATTTTAAACTCGCGATATTACATGATAATACTAAAACAGTTAATTCAGTGACACCCTTACTTGTCTTTTTGGACTTTGGTTTAAGGTCATGTTCTCGAAATTTGCATTAGATTAATGTTGTCTCCATTGCTTATATTTCATAAACTTCTTGATAGATTTTCTTCATATACTTTTCCTTGTTTTAACAAGTGATTGTGAGTTATTATTTGGCTTAATCATTTTAAAGCTAAGACATGTCAGTCAGTGACACACTTGCTAACCTCATAGACCTCAGGGTCAAGTTGACAGACTATTTGTATTAACTTGTGCTTAAAATATTTTCATGTGCTTGTATCTAAACCCCTTGATATATTTTCTTCTCATCTCATTACGAAGCAAAGCAGAGACAGTTCATTATGCTCACATGACCTTTGACCTTAGAGTATTGGGTACAGCTGATGTTACCTACAGTCCATTGCTGAAATAGTCATTATTACTTACAGTTACATATAGAGTAAAAAAAATGTTTGATATTGTCCATGGGCAGGTTATCCAGTAGATTTTTCATCTTACTTCATAAAAAAAACTGCATTTCTTTCAGAATTGCTGTAAAGAAAATTATTCAACAATTTTTGTTATCTGTAACCAAACTTTGGTGTCATTTAACTACCAATAGTAACCACTATCTCATGTTCTTCAGTGAGTGTCTGTTTATTTCCATTGATCAATGGTAAGGTGTTCTGCTAGGTCAGAAACATTAAGTCAAATCAAAGAACAATGATACCACAGCCATATGCAAGTTTGTTGCTAGTCTTTTTTTTGTTCAAGGGTTCAGTCTAAGAGGTAGTAGCATAGACTGTAATTACTTAATCAGATAACATGTAGATGACACATGTCGATTAATGTGGTTTTCTATTAATAGATATCACCCAACACTTAACTTTAGAATTATATATGGATATTTTAGGTGCCATACTTATGGTATACAGAGAGAAAATTTCATTATCACATTTTTGTCACTGGAAAAAAAGTAGAATTGTATTGTAACTTGTAACATTACAAATTTAAAATGATCATTCATTAGTTATATTTGTGGTGTTGCATGACCGAGTTTTCAGAAAATAGAAAACAGTTTGAAATTTTGGTCATCTTGGACATGGGAGTAATGGAATTTTCCTAACCTATATATTATGAATGATTATATATATATATATATATATATATATATATATATATATATATATATATATATATATATATATATTAAATCTATAAGAGATATGTAAGGAAATCACAGATTCTCCTTAATCCAGTTGTACAGACGTGTATGCACTATGTGTAGCTTGTCCAGATCCTCTCGGAGACAAACTGTATCAAGAAACCAGGAATTTTTTGGAAGACCATGTCAAAACATTGCACAAGGTAAACATAAAATGTATTATGAATTCTAGATACTTTGCAGATTTGGAGGTTTTATGATGATAAATAATTTTTTTAATTTATTGAGCAATTAATAATTGATTTACTGATTTCATCAAGACATCTGATTTTTTGCACAGTTCAAATTTTTCAAAACTTAAAGATAGATCTAGTTATTTTCTTGATTTCAACAGGATTTTCTGAGACCAATTGGAAGGAGTACATTCATTTACCATTTGCTTTTGTACATTCATTTACCATTTGCTTTTGTACATTAATTTACCATTTGCTTTTGTACATTCATTTACCATTTGCTTTTGTACATTCATTTACCATTTGCTTTTGTACATTCATTTACCATTTGCTTCTGTACATTCATTTACCATTTGCTTTTGTACATTCATTTACCATTTGCTTTTGTACATTCATTTACCATTTGCTTTTGTACATTTATTTACCATTTGCTTTTGTACATTCATTTACCATTTGCTTTTGTACATTTATTTACCAATTGCTTTTGTACATTCATTTACCATTTGCTTTATAACTGTATAGCAAGGATTGGATGCTTTGCCTCTTTTTCTTCCTGTATATTTAATATTGTAAATGGAATCCCCCAAAAATATACTTGTACATTATGTATGTTTTTCTTTATATGGTCCCAAGATTATGACAGATTTTCACACTGCACTCTGACTACTCAAAATTGTGGCATCTGATTGGTCATTGATTAGATGTTAGAAATTTACATGTGTATGATTATTAATTAGATGTTGAGCAGTTAGAATTTTACATGTGTATGGTCATTGATTAGATATTAAGTAATTAGAATTTTACATGTGTATGGTCATTGATTAGGTATTAAGTAATTAGAATTTTACATGTGTATGGTCATTGATTAGATATTAAGCAATTAGAATTTTACATGTGTATGGTCATTGATTAGATGTTAAGCAGTTAGAATTTTACATGTGTATGGTTATTAATTAGATGTTAAGCAATTAGAATTTTACATGTGTATGGTTATTAATTAGATGTTAAGCAGTTAGAATTTTACATGTGTATGGTCATTGATTAGATGTTAAGCAATTAGAATTTTACATGTGTATGATTATTAATTAGACATTAAGCAATTAGAATTTTACATGTGTATGGTCATTGATTAGATGTTAAGCAATTAGAATTTTACATGTGTATGGTCATTAATTAGTCATTAAGCAATTAGAATTTTACATGTGTATGGTTATTAATTAGATGTTAAGCAATTAGAATTTTAAATGTGTATGGTTATTAATTAGATGTTAAGCAGTTAGAATTTTACATATGTATGGTCATTGATTAGATGTTAAGCAATTATAATTTTACATGTTTATCAGATTTGTAACAAGCCATAATACTAGTTTTCAGTGTCAACAGATCAGGAAGAATATTCAGTTTACAATTTGGGGATAATTTATATTTAGGATACTCTTAGAATAAAGTATTAACTATTTATATTACCATTATGCCAGTAATTAAGACAGTCATGTCTGGTATGGTTATGGATTATTAAGAGATAGTTATGGTTACATGTATCATGTACCCCATGATTGTCTTGCTATTATGTTATTCATTTCCGTGTCTTTGATGGCCATTGTTATAATGAGGGAATACTACATATTGTATTTCACTATATCATCCACAAATAGAGTTTTATAATGAGGTAATACTCTGCTGTCTGTTTTGCAAGTTTGGTGATATCACAGAATATTTGTATCTTCCATAGACAGTAATGGAGAGTGGAGAGGAGAATTTGTTGGCCATATACCACAGACACTGGGAGGAGTATAGTAAAGGGTCAGGATATCTCAACCAACTGTATGGGTTAGTCTAATTTACATTTTGTCATGGATATCTCAACCAACTGTATGGGTAGGTTTATTTTACATTTTGTCATGGATATCTCAACCAACTGTATGGGTAGGTTTATTTTACATTTTGTCATGGATATCTCAACCAACTGTATGGGTAGGTTTATTTTACATTTTGTCATGGATATCTCAATCAACTGTATGGGTAGGTTTATTTTACATTTTGTCATGGATATCTCAACCAACTGTATGGGTAGGTTTATTTTACATTTCGTCATATGGAAAATATTACCTTGCCTTGTTAAAAATGGTGCCCAATTGTCCTGGAATCTTGTTTGCATTTTCTGTCAGTTATATGCCTTACAAATATTTGCATTTTTTTTGCATTCCATGCATTTTTTTATTCTCCAGTTGTCCAACTTCATTGTTATAAGTGGCCAGATTGTAAAATAATTATGTTGATCAAAACATCAATCTGTCCATACATCTGGATAAAATACTTGTGTTAGGGTTTGCGTTTAGGTTATTTTCTCAGGTACTATAACACAACGAGTCAAATAAGTTGTTGTAAGATTTTTGAAGTAATACACATAATAATGAAACTTAGGTCAAGGTGGCATGTTTTACATGGTACAGTGTTATTGGTTAACCATTGCATTAAGATTGTTTTCCCTAAAATGTTTTCCTGTGGAATCACATACCTTTGCTTTTAATATCATTTTAAGGAGTTCATAAGCCATCTTAGTCACTAACCTATATTTTATGGCTGAATGATTTGTGCCTACCTTTGGTTGAGAGTAGTTGTTCAAGGTTTGTGCTGTAGTCCTGTATTGCTCATAGAGTCACACCTGTTGGTATTAGATGTTTCATGTCTATACTTTACCTTTACTGAAATGAGATCATTATGACATATATTTCATGGTCCAGCAGTTTTTGTTTACCTTCGCACTTTGTTCATTTTCGTAGGCACTATTGAATTTGAAGTCAGATAACTTGGTATGTTGTTGCTTCATGAGCAGCCAGTACTACAGCCATTAGTGAAAAATCATTTCCCATGCCCATAGTATCGTTATTCCTTGATTTATGCTAACATTTGCTGTGAGATCAGTTTTCTCTTGCTTGGGAACCTTTAGTCTTCAAAATTGTTCATAATAGATGTTTGCTATTTAGTGATAAATAGGTCACAGTAACCTAGCATAAATTTGTCACAGTAACCTAGCACAAATAGGTCACAGTAACCTAGTATAAATAGGACACAATAACCTTGCATAAATAGGTCACAGTAACCTAGCTTAAATAGGTCACAGTAACCTTGCATAAATAGGTCACAATAACCTAGCTTAAATAGGTCACAGTAACAGAATAAATAATTCACAGTAACCTAGTATAAATAGGTCATAGTAACCTACTTCTCTTGCATCATGTTAAATTTTTGCATTTAGCTCAGTTTCTCTTTTGTAAGGACAGCCATTACTTCATGGGTTTATTCATATTGGACAGAACTGCCCAGTATGTGCAAGATTAAGGTATTGGGAATCTCCTTTTAATGCTCCTGCATTTATTTATATTATGTTCTGAAATTATTTTTAGCTTCGCTAACGCCAATGTATGTACAGTCATGAAAATCTGATGAATATGTTCATCTTGGAACCTATTACCCAGTGCAGGTAAAAATAGGTTGCTATACCCAGTTTCTCATAATCTGGCAACTGCATAAGGTTTTGGTATTTAGCTAAGTTTATCTGATACCATTGTATGTGCAGTCATGAAACCTAATGGATATATTCATCTTGGAGAGTACTACTCAACACAAACAAAAGTAAGTTTTAGTGGCCTGCTTTTTGTACTCAGTGGTGACAGAAAGAATTTTGCAATTATCTTGATTCTTTTTGACACTGCAGTCATGAAAGTTTTCATGGATTTGTAGGTCACAGTGGTATTCCTTCAGTTTTGGGAGATTATGCTACAGAAGAGTAGGTGCTAGTGATGGGAATCGGTCAGAAATTCATAATCGATAATCGGTTCCCTTAACCAACTGATCATCAAATATAATCGGTTACGAAGAGCAAATTAAAATTTTTGTTAGTTATATTTTTGATCAAGAGTTCAATATGTTTATAAATGTACAGGAGTAATCTCTTTTAATGACATGTATTCTTTAACTTGACAATAATATTACATTGTGTGTTACTTTTGTTCTATAACTTTGTTAAATGAACGCAACTTTTTATGGCTGATCAGTCAGTCATATGTAACTGAAATACTGCTACAATCCCCCGAAATACTTTCATTCATATGTGATGTGTCTATAATTTAAAGTATAGAAGGACATGATTTTCTTGTTTGTCATTGTTTATAAATGCAACAAAAGTTGCTGCAATTTAACTGAAACAAATCAACAAAATGTGTTTAAATTTATTAACTCAACAATTTAACAATTTGACCATGTAATAATAACTATATATTCCAAATTATGAATCATAAGTTTTTTTATTTGTAGTTGTGAAGGGAATAATAAATTTCAGGTCAACTTTAGTGGCTGGGAGTTTTACTAACGTTTGTGCTTTGCATACACATAAAAGTAGTCTCCCTTTGCACACAATTGATTATGAAGTTTCACTATCGATTATCTTATTGATTTGCTCAACCAACTGATGATCGATTATAATCGATAATCGGAACAACACTAGTAGGTGCATCGTAGAATTCTGCTTAATTATTAGGGTCACATACGTTGGTATTGAGATGGCAGTTCTTGGTTCAAAGGAACCCCTGAGAAATTAAAAAAAATTATATCCATGAATCAAATTGGATTTGCAGAAGTCATGGTTTCTAAACTGTAACAGTGTAAATAAAATGACTTTATTTCTTTGCTATTTATTGTCAATTTGAAACCATGCAATCTTCCAGTATAACTTTCATTCACTATATTACCTCATGATTGATGCCAATTTTTTAAAATAGTTGTTTTACATTACAGATAACAGGATTCCACATTGATACCAATTGTTTAAAATAGTTGTTTTACATTACAGATACTAGGTTTCCACATTGATGCCAAGTTTTTAAAAATATTTCTTTTGCATTACAGATACCTGAATTCCACATTCATCAAGAAGCAAAAATACACAGATGCAGATCTTAACTACGGGGGATTTAATGTAGAGCTCGGTGATCAAATGCTGGAAATTGGCGAGGTAACAAATGAACTTGCATATATTGTTTTACTGGGAAATTTCTTGTCAGATTTGAAACTAATTTCTCCATGTTTCATGGGATTACAAACAAAAATTTAAATCTAAATTAACAAAAAATTATAGTTAAAACCCAGCCCTTATTTTACCCAACCAGTATGATTAGTATTTTTCTCTATTCTCCTATTATTCTCTATTTATCATATTTGTACTATCTTATTTAGGTTAATACACTGATATATATTTTGTATGTGTACAGCTTTAGTGGAATTTACAGTACTGTGACAATCCACCCAATAACCTAACTTTTTCTGCAGATAATTTCCGTTCTGCAGCATGTACTTCCACCAAATTTTTGGGATAAATGTACTTCAGGTAAGGAAAACCCCTAGCAGTTTGGGATCAAAGGTCAAGGTCACTAACATAAAGAGGTATCACAGTACCAATTGTTTTTCCATAGACCTCAATGCTAATGTTTTGTGAATTAAATATACTTTATATCCCAGCATTCATGTCACACACTATCATAGATAACAATGTTAGATTGTCACTTTGTAGTGGACAAAACATGGTATTCTATTGCATTGAAGAGAGATAACTCTGCTGGAACTAGACAGGGATAAGAGTTATCTAGTCAAAAACAGACACATTTTCAGCCATGTGTATCTCATTTTAAAAAGTCATGAAAGATACAAAATATGATCTAGATATGAATTAACATAATCTCACATGTTGTCAATAGGCTTAACTTTTTTTTAAAGTCTAACAAAGTACAACTCTTACATTATGCACCAATCACAGCTATTGTTGTTTACTTCTGAATGCTATGTTCCCAATACCCTAAGCTCCACCCACCTGGATCTGTGCAATTGGTACCATTATACCAAGAAGAATAATGGTTTCCAAGCAGTTTCCACCATCAGTAGTTACCAAAATTTACGGATGCCTTGCACTTGGACGAAGGAAGAGTCCTAGTGATTTCTGGGTCAAAGGTGAAAAGTCAAGGTCGCTGTGACTTGAAGAAATGTGTTTTCTGTAAAATAACCTGAATTCTACCTCAAAATGGTTTGCACTTGAAGTAGATGAAAGCATATTGATTTGAGGGTCAAAAGATCAAGGTCACAATTGAATAAAAAATAAGCAGAATGGTATTTGCATTATAACTTTAATTCTAGACTATGAAAGGTGACCAGAATTTGTGGAGGACTTGCATTTAAGGTGTGGAAGATGAAAAGGACAGTTGATTTAGAAGTTAAAATGTCAAAGATAGGTTTCATTGTGGCTTCAAGAAAATGTGTTTTGCAGAATAACTTTAGAAAAAGTTTATGATGAAGCTTTATGGATGGCTTGTGCCTATGGTAATTCACCAGCTGATAGATTATTGGGTCTAGAGGCAGAGTTGGGGTCACTTTAGTTAAAAAAATAATGGTTTCTGTGCATTAATTTTAGTTCAAGACTGCATATCTTGAGGAAAACTCCAGGTCATTGATACCTATTGTTCTGTATACTCCAGAGTCTACCATGCCTTACTATTTTCTAAATAGAGGACTTTTAAATATAAGATGGACATTTATTTTATCATTCATGATACTCTTGTTCCATATCTAACATGAATAGTTCTTCATAAAGCTTTAATATCTGCCGTCATTTTTTTTCTTCAGTTTAGACTGGTCTTCTGTGTATGATTGTATCGAAATAGAATGAATCTGTAACATGTTTTCACATTCAAGCAATTCCTGAAACTGTCTAATGGAAAGTTACTATAAATAAAAATACAGAAATGAGAAGGTATAATGATGATAAAATATGTAGCTATGATACAAGCCTTGAACAGTAATTGTTATTTTGTGTCTTGCTCGCTACTGTCAGCCAATAGTCCCACGATACAAGCCTTGAACAGGAATTGTTATTTTGCATCTTGCTCGCTCCTGATGTCTTTGATCTGAACTTGGAAGCATTATGTTTGTGTTAAAACGGGTACCTGGTTGCCTATTTTATTATCCAGGTTATTATCAACAGATGGGTGCCTGTTGACATCTTTAATGTTGAGTGACTGCAATATTTATTTATTTGACAAACCCAGATGGAAATAATTTATATTTAAAAAATAATATTTTCCAGCTCTATCAATTGTATGAAATGTAAATCGGTCAGTGTGTTTTATTGTTCTTTTTCTCAGTCTGTCTATATGACCATTTATATCAAGACCTCCTGTCTATATGACCAATTTATATCAGAAACACCTGTATATATGACCATTTTATATCAAGAGCACCTGTCTATATGACCATTTTGGCACCCCGTCAAAAGAGCGCACAACAAAAGAGCGCAAACTAAAGATCGGAAAAAAATATTTAAAAAATCGAAACAAGAAAATTAACTCGGATCAGACGGCATCATTTCATGGTAACTCTTTTTTGCTTCTTTAAAAACAAGTATTGGCGATTTTTTTTAATTCAAAACGCAATCTAATAACACATAAAAAGATTCTACATGTTAGGCCTAAAGTTAGAATATAAACTGAAATGAAATGTCTCAAAATGAGTGGCAGTTCAGTCTATAAAAGGTTTCTTTATAGTTGCATTTATATTTCTATGTCGTTTGATCGTACCTCCGATTGTTTCATTCTAAACAAGTATTAGCCTTAGCGATCACAAATTAAAGTTCCTTTCTAACCCTGCCATATTCGTTTATCGTACCTCAAATATTTAAGTGCGCCCAATTGTCTGCGCTCTTTTGTCGGCGCTCTTTTGCCTGCACTCTTATGTCGGCACTCTTTTGTCGTGCACTCTTTTGACGGGTCACCGACCATTTTGTATCAAGAGCACCTGTGTATATGACCATTTTGTATCAAGAACACCTGTCTATATGACCACTTTGTATCAAGACAACCTGTCTATATGATCATTTTGTATCAAGACCACCTGTCTATATGACCATTTTGTATCAAGAACATCTGTGTATATGACCATTTTGTATCAAGACCACATGTCTACATGATCATTTTAAATTAAGATGGATGTGAATACAAAAATGTTTTTGCCACAGCCTGGTTTTCATTGATCATCGTCAATATTTTTTGTTCATTTTCAGCTGGCTCTGGAGACATGGAAGAAATACATGATTGAACCACTCAAAGATCACCTCCTTTCAATCATTCTGCAAGAAATCCGAAAGTTAGTATTAATTATCCAGCATGGGTGGAAATTGGATGACACTTGCATACATGCCAACCATTATGCTTTTGGCGTAATCATTACACATTTTTCACTAAATTACACCTTCCTTGTAATTATACGCCTTTTCGGTATATCCACCTTCCCAAAAAATCAATCCTTTGTTTTCTCATTTTTACCAACATTCAACCATATTTTAGAAAAGACTGCTTCTACGTAAATATAAGAGTACACTTGTCCGTGAACTTGCGTGCACTTTCCTAACAGTATCATGTTCAATAGCATCTTTCAACCTCATATTCTATTTTTTGCAGCTGTATGGCTTAGTGAGGAAAGAACAGACTGGTTTTCTAATTTGAATCTTTACCTCACAGATTCTTTGCTCTAATTCATAATTGGAGGAGAACCAGTCTAAAATATTTGGCGCTAAAAAGTATATTTTATTTTAGTAGATGCATATATGAGAGCAAAATATCTCCTATCAAATTATTTCACAAATGGATTAGAAAAAGGCAAAAAATAAACTACAAAAAAATAGCAGAATCAGCTAAATATAAGACATGTTGGCAGCTTCACGTGAAGTCTATTATGGGCTATGTGGAAAGAATTTTAATAGTTTGTGTTAAATGTCTTCAGATGGATTCTAGACGATGTATGTGTGTAAAGCTAAAAGTGCTACATATGAAAACTTGAAGCAATAAAGGATGTTAAAGGGTGCAAATAAATCATTGTTGATTAAAATTTTAGCATGTTATATATGGATTATGCTTTTTCTGTCTGGATTACACTTTTTGACTGCTTGGAATAAACTTTTTCCTCATATGGGGTTGGCATGTATGCACTTGTAATGAGTCAAGAGCTATTATGGCTTCAACAATTTGGAGAACGCTTGTTGATTTTTGTAAAAAAAAAAAAAATTTAATTTGTGTCCAGTGTACAGTCATGAAAATTCAATTTGGTAGGTTAACATGTAGACAAGTTTATTGCATTTGTACTTTCTTAAAGTGTTACCTAGTCATAATACCTTAGGAGTACAAACACAACCTCACAAATCAAACTCTCCAAAGTTAAACTTTAAGCAATAAAGAAACCAAAAGTTGTCTTCCCAAATAAGTTAGTCACATTAGAGTGATCTCCCTCTCCATTTAGAAATTGCTGCCAAATTCATTCCCATCTTCAATTACTACTTTGTGCTTGGAAGCATGCTAATTTAAAGACCTTGCATAAATCGTGTATTAAGCATTATTTGCCACTATAAGGGAAGCATATTTTAAATTATTAATTTCTCTATTATTTTTAAGATGAAGTTTTTCAAACTTTATTAGAACAACAGTTCACACTTTGAAACATGGCAGCAATTCAGTCCAATGTTCTTAAAACTATGGCTGTACCACAAATGATACAGTCTCAGTGATTGTCTTCAAGTCATGGTGTCACATTCTTGAAAGATTTCAATTATGGTTCACAGTCAGTCTCAGCAAGTTTATCAGCACAATCTCAGTTAGTGCAGGAATAAGAATCGGTGAAATACATGTATATATACAGTTTGTGATGGTTCAGTTTCCATCACAGGAATCAGAATCGGTGAAATACATGTATATATACAGTTTGTGATGGTTCAGTTTCCATCTCAGGAATCAGAATCAGGGAAATACATGTATATATACAGTTTGTGATGGTTCAATTTCACTCGTGATGACCATCAGGGTTCATCAGTTTAAAAATTTGTAAAATTGTTTCAGAGAATATGTTCCCAACCACATTGCTTAAAATGCTGACAACCACCCTACTATATGATCATCCTTGTTAATTACCTTAGAAAGAAACTAACACTTAGTGATGGTAATGGAAGGTAATTGGCAAGAGTTATTGCCCATTGTATGTGGGAGACGAGCCCATTTTCGATCTTTTTAGTAGGTCGAATTCAGGAGGTAGCATGAGTGAACAACTTAAATGTTAATGTGACTGGATAAGTATTCTTAGTGAAACATAATTTACTTCAAATTCGCTTTCTCTAAACATAGTGTGGAAAGAATTGCTCCATCGATAAGCTTACCATTTTGACCATGTGAGGGTAAGGGATAAGTTTTGTCATAGTGCTATAGGCTGGGACATTCCATTCAAAGAATCTGGTGGTATAGGCTGGGACATTCCATTCAGAGAATCTGGTGGTATAGGCTGGGACATTCCATTCAAAGAATCTGAGTAAGCTGACTTTTTCCATGGCATTTTGAGGTAGAGAAGTTAGCCATTCTCCCCCACCTCCCCATGGACTATCCTATGGGATTAACATGGTGGAATAATACGGAAGTATTTGAACTAATGTGTACAGCATAATTGACTATTCTCTCTTACAAAATCTATTTCCTAGTGACATCTACAGTTCTTGATGGTTCAATTTCACTCCTGATTACAACTCCTTTCATTGTCATGAACAGGCTGCTGTTCATGGGTAATTAGTTATTTGTGGTAAAATCTCTGTTATCATTAGACCTTTTCCCTCAGGTCATCTACAGGACTCTGTAATGGCTTTGAAATCATACTTGAAATAAACTGAGCCGTTTAAAGACACAGATCTCCTTTATACCTTGGAAAGAGTGATAGGGTTTTTTCTATATCTTCCTGGACATCATGAGCTATTCACTGTATGAATAGAAAACTAACCCATTATCAAATGAAGTTATTGTGCATTTTGGCATATGAGATTAGGGCAGTTGCTGTGAGCATAGCATTTCAATACAACTGTTCCTTAACAGACACTATACACGCTGTGGCAGAGACAACCTTATCTAGCTATTACCTCTGTGATCTTTCTTTTAAAACAGTCATGGTCAGCCGCATCATAGCATATGGAGTCACTCCATCAGTCTGTATATATTTTTTTTCACTTGAAAACTGTCTCACATTCCATGGGAGATGGGCCTTCTACATAATAAGGAAATGCAACTCCACCTCTTAACAGTTTCTCCTAAGGTATTATAATTGGGTAACATGTTGAAAAAAGAAACCAACTTTTGCAGTAAAATTGGTTTCTTCAGTATTACTTACCCAGTCATAATTTGGATACACCATCCTAGCTTACTGCTCCAGTAGCAGCTGAAGTATAGACAACATTAAACCACTCCCGTGGCCTAATGGTTAGTGCATTTGTTGCAGAAGCAGGATGTCATGGGTTTGATCCTTGGCCGGGTCATACAGAAGACTTACAAAAATGGTACTAACAGCTGCCTCGCTTGGTGCTCAGTATTAAGAAGTTAGTGTTAGGACTGGTTGGCCTGGTGTCAGGATAATGTGACTGGGTGCATCATACTACATGTCTGTGGCATGATACCCCAGTGCTAGACATCACTATAAACTGACTCACTGCAGACATCGTAGTGATATGAATGAAAAATTGTCAAAGCTATGTTAAAAATCCTAACAAACAAACAAGCAAACTAGACAGAATTAGGTGTCATACTCATTTTCCAAAGGGAGACTTTTGTTGCTAAAAGTTAGCTTGGGATCCTCCGATGGATTTGCAAAGTAGTGATCATACTCCTTAGATGTTTGATCATGTAAGTAATACATTCAACTCCAAAATTTATATCCCAGGCCGCAGATGTTTTTTTTGTAATATTTATTAAATGGTTTAGCTAAAATAAATGTTAAAATTGAGATTTATAGGTGAATTTCTTTCAAATTTCCATTGGTTTCAGTAATTTCTAAATCTGTTTACCTTGGAGAAACCTTGAATTTTGTAACTTAAATCTTTTTGGTCATAATATTTACAATTTTTATTACCATACATCAAGCAGCTGTTTTATTTCTTTTGTTCCTAATTTAATATATTTTGCTCTCATCTTAATTTTTTTATTATCATAGACCTGGGCAATTGTTTTATTTCTTTTGTTCCTAATCTTAATGTTTTGATATGAACTTAATTTGTTTGGTCATAATATTTACAATTTTTATTATCATAGACCTGGGCAATTGTTTTATTTCTTTTGTTCCTAATCTTAATATGTTTTGATCTCAAAAAGACTGATATTGCTTTGTTTTAAAATGTTTAGAGATCGTCTTGGTGGGACAGTAAACCAAACAGTTCTTCATGGTGTCATCAACTCCTTTGTGGATGTGGAGGAGTACAAGAAAAAATTCCCGCTTCAGCTTTATGAGGAAATGTTTGAGACCAAATTCCTTCAGGAGACTGGAGATTACTATCGACAAGAAGCAGCTAAACTTAAAGATGAATGCTCATGTTCAGAATATATGGAAAAGGTAGAAAATCTCGTCACTAGTGAGTTATTTTATGGTCATTGCTGATGTGTAGACAATTCATCAACGTATTGTCAGAAGAATCCTTTATTTTAGCCTTCTTCTTGTTTGCATCCTATTTGATGTTGTCAGATAAAAGTCCATAGTCCAACAAATTTTCAATCAGATCAAAATTGGCTAGCATGGTAATAATTTGATAGCTGCCTGACTTAAATAAATTTGTCCAAAAACACAAAGAAGTCACTCAAATATGAAAACATTAGATTCAAGGCTATCCTGTTACATTCTTCTCATAAAATATGCACTTTTGATCACTTGCTGTGTCATTGTTCAATTTCCAAGGTTAGGTAAATGTGAGTTGTGATACATCTGGCAATAGATCCTGTACCATTGTCCCACCATAGCATTATTGTACCTAAGGAAATGTAAGAAAAATTCAATTTAGCACCTTAGGTTCTTTAATATAGACACAGAGTATAAATGTGTTTCATACCATTCATTTCAAACCTTGGCAGAGTTTGATAAATTTATTTTTAGTTATATTTAAAAATCTTTTTATCTTCTCTAGGCTTTGTATTTTCAACAAATGTAACTATGAATTGATTGCTCCCTGTATGCAGACCAAATGCATATGCTTCAGATCAAATTGAACCCAATTTGTGTCAGTTATTTGTTTCCGTAGGCAGGCATAGCAACAATGAAAACTACTTACCTCATTCATGGATTTACTGAGGGCTATTCCATTTAAACATACCACTACCCCAAGGACGGCAAAATAAAAAACTTCCATGCATGGTCATCAATAAACAATAATCATTTCTGTGCCATGTCATATCAAAAGAAAATATGCTTTTATCGGTGGTGCCTATTTTATTTTAATAATATGTTTCTATAATGCCACC